>JAGFMF010011387.1:1920009-1942657 GCA_019455555.1 Galemys pyrenaicus
TGGCCGGCAGCAGGGATCGAACTCGTGCTGCAGTGGCTGCGGTTTGCTTCGTAGTGCGTTGCTTAACCCACTGCGCCACCAGGGGAGGCCCTCTTATAGAAATATTTTTTAAATTTTAAATATAGTGTAAAATATAGGGTAGAAGCCAACTTGTTTTCAATTTACATTCCTTTTAAAAAACTCATGTTATCATAATTCACAGCTAAACATTTCAGAACACATGTCTTAGTATAGTTTCTTTAGCCAGAGTCACTGCTACTTAGAAATATTTGCCAGCGGATGACAATTGAACTATCCTTTAGGGATCTCAAGCAGTTATGTGAACAGTTTTTCATGTAGGTTTTCACTGGAAAAACATGATGCTTTTTATTACTTTGCCCCCTCTATTTTTAGCTTATAAAACTCCTTGAAAAAAATCATATGACTTTTTAAAAAAGCAATGCTAATATTAGGAAATTTAAAAATAAACCTTTTCTTTCCCCCTTTTTCAGTTCTTACCATTTTTTTTCCCTCAAAAATACAGAAGGAAAGCATATTTTGAAGTAGATTTGGTCTAAATATTACTACCATAGAGACACCAGTTATAGGATAGGATAATAGTTATCCTAGCAGATTACTGTTGTAGAGATTCTTAATATTTTTATCTTTGTAAATGGGAATGGTAAAATAGTGTTATTATGAATGATAAAGTATTTGTCATGGATGTATCATTTTTATGAGGAATGCTAGTTATGTGGTTTTAAACAAGGTTTGTAATGATAAAAATGCATATTTTTTATAGAAAATAATGGAGTTTCATTTCTTTATATCTATACAATCTTAAAGATAACATAGATTGCAAGACTTCATTAATTTAACTCTATTAACAACCACTTCATTTTGTCATTTGCTGCATCAGGTACAGGGGAGGGATAATGAGTTATTTAGATTCTAACTTTAATATTTATAGTTGCATCCAAAATAGTAATAACAAATAGCAGTTTCTCAGATTGCATATTATCTGCTGTTATTTTAAAGGTCAATTAAAAATTATTTGAGCAAAATGTTTTGAAAGTTTCCTATCCATTGGTCTCCTTTTCAGAAGAATAATTGTTGCTATTAGCATTAAACTATCCATGAGAATTTCTTTATGTACATTTAAACAAATACATTTACTTATAGTCTTACAACCCTACCTAAGACGTGAGTCTTAATACATTAGTTTGTACATTCCTTTTTTAAAGTTAATATGCATCTTAGTTTCCTCCCCTTTTAATATTGGTAGGTAGAGATTGTCCTCTTCCCTTTTTTTATAGATGCATAGATTTCCATTTTACCAGTGTACTGTAATTAACTCCATAGTCATAGGCATTTGCATTGTTTAGTCTGTTGATACCTTTGCTTTTGTCCAGTTGTTTTTACAGCAGCTGTTGAAGAGATTGTCCTTTTCATTGAATTGCTTTTGTACCTTCTGCAAAAGAAAATTGTCAAGTGTGTCTGGCCTGTTTCTAGACTCACTGTTTTGTTCCCTTGATCTTTCTGTCTATCCTTATGTTAGTACCATACTGTCTTGATTATTTTTGGTTATAATGCATCTTAAAAACAGTTAATTGTGTGATTTTGTATTTCTCTTTTATAATTACTTTGCCTAATCTAGGTCTTCATATTTCCATATGAATTTTTAATTGATTGTCACTTTCTACAAGATTTGGTTTGGAATTGTGTTGAAGATTTAGATCCAGTTTAGGGAAGAATTAATACCCTAACTGTTGAATTTTCCATCTCATCAACTAGATAACGCTTTCCTTTTATTTAATGCTTTAATTTTTCTCAGGAGTTTTTTTAATTTTAGGGTTCAAGCTTCACTCATCTGACTTTTTCCAGATTTGTTCTCTGCTTTCTGATACTATTATAAATGATTTTTAAAAAACTTTAAATTTCTAATCAGTAGTATAGGAGTACACTGATTTTTGTATATTCACCTTTAATATTGCAATCTTGTAATTCATTTGCTAGTCTAATAGCTTTTTATCAGATTTCATCAGTTTATTTTAACATAAAAAAGTTTGTGATCTGGGGAAAAAATAGAAAAGAGACTTCATTTCCAGTATGGATGCCTTTTATTTTCTTTTACCTTATTGCACTGGCTAGAAATTCTTGGATAATGTTGAATTAGGTAGTGAGAATGAACTGTCTTGCTTTTCCTCATCTTGGGGCATGAAATACTTGTTTTTCACTGTGAAATAACATGGTAGCTGTAGAACTTTAACTGATACCTTTTATACAAGGTTAAGTTTTTAAATTTGAAAACTGTTAATATTTGGCATATAGATTTTATTTACACACTTATATTGCTTTTTTTTATTTTAAATAATTTTCAACTGATTCTATTGGATTTTTTTTTAGGTTCAATTGTATTAAGTATAAATAATTGTAGTTTTTTTTACTCTGTAAAAAATACTTCTTGTGTATTTTATTTTTGTCAAAGTCAGTTATAAAAAAATGTAGCTTTATTTCATAGTAATAGTTATGGGTTTTGTGTGTTGTTCTTGAATTGAGTGGGAATACTTCTAGTGTGTGTTCAAGGTAAATAATATGTTGCCTTTGAGTTCCAAATCTGAATTATCAGATAAAACAAATGACTTTATTTTGAGTTATTAAATTTTAATTAACAATAAATGTTCGATGTTGTCAAATGGTTTTTCATTTACTATAGATAAAATAATTTTATTTTCTTCTACTTAGATCTGTCTCCTAAATTGTATGAAAAATAGATCCTAATGTGAAATCTTATGTTCCTGGAATGAAGTCCCACTTAGTTTTAACATATTATTTTTAAAGACTCATTTCTTTTTATAAAGCAGTTTTAGATTCACAACAAAATTGTAAGGAAGTTACAGAGGTTTCCTATATCTCCTACCTGCAATCACCACACAAGCATAGCTTGTGCATTACTCACATCATTTACCAGAATGGTAATTTGGTACCAAGGATGAATCTACATTCATTCATACATGGTTATCACTTAAGTCCATAGTTTATGTTAATACTCACTCTTGGAGTATCTTTGGTGGGTTTGGATAAAAAATGATGCAGATTTGTCACAATAATGTATAGAGTAATTTCATGGCTCTAAAAATCTTCTGCTCTGCATATTCATTCTTGTCCTCTTTCTTGCTCATGTCAACCTCTAATTTTTTAATTGTCTTTCTAATTTTGCCTTTTCCAGATGTCATATAGTAGGAATGACAGTGTATATAACTTTTTTCAAATTGACTTCTTTCACTCAGTAATATGCATTTAAGTTTTTCTATGCTTTTTCTTGGCTTAATAGGTTATTTTTTTAAGTGCTGAATAATACTCAGTTGCTTAGATCACCACAGTTTAATTTATCCATTCACCTACTGAGGGACATCTTGGTTACTTCGAAATTTTGGCATTTATGAATAAAATTGCTATTATCATCCATGTGTAGGTTTTGTGTGGACATAAATTTTAAGTCCATTGGATAAATGCCTAAGAATATAATTGTTGGATCATATGGCAAGGGTATATTTAGTTTTGTAAAAAAACTGCCAAACTGTCTTCCAAACTGGCTGTGCCATTTATTTCACCAGCAGTGAATGAGAATTTGTGTTGTTTACATTCTTGCCAGCATTTGGTGTTGTCATTGTTTTGGATTTTGGCCAACTGGTATGCAGTGGTATCGCATTGTTTTTTTAAATTTACAGTTCTGTAATGACATGGTGTAAATCATCTTTTCATATGCTTATTTTGCATCTCTATGTCTTCTTTGATGAGGTGTTAGTTAAGGCCTTTTGCCCATTTTTAAAATCAGGTTCATTTTCTTGTTGACTTTTAAGAATTCTTTTTATATTTCAGATAAGTTGTTTTTTAGTCAGTTGTATCTTTAAAAAAAAAAAGATTTGTTTTTATTTATTTATGCATAAAAGAGCTGGGGGTATAGGCCAGAAGTCCAGGGTGTGAGAGGATTCACCAGAGATAGAGTGGGGAGCAGAATAGGCAGATCCACTGAAACACATTACTTTTTGTGAAGGGTGTGAGATCTATTTATAGATTGATTTTCTGCCAATTTTACTGGCATCACTTGTTAAAAAGAATGTATTTGCCCCATTGTATTGCCTTTGGTCAAAGATCAGTTGGCTCTTTTGATGTGGATCTATTTCTAGATTCTCTGTTTTGTTCCATTGACCTGTTTGTCTATTCTGTCAGTACCATACTGTCTTGATTACTGTATTCCTCCAACTTTTTTGTTCTCCTTTAGTATTTCATTGGTTTTGTGTCTTTTGTCTCTCTGTAAGACTTTAGAATCAGTTTGTTGTTTAGATAACCCACAATATAACTTGCTGAGATTTTGATTAGGATTGCATTGAATCTGTAGATTAATTTGGAAGACCTGTTATTGAGTCATTTTAACCATGAAGATGGAATTTCTGAATGTATTAATTCTAAAGAATTTACTGCCGTATTTTCTCTAACAATATTTAGGACTTTGATGTTTATGAATTACTTTATTTGGTAAACTTTTGGGAACTTGTACATCAGTATTATGCTTGCTTCATCATAGAAAAAACGTAGTCTTTCCTTCCTCCCCCCCCCCCCCCCCCCCCCCNCATCATAGAAAAAACGTAGTCTTTCCTTCCTCCCCCCCCCCCCCCCAATTTTCTGGAGTAGTTTTAAGAGCATTGAAATTTTCTAGTTTTCATAAATTTTGTAGAACTATCCCGTGAAACTCTTTTGGGCCCTAGTGTTTTGGGGTTGGGTTAATAGGTTTTGATTATCTTCCACTTCACCTATGGAGATTGACGTGCTTAGATTTTTCTGTTTCTTCTGGAGTCTTTGGTTAATCACAACATTGACTCAAAACAGATTAGAGACCTAAAAAACACAAAACTATGTAACTCCTAGAAAATAACATAGGAGAAAACTTAGAGGACCTTTGTTAATGCCTTTTTAGATATAGCAACGAAGACATCATTAATCCATCAAAGAAATAATGATGGAATTTATTGTAAGTTTTAAGCAACTTTTGGACTTACTTAGATACTTCAAAAGATTTTAAAATTTTCTGAGTAAAGACTTTGGTATGTGTCAATCTACCTAATTATGAGTTTGTTTTCAGTCTTTATATCCATATTTATTTTTAGTTCAGTTGATTGTCATGAACTGAGAGATGTGAATGAAAGCCTCTAACTCTAGTGTCTATTTAATTAAAATAGCTTCTAAAGTTTCTTCTTTATAAATATTAATGCAGTTCCTTTTGGTGATGATAAATTCATATATATTATATATCCACTTCCATTTTATTTCTTAGAACTACAAACTATCATTTTTTGACTTAATCTTTTTGTTTTGACTTCTAAGACATATTCTGAGCCCTACTTTTTTTGTATTTGCCTTTGTATATCTTACTATTTCAAAATTTTTGTGAGTCACATTATTTTGAGTATGTGCTTTGTTTTCTTTTATGATCCAGTCCCTCTTTCATTATTTAAAAATTTAAATTGCTTAATTGAGATGTAGTTGTGTATCATACCACTCATTTTCTTAGAATGTATGATTTCTGCGTTTTGAATACAGTTCAGTACACAATTCATAGAGTTGTGCAAACATTACCTCAGTCAATTTTAGAACAATATTATCACTTTACAAAGAAATTCTTTCTCCATTGACAGTCATTCTCTACTTCTCTACAAACTCCCAGCCCTTGGAGGCCCCAGTCTGCCATCAGTTTCTATAAATTTGCCTTTTCTGGACATTTCACAGAAATGGAATTATGCATTATGTGGCAGTTTGTGACTGGCTTCTTTCATATAGCCTGGGGTTTTAAGGTTCATCTATGTTGTAGCCTGAATCAGTATTTTAGTGCTTTTTATGACTGAATATTATTTCATTATATGGATTTATAAGCATTTTGTTCATCTATTTTTTTGGTGGACATTTGAATTGTTTTCACTTTTTGGATATTGTGGACAATGTCACTACAAATAATTGTGTCTTAAGTTCTTATGTGGACGTGTATGTGTATATATACTGTTATTTTTTTCAAGTGGGAGCTTATTCCATTTACATTTATCCATGTGATAGCTATGTTAGCGACCAGTGCTGTCATTCTATTTTCTATTTTTATAGTTAACCATAAGTCTTTCATTCTGCTGTTAAAATGTGTGTGGGTGCATGTGTTTGTAGTTTTCTGGTATTTGAATGGTCTGAGTTTTTATTCTAATGGTTAATATCATAATCTTTATATGTTAAGTATTTTATACATATTGTCTGTTAAATCATTGCCTATGAACACTGTAAGTAACATTTTTTTGTCTGCCCTCTTATTCTAAATATAAAAACATACAACTATAACTATAAAAACAAAAGAACTAGTAGTTTTTACCAACAGTTGCTTTCCTACTGTTAAATGCTTATACTCTACTAGTTGATTTGTTAGCATTAAACTATAAACTAGGAGTCCCAGTGCATCCTTTATCTTTTTTCTCTCACTTTTTATGTTACTTTCATATTGTTGGGGTAGATGATATTTACCTCCTATTGGTTTATCCTTGTATCCACATCTGTTTGATTTTACATTTAACTACCATGAATGCTTTGAGAATAGTTGTTCTTTCCTCATTTTTACTTAGCTGAAGTTTATCTCTTAGAGGTTTTCTCAGTAATACTTCATGAGAATACTGATCCCCTTAGTTCTTACAAGTTCGAAGTGTTTGGTTGTTATAACCTTTATTTTATCTTTTTTGTAGACTTATATTTTCATTAGTACTTCATTTTCAGTAATTTGAAAAGCTTAATAAACACTTTTTCTTTATATGACCCTCCCCCTCCCCTGTAACAACGTTAATGATCAGTAATAGCACAATCATCAGAGAGACTGTACCAGAACTGCAATTTGAGATCTATTAAAGCTCCTGTTAAAAGATAAAATGGCAATTTTGTTACAGGGCAGGGAGAGGAGCACCCAGAACCCCCAAGCCTGCCCTCTCTGAATGGGTTCTGCCATCCACCGCATTAAGATAACATATAAGACCTTTAATGGAAAGGAACTTTAATACAACTAGGGTACAATAAAGAAAGAACAAAGAATATAGTTACTAAGTTAAGCATCCAAAGTTTCCCATCTCCTTGAGGGTAAAAGTCCAGCCAAATAGGATTGGCCCAAAGCAAGGCCCAAAAACCTGCCACACGTCTAAAGGACCTTTCAGTGGAGACCCATAGAAAAGGGTCAGAAAGAGTCAGACAAATCTGGGAGGAAAAGAGCAAAATCAAAATTAAGATGAAAACTGCCATTGTGAACCTCCCCACAGGTCTCTCACGCACATCTCTTCCAACCAGTCCAAGACCAAAAAACAAGCACAGTTTCTTCACATGTCCCTCTGCTCCATGTGCCTCCTCCAGGTCTCCTTGCTGTTCTCCATCTTCCTATCTTTCTTCTCTCTTCTCTGCAGAAATCTTCTTTTTCTCCTCAGCTCCATCCACTTAGGGCAGAGCCAGGATTTTGGAACTTTGCCTTTTCCTGGGATGACCCTGTTATAATTTCACATTTTTAAAAGCTAATAGTATGAAGTTCTCTTTGCCATAGGTGATTTTTCTTTTCTTGAGAAAACCAGTGAGTTCATTTTTAGTTTAAACAGCTAAATGATAGTGTTTCTAAATAGTATTTCATATTAAAGTAATTCTTACATGGCGATTTTAAAAGCATTACCTTATTTAATATTAAAAACCTAGTGAGGTATAGATTATTTTCATACTAAATGATTCCATTGAGACACGAACACATGTTATCTAATTAGAGTTCACCAACCATGCTGCTGAACTGGCAGTTTTAAATAGGTTTTATCACCTTGTACAGGCCTTACTTTTATAAATGTGCTGTTATACAGAGTATTATTAACTACATTATTTCCTGGTATGCTAAAGATACATATTTGTACAGTGAAGAAATTGTAATGCACTCTCATGAAATCTCTACCTCTGGAGTTTAGGATTTCAGGTACAGAGTGTTGTATCTGTTAAACTCAAAATACAAGAAAACAGTTCATTATATAGCTTTCATAAGCTCCTTTTAGCATTTCATTTACACCTTGTAATGGGTTCAGAGTACTGATGGAGAAATGGCCCTAAAACTCAGAGAAAGGGTGACTGACTCCATGATTAATGCCAGGAAGTACAAAGTAAACCTGGAACATTTACTGTGCTAGAAATTGATAAAATGCCCCCCAAGTCATGGGGATGTCATGAAGGTGATGTCAAAGGACACAGAAATCAGCCTGAAGTAAACACCACTAGATAAACTGAGGACAATTTGAGCTTTTAAGTAAATAATAATAGTAACAAATTATAATTCATAGAACCTATTGAATAAAATAAGAATATGGGGGTCCTTTCTGTAAAAATATTTCTGGATTAGAAAGTGAAATAGGCATACTTTATAGTAGAGGAGGCCAAACAAACACCATTTTAATCATATGATCAAAGTGTACACCCCAGGAATATGACGAATTGAAAATATGGAACCCCTCACAATAGGATACGGTGAGCCACTTCATCACTTCTGTGAGATTCCTGCCAAAGGACCATAACCTTATCTTTAGGTAACATTAGACAGGGATAAACTGGGGAACATTCTAATATGTAACCTTTGTTTTTGAAGGATCATGTGGACAGATATAAAATTCTTGGTTCACACTTAACTTATGAGTGTTGTGTTCCACTGTCTTAAAGCTTTTAATGTTGCTGTGAAGCAGTCAGATGCCATCTGACTCCCCCCTCCCATTTTAATTAACCTAATCTTTTTGTCTCTTTGCTCAAAAGGTTATTTTTTCATCTTTAAAGTTCAGTAATTTATTAGATATGTCTTGGAGCTAACGGTCCCAGGCCAGTTTTCTCTGGCACTTTACCGTTTTTATTATGTAGATTCAAGTTTTAAGTTTTCTGGACTTGTATCTTTAAATACTTATGATATTATATTGTTTGATTTTCTTCTGTGAACTTTCTGACTCTGTTATAGTGCATTGCTATTGCCCACTTCTAGAGCAGCAGTTCTGAACCTTTATTGTACTTCATTGTTATCTGGAAGGCTTATTAAAACAGATTGTTGGGTTCCATTCGCAGATTTTCTGACTTTGGTAGGTCTGCAGTGGCCCACAAATTTGTAGTTCTCTCATATTCCCAAGTGAAACAGGTACCGTACTTTGAAAACCATTGCTTTACATATAATATTGTTTCCCTGGTCCTATAAAATCCTTTTCCATAATGCCACTTAATCTTGTTATGTCCTTTAGATATATATCTTTCATGCTTTCTTTTCTGTGATAGTTTTTCCCTTTAAACTTTCTCTACTGTGCTTTGTCATGTTATCTTTCATCTTATCCAGTTGCTTTGCCATCTTTTCCCTTGAATCTTTAAGTCTCTACTTTGTTGTTCTTTATAAGAGAATTTTATTACTTTTGAGAAATTCATAATGAAGTGCTTGATAACTTTTACACAGATTTGGCAGTTATAAGTCTGCACTGTTTTTAGTATTGAATTCCTGCCTCTTTCATTTAGTATTTTTGTATTGATGCTATGTCAGTTCCCTTATTAATACTCATCTTTAGATATATTGAGACATTCCTGAGTAAGTTATTTGTGGGAGGTTGCTGTGGTAGGGTGGGTACAGGAAGTGATACTTTAGATTTTATTGCCCATAGTCTCACTGTTGCCACACAGTCAGATTTGTTTTAGACAGTGTGACTTTTCTTTATAGTTTTTTTAAGCAGATACACCAAATCTGCTGTTCTAAACTAGTCTGGGAACTGGAGTCCTTCTGTCCCTAGCCCCTTTCACCCTGGTTTCTGCACTTAGTATTTCAAATGTTGAAATTAGCTTTTGCACTTTTGCAAGCTGTTTACTTTCAGGGAGTATATTTTTGTACAGTTTCTGAGATCTGCTGCTAGTTCTTCCAGTCACACACTAAACTTTTCTTAGCCTTTTCCCTTGAGGTTTCTGTGGGATTCTAGATGCTTTTTGTAACTTACCCTTATATTTTAGAGTCTGAAGATTATATTGAGTTTGCTGAAACTGAGTTTACTTTAAAAAAAAAAAAGGCTCTTTGGTAAATAAAAATCACACACAAAAATCTTTCCTTTGTTGCTCAGCTCTGATTTCAGGAAGGAGAAAACTGAATCTTTGTTTATGCCATAATTTCAAGGCAGTAGATGGAAAGCTTTGGATTTGGTTAAAGCACTAGTTAGTGGGTTTAAGATTTTTTTTGTTAGAGGTGACATTCAGTTCTCCTACATTATAGAATTTTTCTTTATTGAAAACATGTAAACAAAATCACAGTTTGATTTCCCTGTGGGGCAAATGACTGCATATAACTGGAATTAGTTTTACTGTTGTTACAAGAAGGAAGTTGTAAGCATGCCAGTATTTAAGGTAGAAATATTCCAAACATGGGTTTTATGTTCTGAAACAAAAATTGGAGAAATCTTCAAATATGGTAGTAGCTAAGTAAGATAAATTGAACCATATTGTTGGTTTGATGGCTTCATGGTTTTAGAGTTAGCCAGCTCTCCCCTCTCCTTCACCTGAAATTCCATTTAGAATTCTAAGGTGTATTATGGTTTATCTGTCAACTGTTTACTGTCATCTTTGTATTTCAGAAATGTATTGAAATATTCCTTATCCTCTGAGAGTTCTTTGATTGCTCTATATTGTTCTGGATTAATTTCATCCCTGTTATTTTAGTGGTATGGTATCTTTAATTAGAGGAGATGAAGTATATGCCATCTTAAATATAGTGCTATACATTTTCAAGAAATTTATAGATGTTAAATGCCATTTATGTATCAGTTCTAAGTGTTCTGGTTTCCTGAGACATATTTAAAATTGTTAACTTGGAAGTTGACTGTTTTTATACAATATATTGATTTAATTTTTTCCCATCATTCTGGAAAATTTTGAGCTTGGTTCTCAACAGAAGTATTTCATTTTTTTCATGTCAGTTTTTTTTTTTTTAAGATTTATTTATTTATGCATACAAGCACTGGGGTACAGGCCAGAGGTGTGGGGGGGGGTGAGAGGATTCACCACAGAGAACAGGGAGCAGAACAGGCAGATCAACGGAAGTACACTGCTGAGGGGAGCAGCAGGTAAGGCAGGAGAGGTCTGCTGCGCCATGTGGGTCACCTCCCTGGCCGCAGCAGGGATCGAACTCGTGCTGCAGTGGCTGCGGTTTGCTTCATAGTGCGTTGCTTAACCCACTGCGCCACCAGGGAGGCCCTTCATGTCAGTTTTTTAAATGTGTATTTTATTTTCACCCTTTTCTCTAGTATGTACTTTTTGTTTTACCTACCGTCCTTCTAATATCATCCCTTAATACTTTCTTCTCATCTCGTTCCTTCTTAAGCTCTTTTTTAAATGGTATCTTTTTTAAAATTGAAGTAATGTTGACTTATGACACTATATATGATTTAAGAGTTAGTTTCACACTTTTTTTTTCCTATCACACTACTTTCACCATCTTTTTCCTTATTTTTTTTAAAGATGGTTTGTCTTCTTATTGAGGATCCTAATGAGAACACAAAACTTTTCTAAAATGTGTTCTTTTAAAATGGAATTTCATTTTAAAAATTCTACTTTTCCAATGGGTTTTCATGGTCTCCTTAAATGTTGAAAGATTATTTACTTCTAGTGTTGGTTTGTTGATGAGGGTTGTAGATTGTTCATACCTTTATTTTGTTTAAAATCCTTAGATATGCTGGTTTACATTCATGTCATTGAATGTTGAAAGGTGGAATGACCTCAGTTCCATTGCTGGAACTGTGCTAGAGTGAAATGGACTATTCTTTTGTCCTTTATCACATGAACCTTAAATAGATGAAGTATATCAATATTATTGTCTCTAAAATGTGCTACTCTGGAGCCTTCTGTGTACTTCCCCCTCTCCACTATTGCACTTCTTTTATGAGTTGCCATAAAATGAATACATATATTCTTTCTTCCCAGTGATTTCTTTGACTTGGGGCTCATGTCAGTAAAGAAAATGGACAAGCTGTTTAGAGTGAAAGTTTTCATTCTTTTTGGTCTCAACCAGAGATATGAAGGATATTAAAGACCGGAAGCATGTCTTTCTTACCCCTTTACATGTTTAACAACTACTGAGGACACTTGAGAGCTTTTATTTATGTGGGTTATATCCAGTGACGTTTATCAAATTAGAAATTAAAAATGAAAATATTTAGCAATTCATTAAAAAATGACAATAATAAACCTATGTCAACAGAAATAACATTTTGTGAAAAACAATTATGTATGTTAAAGGACAAAACAATTTAGTGTGATGAATGGCATTGTTTTGCCTCTTTGTAAGTTAAGGAATGTCTGATTTAATTGAAGGCAGCTGGATTTTTGTATTTTTTTTATTTAGTTTGCTGTGATACCATATGTCATGTAGTTGCTGAAAAATTGGATGGTGTGCTCATCAGAGAGTGATGTAAAAGGGTGGATTAGTGCTTAGTATTGATATGAAAATAATTTTCACTGTATGAACCACCTGAAAAGGTATGAAAGTATCCCCAATATCCAGTGCATACTTTGAAAACCATCATGAAGAAGAGGTAAGGAAGGTATAGGAGCAGTTTGTCCCATGACGATGTGCACACAACATGGAGAACATTCATCTGGTTTTTGGTTGGTAGATGTTTAGTGTTATCTATAGTGGGTGGTAGGGAAGTGGGCAGTGCTTATTTTTTGGTTGGTCATACTTAAACTGCCTATATTTTTTACCAAGTTTTTCAACAGAGATTAGTCAGCCTTGAAGTTCTGGTGGCACGTGGACTTTTTTGGCCCGATAGAGGTTTAAAATTTTCGGTCTGTGGTTTTCAATAGATGTTTTGGAAAACTTGTATCAGAGTTGCTAGACAGACAACATTTTATTTGCAAAGCTCTATTATTATTTTCTCAGTCTGAGAAGCTACTTTTTACATTTTATAATTCTTTTTTTTTTATTTTCAGGACATAATAATCTGTTTTGTAAGTAGATGGAATGACTTCTTTAAAATTTTAGCCATTTTTAAAGTAGTAAGATTGACTAATAAATTCTGGACAAGTCATGAAAAAGGGTTGTCAATCACAAGGTGTGATTCTAGTGCATATTTGGTTCTGCAACTTATAACTAGTGAACTTTAAGATGATTAACGGAGAACTCCATTTTTTGCACAGAACCATGTTTTCTGTATCTTGCTTTACCAAGTAAGATGCCATTGATTTTATATTAAATACTTGTGGATAAGCAAGACCTCTGTCAGTTAAACTATGATACATCATTGATTATATGTCCTATTTCCAGAGATGTGGAGAAATGTTGACCCTGAAATAGGGAAGTATATATTTCCTGAATGAGAGAGGGACTCTATTTCTTCATGTTAACTTATTAAATTGGCTCAAATAAACCAGACATTTAGATAGATTAGACTGACATCAAAGCACTTTTACTTTATTTTTTCACCAGTGTGTCATCAGTTTTGCCTTGCTTAGTTGAACATGTGTGCTGCATTCAGACTCTGGTGGAAGGTAGTGGAAATTCTATAATGAACATGTTGGTGTGGCAACTGTATGTATGATGTATAGGGGAAGACATTTAAAAACAGTGGTCATAATCAAAACATCAAAAGATGTTTCCCAGTATTTTCCGGGAAGTAATAGTGAACTATTACGTAGAAGAACAATGCAGACTATTGTGCTTTGCAATGGAAGAAACTCTAGTACTATATAGCAAACCATGATTACACCATAGATCAAAGGTAAGATTCGTGTATATTCAAATAAAGAAATATTAAAAATGAATATATATGTCAATCACATATACTTATATATACACAGAGATATTGAAAATCTGCTGCATTTATTTAGAAGTGATTATAAGTTAGTATTTCCATATTGGATGTTTAGATTTTGCAATTTTTTTGTTACTAATATTTTAATGAATATTTTTGCAGGCTACTTAGAGGCAATTTATAAGTATTTCTTTGGGGAAAGTTCCAAAAATGGAATATTAAGTTTGTGACAGTATCTGCCTTTATTCATGTGGTAATCCCAGTGCTTCTTGTGTATGAGCTGGATTTGTAACTTGCTTTTAATCAGTAGATGGTAAATGTGATGGAATTTTGTGGTGGTTTTCAATTTATCGCCTCAGTTCTGAACACCTTCTTCAATGTATATTCTATAATTGACAAAATTTCTTTAAATATTTTCATCTGATAAGAATTTTTATGTTTCATAAATAATTTTTCTCAAGTTTATTCTTTTACTTTCATTTTCACCTTAGCATTTTTTAAAGATGTTTTCCATTTTTTATATGGTTTTTCTTGTTGGTATTATGTTTATGATGTGTGTATTTTCTTATAAGGTGGTACTCTCCAATTGATAATAGAAATATGTCCTGTTAAAATTTCTGCTGTTGATATAGTGCCTACAGTGTTACTGAATATTTGAATGTGGCAAGTACTATTTTTTATGTTTAATTTAATTTAGATCTAAACAGTCACATTGCTACTATATTAAATAACATGATGTTAATGTATATTTAAACTTAATTTGCTATTATTTAGGATTTTTATGCTTATAGATTGTTTCCATGTTTAAGTAATATCTAAATACATTGTCTTGTGTACAGTATCTTGAGATCTATTTCTTAGCCTGACTTTTTCTGCTCATTTTCCATAACTTTGTCTTTTACTTGTTGTTATTGTTTTTATTTCTTTTTCTTGTTTACATGATATTTTATTTCGTTTAAAGACATCTGAACTGTGCTGGAATTGTCTTTGTCTCTTATGGCTGACTCTTTTTCTTCTTAGCTTAGTCTTGCCTCCTAAATAAGTCCTTTTCTGATCTCTTGATATTTTTCAATAATATTTTACTAACAAAAGTTTAAATATATAGAAAAATTGAGAGAATTTTACTGTAAATGCCCATATATTCATCACCTAGTGTCTACGTTTTACTCTATCTACTTTATTATTTTTTAATGCATTCATCTATTCCTCTATCCACCCATTAATACATTTTCTGGATACATTGGGAAACTAATTTGAGGACTTCAATTTGTTTTTAATTTTAGATTTATTAAGTTGTTTATCTTTTTTTGGAAGATAAAGAGTTGTAAGAGTTCTTTACATATCCTGGACATCAGTCTTTTGCCAGATACGATTTTCTAATATTTTCTTCAGTTTTGTAACTTGCTGGTTCATTTTCTAAGTGTCTTTTGATAAACATGGGTTATTGATTTATTGAAGCTTTATTTATCAATTACTATTCACTTATACTTAATGCTTTTTTGTTTGTCTAACACAGAGTCAGAAATACATTGTTTTCTTCCTAGAACCTTGTGGTTTGAGCTTTTATGTTTGTATCATCCACCTCAAATTAATTTTTGTATGTACAGTGTGGGGTAGAAGTCGAGGTTCATTATTTCCCCCTACATGTATATCTAGTTTTTCCAGCACTATTTGTTGAAAAGACTTCTTTCTTCACTTTGCATTGACATCTTTGTCAAAATTAAACTACCATATTATGCACACTGACTTATTTGTATTGATCATCTTTTTAATTGATATCTCATCAATTTTCACCCTTTATGTGATAAAGACACACTTTCTGTGAAGATAGATAATGTGATAGAAAATTTATTACTGTATTTCAAGAACCTAGAATACCAACTGGAAACTGCTGAGTGAATAATAGAGATTGTCCTGTAGTTGATAGTAGATAGGATTGGTTTCATTGTTAGTTTTGTATTCATTACATAAGATGAATTGGATTAGTTCTGAGTTTTTCAATAACATAATAGTTAACTTATACTTGTAGTGGACATCTGGGTTTTAAAAGGACAAAATTAGAAAAATATGATTGAAGTTTTAGCATTTTTTAATGAGTAGAATAAAATAATATGTAATTTTTAGAAAATCATCAATTTCATTAAAAATTTTAAAATTTTTGTTGTTTTCTATAGATCGGTATAACTTAATTTTATAATAATCCTGAGGGGAAGTCTAGCTATGTGCTTGATTCCCTTCTCAATTTTGACTTAATTTTTGTGAGTACAACAAACTTTCTCCCTGTTTGCCCAGGAGAACTGGAGTTTTGAAGGGTTCCCCTATGTTCAGAATTGTAAAATGCCCCCAAAGAAGAAGTGACCACATTAAGTTCAACTCATTTTTTTTTTTAACATACTTGTTTTTTCTTTTTTTTTTTTTAAGGTTTATTTATGCATACAAGAACAGGGGTACAGGCCAGATGCGCGGGAGGTGACAGGATTCACCAGAGACAGAGTAGGGAATAGAATAGGCCGATCAACTGAAATGCACTGCTGAGGGGAGCAGCGGGCACAGCAGGCAAGGTCTGCTGCACCATGTGGGTCTCCTCCCTGGCCGGCTGCAGGGATCGAACTCTTGCTGCAGTGGCTGTGGTCTGCTTCATAGTGCGTTGCTTTATCCACTGTGCCACCAGGGAGGGCCCTCAACTCATTTTTTGATAAAATTTTATGTCCCCATGTCTTGACCTTTTTGGTTGTTTTCTTGGTAAAGCTGTCTATCCTAAACTACTTTATCTTGCCTAGGAACAGATCATTGCACTTTTTATTTACTTTGATTAAACAGCACCTAACAAAATGTTTTCGAATTTTGAGTTTTTGGTTAGAGATAATAACATTTTTTTTCTTAACATAGTTTTACCTAATATTAAAAAAATTTAATTTAGCATGTTTCTTTCTTCTGTATATTTTATCTGTTATTCATTTCTTGTCTTCTCTTTTGTGTTATCATAAGTCTTAAATTTACTATTTTCATCCATCTTTATTTTTTTTTTTAGCATACCTGATTCTATTTATTTTTAGTGTTTTTTTCCCCCCCAGAAATTTATTGGGAATAGAAGTCATGTGCTTTCTAAGATTTAGCAAGTATTTTCTTTATATGTGTTTTTAAATAAGTTTTTTCTTAGGTAAATAATGGATGTACTGAAATGTCATAAATTTGCTGTTTCCAAAATTTTCATAAAATAACCAGATTCCTGAAACTGTCATACAAATCCATAACACCACTAGACTTCCAAAAGCCAGAATTTCTATATACCCTCCTAATTTCTATCCCATGTCCCGTTCCCTCCAGGAATAATCACTGTCTTCACTTCCAGCATAATACACATGTATTGTCTGAGCATATCATAATTTCTCCTTTCTGCTGGTATGTGCGTTGTTTTTAGTCTTGGGCTTTTGCTCATAGTATTTGCTGTGAGCATTAGGGTGCACATGTGTATGTTACTTTTTAATGTGTATTACCTAGGAACAAAATAGTATATAGGCCTGAATATCTGGTCAGTTTGAAGCAGTACAAAATACTCTTAAAAGAATTCTCTAACAGAGCTTAGAGGGTGCTAAGGGACAGTGATCAAGGTAGGGAACAAGTCACTCTTAATGGGTTCTTGCCCATGCACACAATTGCCAGACCATTAAGATTCAGGGTTCACAACAGTGATTATTATAAGATATTAGGAAAAGGAAAGTGTTTGGGGGGCCTCAAGTAGCCATCTATCTTAACCCAGATAGCATCTGCAGTGTCTAGAAGTCCCAAAGATGGCTCGTGGAAGAAGAGGTAACACTACAACAGAAAGAGCAGTTTGAAACCTGGGCTGAGTGGTGACACATTCAATACTACCAATAGATGGTGCTGGAGAACCAGAGCTGTGGTCAGCTCTTTGAGATTCTGGGTCTTGCTGGGCCAAGCTTGTCGGTGTTCCTTGTCAGAAATAGGGTTAAAGGCAGGTGCAGTTGCCAAGTCTGTGTGAAGATCTACAGAGATGTGGAAGATGAGAAATCTACAAAATCTATGGAGTCCCTGAAGATTTATGAAGGTCTGGTGAATCCCATGGAGGTCGATTGCTAAATGCATCTTTCTCTTCTGAGGCTGGGAACAGATCCTTCAAAGGTGGTCTGATGAATACTTTCTCTTCAAAGGCTGGCAGCAGAATTCTTTGAAGGTGGTCCAGTGAATCCTTCCTTTCTCTTCATAAGCTGATTGCACACAGACTCATTCAAGCTTTTGCTCTATCTTATGTCCCTATCAGGTTCCCCTACCCTACAAACCTGATTGGACTGTTTTCAATCCTAAGCAGCTGATCTGATCAGTTAGCACCAATTAACTTGCTTTCCATTTTTCAATCAGAATAATTAACTAATGAAGTGGACTTGAACCTAATTTGTCCACTTAGCTCACATCTGATTGGTCCATTTTTGAAGCCTAGAGCCAGACATAAAAGGGGTGAAAACCCAGCCCAGCCTGCATTCAGGTCAGGCAGGCTAGTGGGTTTGTTCATTCCAGGGAACCATGGCCACAGCAGGCCTTGCTGAGGCTGCGGGAGGAGGTATGTCTACAGGTGATGCGCTGCAGCCTTAGATGGCAAAAGCAATCTTGCCCCCTGGCCTCTGGGGGCCATGGGGATCCAGTTACAACATGAATTATGACAAAAGTCATAGTGGGGAAAGAATGGGTCCATTCAATCTGTAGTGTTGGGTCAGTCGGACCACCCCTTTTCCTTTATATTGAGAAATATTGGTCTGTAGATTTCCTTTCTTACTGTATTTAAGCAATATAGTTTTTGGAAATGCTTATGTATAGAATGTTGAGCTGAAAGTACAGAGAATTCCCACAGGCACTGTCTTTCCTAGCACATTTTTCTCTATTATCATTTTGCATTGGTATGGTGCATTTGTTATAACTGATGAACTGTATTAATATTATTATTAACTAAAGTCCTTAGTTTGCTTTAGGATTAACTGCTTGTATGTTATAGTTGTATGAATTTGGACAAATGCATAAAATATTATGTATCTCCCATTACAGTATTATACGGAATAATTTCACTGCTCTAAAAAGTTATCGTAAACTACCTATTGAACCTTTTCGGCCTCTAACATTCACTGGTCTTTTTCCTGACTCTGTACTTTGCCTTTTCCAGAAAGCCATATAGTTAAAATCATAAACAACCATACCAAGATTGTTTTCTTTCACTTACTTTTATGCAACTAAAATTTTTCTATATCTTTTTGTGGCTTGATAACTCTTTCCCTGCCACCCTTCCTCCCTCCTTTATTTTGTAGACCACATTTAAGTTAACAATAAAATAGAATGGAAATACAGTTTCCCATATACTCCTGCTGTTACAACACAGCATAACCTCTGTGATTTGTCTATTCATCCCTTTCTCCTTCCTGAGGCCTGACAGCCATTAATCTTTTTACTGTCTTCATTTTTTCATTTAACATGTTTCAGAATGTCTTAAGGTTGGAATCACACAGTATGTAACCTTTTCAGATTTGCTTCTTTAGCTTAGTAATGTACATTTAAGTTCTCCTATCTCTTTTTGTAGCTTGTCAGATCATTTTCTTTTAGTGCTGAATAATATTTCCATTATACAAACATTTTCTCCATTCACCTCCTGAGGGGCATTTTGGATGCCTCTCAATTTGGCAGTTGTGAGTAAAGCTGCTGTAAATATCCTTGTGCAATTTTTTGTGTGGATATAAGTTTTCACTTCTTTTGGGTAAATACCATGGAGCATGATTGACTGCATTGTGTGGTAAGATTGTTTAGTTTTATAAGAAATCAGTAAATTGTCTTCTAAGTAACCATACCATTTTGCATTCCCTACCACTAATGTAGGAAAGCTCCTGTTTCTTCCTTTCTTCTACAATATTTGTTGTTGTCAGTGTTTTAGATTGGGCAGTCAAATAGATGTGTTGTGGTATTGCATTGCTTTTTAATTTATTATTCCCTGATGACATAAAATGTTGACTATCTTTTCATATGTTTACTTGCCATCTATATATCTTTCATGGTGAGTTGTTTGTTAGGTTCTTTTACCATTTTTCAATTGGGCTATTCATTTTCTTATTGAGATTTAGGACTTCTTTGTATATTTTGGATAATAGTTCTTTTTCAGTTGTGTCTTTTGCAAGTATTTCTCTCAGAATATATCTTTTTATTCTCTTGACAGCTGTGTTCCAAAATCTCCATCTTAAATCACATGGATAGACTCTCCAGCTGCCAAACCCCTCACAGTATCCAATAGATACTCTTGTTACGACTTTCTGGGGGCTTAGAGACCCTTGCTCAGTAGATGAGGGCAAAGACCAGACCTATCCTTTGGTAAATTAATTCTTTAGGACATACCTATTTAAACAAAAGATGTATTTTTGAGTGAGAGATATTGTTTTGCAATTTACTATGTTACTCTTTATTTGAAAATCTTGTATTTTACAAATAAATGTGATACCCTTTTTATCTTCAAATTACAAATGTTTAGCCTCTTCTTTATTGCTTTGATTTTGTCCCTTGTGACATTCAGACCAGTTGTTTCATGTAGTTTAGATTTATTTTCATTGCCTTACTTATATGTTTATGACTAAGTATCCATATGTTTATGACTAAGTATTGTTTCTAAAAGTGTTTAATATACTCCAAAGTAGTAGGTTATGTTTTTGTATCCAAATTACCTGTATTTTATGCCAGCTGCAGTCTGGGTTAAATACTCTGGAGAATATTTAGGAGAGGTTGCCCAGATAAAAAAGAACTTTAAAAATCATGCCAAGGAAACTTGGATTGTAGGCAGTTAGAAATAGTCAAAGATTTTCAGATGTGACTATGACACATAAAAAATCACTTGGCTTAGAAAGTCAGTTCTGGCAGTA
The DNA here is from genome assembly GCA_019455555.1 of Galemys pyrenaicus. Lineage (NCBI taxonomy): Eukaryota > Metazoa > Chordata > Mammalia > Eulipotyphla > Talpidae > Galemys > Galemys pyrenaicus. The sequence goes on from JAGFMF010011387.1 coordinate 1,940,741, forward strand.
GTATGTAGAAGTAGTTTAGAGAATGGAAGTTAATCTACAGACAAGATGACCACTTAGGATCTTATTCCTGTTATTCTCCCCGGAGATAATGAAGATAAATAAGAGATGGTTTGTGACATTGCTTAACAATGAGAGATGACTTTAGCTTTTTTTTTAAAACCATATCCTTTTAGTAATCTCTGTATAAGGTAAATTAAGCACTTTTAAGCCTATCTTACAATTTATATTTTTATTTCACTCTAGTACTTGGGATAATAAATTCCATGTATTTTCCTCCTAGTTCATACTTTGTATCAGATTATTTTGTCATGGTACTTTATCCAAACATGGATTCTGAATACTGAATGATAAGGGTTCCCAGTAACTTGCTGTGTGACCTTGGGCAGTTTCTAAACTTCACTTTAAAATGTGGATAGTCACAACACAACAAAAAGACAAAGACAAATCAGAGGCACTTTGTGGGGGGTGGGAGGGAGAGGGACGAGGATGAGGGCAGAAAGAGCACAAGGGACTGAGGTGATGGTGCACTTGTGAATTGGTGGTGGGAATTCCATGGCAACTACAAATTATGTCAGATATACATAAATAAAAGAAAAAAAGCATAGAGGGAAAATTATTTCAATTAATTTAGGTATAAGGGGATGTAGTCTTTGAAGAATTGCAAAGAAATTGTGAAATTTATAATTAAGCTTGCTGTTTTTAGTGGTGGTATTGTAATTTTGAAACTTATGATTGTGATGTCATTGGTGTAAAACTAAATTGGTGTAGGGGTGAAAAAAATACAATGTGCATAGTATTGGATCCTACTTCATTTCATTGTTATAAGGCTAAAATGATGTAATATATGCAGTTGTTCTTAGAACGTCACCTCACATGTAGTGTTAGATGTGTTACGTCACTTCCTCTTCCTGGTCTCTCTCTCTTTTTCCCTTGTCACAGATATATATTTAGTAATCAGTTAACATTTGAATAAAACTGATTCATAGAGGAAAATGTAATTGCTTTTCTAGTCCCTCAAAGTCCTTAAATATCTTTATTAAAAGCACTTATTCTAAAATGACTATTTTATGTATACTTAGTTCCACATTAATCAGAAGACATAAACTGGTAGGCATCATGAAAGTTAACCTCATATAGTACTTAAAACACCGAATTTGCTTTACAGCTAAGGAATTCCTTGCTAGTTCCTCATGGCTCTCAGTAGTCCCTATTTTCTCATATGCAGTCCTGTTCAGATTTATGGCGTGACACTTAAAGCATTTGAGTTTGGGCCCTCCACTCTAGCCCCTGACATAGCTCTTTCAGGATAGAGATTGATAGATATCTTCCAAATCTTAAAAACTTAGTTAGAAACTAGGACAGTTTAATGAAATTAAAGATTTTGAAGAAAAGAAATGGCAGAGAAGCTGAAGTCACAGTTTGGGAGGGGAATCACAGATTTTGTTGCAAGTGAAATATGCTTGAAATTTAGTTGTTACTTTGGATTGCAATCCTCCCTCCCCCCCAAATGTAGTAGTTTCAGGAGATTGTGACTGTGAAAATAAGAGACATATAAGTCACAACACATTCAGCATTTTAGATACACATATTTGAATCCTAGAACTGTCCTGACTGTTCTGCTAGTTGGCCAGACTATATATTAACATTACCTGACTCTGAAATATAGATCACTGATTAGGGCCTCCATCAGTGATAATTCATGTTCAGTTCTTCAAAATAATAAAAATCTGTGAGGAGAAACATTAAAAACCAGTTGCTCAGAACTAGAGTACACTGGACCTATAATTGCTCAAATATGGCATTGAAAAACCTGTTATTCAAAAGAGGTGAAGGACCTCTACAAAGAAAACTACAAAACATTGCTAAAAGAAATAGAAGAAGATACAAAGAAATGGAAAAATATCCCTTGCTCATGGA
>JAGFMF010011387.1:1944184-2047746 GCA_019455555.1 Galemys pyrenaicus
CTGAGGTGATGGTGCACTGGTGTTATGGTGATGGGGAATACATGGGGATTACAATTAATGGCAAGTATATGTAAATTTTAAAATATTTTAATAAAAAAAAAAGAGGAAAAAAAATAAAAGCTAGATTTTGCTGTAATAGGCAAAAAAAAAAAAAAAAAGAAAGAAAAAAAAGAAAAACCTGTTATTTGTATTTTGTGCTGTGTATCCCTAGTAATGCATTCTCTGCTTGAAAAATTGATTTAAAAAGACAAAAACCAAAGAGAATGACAAAGGTTAAATTCTTTGCTTGAGGTTCTGGGAAAATACAGAATATGTATTTTTGGATTACAATCCCTGTATCTGAACTAGTTTATGGTAACAAAATTGCAACTATATTTCCCCTTTTCCCCCACTTTCTCTGCCAGTCCCCATGCAAGTTTCTCTGCTGTCTCCTTTATGGTGTATACATATTTTTCATTCTCTCTATTTATTAGGTCACAGAGTTTATACTTTCACTTTTCTTTTAACCTGTCTTTTATGTTGGCTCAGCAGTGCATTTAAAGATACGTTTTTAATATTTTGTTCATCATTTTGGTTGTTGTAGGTAGGACTTTATACTATTATTCAAGAATATCTTGTCTGCTATGGAATGGCTCGTCATCTGTTAAAATAAAACTCAGTATTTTAATGTAGGTCTCTCCATATCACCCCATTCCCATTTTATATTTTAGTTTTTGAAGCTTAATGTTTTAAGAAGTTTTTATAAAATAAACCTTACAAAAAGTCAGGGTAGATAGTTTGTACTGATTACTATATTTCTAAAAAAAAGTGTATTTTTTTTTTTTTTTTTTTAGTTGCTTGAAGGAAATTTTGCCAAGGAAGTCAGCCATGAAATGGATGGACTTATTTTTCAGCCCATTGGAGTAAGTTCGAGTGTGTGTGGACATGTGCGTGCGTGCTGCGTGTGTACGCATTTACACACATGTATGTACATTTGTATATTTGTATGTACATTAGGATTGATTACTGCTGTAATTACTGCTTTTCATTAAAATGAAATATTTATTTCTACTAAATATGTATTAATGTAAAAATACTAAAATGAAAGGTTGTTTGCTCTTAGTTTAAGATTAAACATAGCTATTCATTAATTCTCAAATAAGCCTTGTGTTGTAATTATTCTTTAAAATTCTTTTCAGATGTTAATTCATAAATATAAGTTAGAAATTACCAATAACTACATTTGAGAAAAGAAGGCAAACACTGTTTAAAAATGAACAATGATTTAAAATATATATAAATAAATTAAAAAAAAGACAATACCCTCAACAACAACAAAAAAGAAATTACCAATAACATTACATAAATGCTATTTTCCTGCTGTAGCTGAATATACCTTTAAGAATGAGTATTTCTAAAATGTCATTTTGCTATCAATGAGTAAAATTCTGAGTTATCAATATTTGAAGAAAAAGTGAATTTTTTGAATATTTAGTCCATGTCAAAATGTTTGAAATTCACTGAAGAACTTTCACCTACTTAATAGTCAGATCATATATTTATAATAAGTTGTGATTTACACTGTAGTAGGGTTTCTCAATCTCAGGACCACTAATGCTTTTGACTAGAGAGCTCTCTCTGTGAAGAGCTGTCCTGTGCATAGTAGGATGTTCAGTGGCATCCTTGTTTTCTACTCACCAAATGTCGGTACTACTCTGCCACCTCCCCACTTCCAGGCTGTGAGTTCTAGAAATATGCATAGATATTGCCTAATTTTCCCTTGAGAGCAAAATTGTCTCTACTTTAGAACTGTTGCTCTGTAGAGCAGTTCTTACAGTATGGCCTATACAAGGACCATTAGCATCTCCTGGATACTAGTTATAAATGCCACTCACCTTTAATTTGCTGATCAGGAACTCTGGAAATGGAATCCAGCAATTCATGCTTTCATAAGCTCGCCAAGTGACTTTGATGCATGTTCAAATATGAAACCCATTCATTTGCTACACCTCATTATATGCAGCATTTTGCTTCATTAATTCTATCCTAGAAATTAAGGGGTGAGCTAGTTGTGAAGTTATATGTAGAGACATCAAACTAGGTACTTGGAGAAAATGGAACAGAACTAATATTTTTGAACACTGTGTATTAAACATGGTATTTTATATGCTTTACATAGATAGGATAGCTTTGCTTTTATGCAAATATAGATATTATTTGACATGTGATTGACTTCTGTCTTTCTTCCATATTCTTCCTCCTCCTAAACAGGGAGAGTGAACAATCTTTTGTGTTTGAGGAGATGATGGAGGAATATTAGAAACCTGGGGCATAAATTGTACAAAATGGTATCTTAGGAAGATGAAAGCTGAATTTTTGAGTTCCAGTAATTTTCAGGTCTAATCTTCCTAGACGGAAAGAAAGAAAATTTATACAACCATGTGTTAAACTCATGGTTTAGATCCATACATGTATGACATTTTGATATATATATATCTATATATTTATTGACTTATTAGTCTCTTTGCATTCTACTTAGTTGTCACAAAGGTCATGATGTCACAAAAGTCATATCTATCTATCTATATATATTGACTTATTAGTCTGTTTGCATTTTACTGAGTTGTCACAAAAGTCATGATGTATTTTTTTCTGTTTTTTCAAGTGAAAATGCATCATGACTTTTCCTACAGACCAATAGTACTACCCTTGTTAACAGTGATTTTGTAATTAATCTCTGGTAAGTCAAGTTCTCTTTTTGCCAGGATTTCCTTAAACATTTGGTTTAACATATAAGTTTCAACACAGAGAATGCAGCAATTCTTGTTAAGAGTTTATGACTTGCTTTGAGTTTAGATTAATTTGAGAATATCAACATGTTTACAATGTTAAATATCTTCTCTTTGATTGAAGTATAGGTCTTTTCTAGTGGATTGCCACACTGATAATTATCATAGTTGGTTCAACCATCTTACTGTACAGTCTTAGTTCTAGTAATTGTCTAATTTTTATATATTGGCTTTAACAATAACTGCTTGGATGGAGCAGATATTTATACCTTGATCTCAACTTAAAAGAAAATGTGGCTACATTTTCAGCATGTGATATGTTTTGGGTAGACTTCTGTTTGATAACCGTTGTCATGTTAAAAAAAATTATATATGTTTCTAACACTTTTTCCTCCTCAATCTTAAAAAAAACTTTGATAGCTAAAAGCCTTTTGAGATCATCATGCCATTTTCCTTTTTATAATATTTATGTTACAGATTACTATTATTTTCTCTGTTGACCCTTTTTTGCATTCTGGGATTAATGCTGCTTGATCACTGTCCATCCGTCCATTCGTCCATCCATAGATAAATATGAATAATTTTTAAATGTGTCTTTAGATCTGGGTATAATAGTTTAAGGATTTTACACTTTATTTCCTACATTTCCCCCCTTTTTTTGGTATACTCAAAGATTATATTATATTAATATTGTATTATGGGAAAAACTTTAGAAGTTCCAAATAATACATTACACAGGCCCATGAGTTTTAATTTTTTTGAGCAATTATTTGATTTATAAAAACAGGCAACAAAATTTTAAATGATATAACATGACATTTTTAAAACAACAACACACAGTGTATTTAACCGTACTCAGCTCATAACAGAGCAGATAGATGAGTGGCGTAATTCATACTTACAACATGTTTAAATGAACTGGCAACAAAGAAAGTTGGTTGAAGGAAGCCAGAGGAACTTTTGCTTGTGAGAATTAGAACAGAGTCTGTCAATAATCACTTGGTTACTTAGTGTTATATATATGACTAGAAATGTACATGATAGGAATTCTAGGCATCTACTGGATTCTGGATTCTTCCTTTAAGGTTTGCATCCACTGTAGTTACAGTGTCACACTTGTGCTGAGCTACTCTAGTAAGCAGTGGTCTTGCGTAAGTTCCTTTGTGTGTATGAAAATTGTTCAAATCTTGAATCCTTGGTGATTGTGAGAGCCACTTGATGATAATTCTGCCCTAATTTCTTAGTTTCAGTTATTACACAGTCAGTTACACAAGGGATACATTGACATACAGACAAATCCATCACTGGCTGCAGTAACTCCTGTTTGGCACTAATGGAAAAGTTGGTATTAGCCAGGATGTAGTAAGGTGGGCCCAGCTGAGTTTTATTGGAAGAATAAGCAGGACTGGTGCCTGGTGACTTTCTTTGTGTGCCCCGAGCTCTTTCAGGTTTTAACCCGTTTCTCATCTCTGAGACCAAGCATCAGCTTTATGATCGCATGCTTCCTTGGTTCTTTTGCTTCCCTTATCCACACTGTATTTCTGTTTCTTCTCCCTATGTTCCTTGATTTTGAAAGTCAATTAAAATAGCATGGCTTATACTGAAAAATCAAGCACCCAAAGTGGCATTCTTAAAATGTAACATTTTCTGCTGTTTTTTTTCCCCTTTTCCCTCCCTGCAAAATGTATTTATGTTGCTCTTTTTTGGTTTTCTGTTTTATACATGATTTGCTGCTTTCTACTAATACAGTTCTATGAAAGTGCAGCTTATAGGACTTATGGGTCAATGGTTTGTGTGAAACCTAAAGTAATATTCTTTTCTAACTTTTCTTCTTTAATAGTTATTACAATAAATTGCCAGATAGCTTTAGAAATAAAATAAGTTACTTAAATGATTATTTTCAAGGTAAGAAAGATCTTGAAGATGCTTTTATTTCTTACACTTAAGAGGTAGTGACCACCTCACAAAATATATACACTATTAATGTTTTTGTTTTACAAAATCTATGGGATTCTCTAAGGTTATTAATGCTTTCTTTTCTTATTTGTCTTTAAATGTCCAGCATCTAAGATAGTGTTTGGCACACTAAGTCTAGGTTTTAGAAAAATGGTTTATAAAAAATGAAACTGCATCTTGTCTTTTTTCACTAATCTTTTAGACTTGACAGATTTTATATTTTACCACTGTAGGCAAACCTTTTTTAAATTTAAAATTGCTTTATTTTTCCTGTTGCAAGTACATATGTATAATGGAATATAGTCTATATTTATTAAATAAAAATTTCAGTGACTTCCTGTAGTTCTCTTATTCTTTACAACATCCAGAATGCAAACACTCATTTATAAAACAATAACATGAGCTTTGCTACTTGCATGTTCTCCTCAGAGACTTCCCATGAGCTAGAAAAGGTCTTCTGGTAAAGACAAGCCACAAAATATCTCATTGGCTCTCTAGTACATCATCTGTAAAATGTATAGACTTTAAGAGTGTAGTTCCGAAATTCTGTGATCATAGATGATCAATGTATGGAATATAAAATAATTTTTAATCATTCCTTCTTATTGTCAGTTTCTATGAAAATATACCAGATAAAGAATTTTTTTTTAAAGAGAATACTTTTTTACTTTCCCTAAAACAATCTTGAATGGAAATGTTGACAGACGCAATCAATGAAATAGACCTCTTATGAAGTTTATGCTGTCACTCATGCATGAATGTATTCCTGTTTTTTTCTCTTACCATCATTTCAATAAAATTTTCATTTTTACACAATTTACCTCCTAAATTATTAAGTTTATTCAGTGGTATATGGAACAGTTCTAAAAAGGATCACATTTTGTTCATCAGTGGACATTTGTCAGTTTCTTATCAATTTAACATAATAGATTCTTAGTGTATGTCTACAAAAGATACCTTTCATTAGAAAAATGTTTCATATGTGCCTATTTTGATAAAAGTTTTATTGGTGGTACATCACTGTACTGCACTGGTATTAGTCTGGCTATCCCTTTTCATTTCACATGAAATTTTAATGATTTCAGTCTTTCTGATGTGTTTCATTTGTAATTTCTCATGATAATTTTCTCTCTAAATTTTTATTTCTTAAAAGTACACACTTATCTACTCTATTCCTCTTAATTTTTACCCTATAAAATAGCTTTCATAGTGTTTGCAATGTACCCTTTGGTGGGACTGCTGTTTGTTTATAGAATGGCATCTGACTAGGAACGATATGGCTCTTAGTCACCATTTCTATCCAGTCTATTTAATTCAGTGGTTCTTTTGCATCCCTAATATATTTGTGTTTAAAATTCTAAAGAATATTCTGCATATAAAATTATATTAACTCTGCCATTCAGAATAAGCTTCCGCACGAATCTATTTGTGGTAAGCGTGAAACAAATTTCTCAAATGCAAAGTTTTATTATATTCAACTTTGTAACCTTGTTATTTATTTCCATTATTTTGCTTTTGAAATTTCAGTTTGATTTCTCTGTTCTTGACTTACTGTGTCCTCAATTTTGGCCACCATCACAGGATTTGTCCTGTGTATTCCATTTTCAAGCTTTTGACATGCCAAAGCCCCAGGAGAGATTGTACTTAGCTTTTACACAGAAATTTATGACTTTTCTACTTCTTTTAGGAAATGAAAATGGAAGTTTCTACTAAATAAGCAAACTTTAATGAAGTTATCAAATACTAGTTATAATGTTATGCTAAAGAAAGCAGCATTTAAGGTATTTTTCTAATAATTCCTGATTTATGGTTTCTTTTTATGGCTTTCAAAGAAGAAAAAACAAGTTTTGTTTTTAACCTAATTCTTTGGGGTAGAAACTACTGTGTTTATACATTGTCATCAGTTCCTTTTCTTTACCAGGTGTAATGACCTTCTTATGATTGCTATTGCATATTCAAAATAGATTTAATTTTCCTTTTCAGCTGCTTTGTACTTTCTATAGGTAAGAAGTGAGTTGATTTCAGACAGGTGTAGCTTCCAGTGATGGAAGGAGATATGATTTTAGACAGTCCAGGGCATTAAATGACAATGTATCACACAGTGAGAAATTTAGTTCTCTCCCAGTTTTTATTCATTCACTCACGTTAAATGGAGAAAGATTGTTTATTTCTAGTTTTTAATATCTGTTTAAAACTTTCCCTTTTCAACAACAACAAAAAATGCGTGGACCCATGTTACAAATCAGTAGGGCAAAATAGTAACTGGATTTTAATATCATTGATTCAGTTCCATCATCTCTACTTCTAGGACCACTTATTTAGGATAAGTTGTGTTAATTTATAAGGGCTGCTTTAAAACATACCACAGCCTTGGTGTCTTAAAACAACACACATTTATTCTGCTATTGTTTGAGGTCAAAGAATCAGTTTCACTGGGCTTGCATCAAAGTGTTGGCAGGCCTGTGTTCCCTCTGGTGGATCAAGGAGAAAACTCATTTATTTTATTGCTGTTTTTGGCTTTTAGAGCTGTATTCTTTAATTTCCTGACTTGTGGTCCCTTCTTCCATCTTAAAAACCAGCAATAAGACATCTTGCTTCAGTTAACCAACTTCTATGTAAAGTCTTCCATTGTTTCCCTCTTAGAAAGAAACTTGTAATTGCATGTAGGTTCCACTTAAAATAAAAAATAATTCCCCCTATTCACAGGTGATATGGTGGTGAGAGATTTGTAGGGGTTACACATGAGGGAAGAAATTAAATATTGTACAAAAATGAACAATGATGTAAGAAAAAGATCTTTCTTTAAAAAAAAAGTATACAAGAACAAGGCCAAAATAATCTTCCCCTCTCAATATGATACCTAAAAAGAGACCTGCAAAGCCTCTTTTGCTTTATAAGGAAGGTAATATTCACTGGATATCTTTGGGGTTCATTATTTATCCTGCCATAGGTAGTTTGATATGTTTTTTCCAGATAATATTTGTTGACCCTGATACTTAGTGAAATTTTTGTTTCTTTGTAATAATTAAAAATTACCTTTCTTTGTTAGACTTTCTATTTAAAGTAAGTTCTAAATGAGAAGTTTAGTACCCTTAATCAGGCCAAAAACTTTTAAATGTAATTTCTAAATTTATCTTTTGGGGAAGCAAAAACCTTTTGATGAACTTACCTTTAATAATTAAGTGCAGGCAGGGTAAGTGATAAACACCTAAGATGAAACAATACAATTTATTAGAGGTTAAATTTTTATCAGGTTAAAATGTGTGTAAGTTTTTCACACTTTATTTTAAGTTGGGGGATATCCAAATGTTAGCGTCTATAGTTCTTTCCCCTAGAATTCTTCAGCCAACCCAGAGACTAATCCATTAATCTCTTGGTTGGTGGCATCTACCTGGCTATTGGCATTCTCAGAATCAAGGAGTTAATGGGTGAGGGTTTAGTCTTCAGTAATTAATCTTTTGCTGAACTCTCCAGGTTTCAATTCTCTTTCTTTTATGCTTTAATCTTCTAGACTGAAGCTTCTGTCCTTTCATTTTCCCACAGAATGAACATAGATCTTGCCTTTTACCTGGTGTGGAAGAGACCTATGTGCTCTTAATGTAGCTTTTCAGTGTCTTTTCTGTACCATGTCTCAATTGTATATACACATGGCTGCACACACATGTGTGTGCACACACATATCCCATTTCTCATTTCTCTTCTCCTGGTTATAACCTAAGTCATTCTGGGGAATGTATACATTGCTTTTTATTGGTATTTGTTTATGCATACCCTTAATATTCAGTTTTATGTGCTCTGTCAACTTCTATCTACTTTCTGTCTTCTCAAAATGTATCAACATGCACTTTTTTGTTGTCCTCTTTCCTCCTGTTTTCTTTTTTGTTGACATCTCATTTTCCTGTTATTCTTGTTTTTGTGAGATTTCAAATCAAAGTGGATATAAATGCATGTTTAATCTATCATGTTTGTCAGAAAATTCCCTAAACTTTTGCAATGTAGTTTTGCTTCTGTTGACTTTCTTGAGCCAACAGTTCAAGGAAAGGGAAAAAATTTGGAATGACTGGCTTAAAGTGGAGAGGAAGTCCTGGTCAAGTATAGGGAAAGCTTGGTTTTTTAACCTGCAGTCCATTCTCTGATAGCACAGAAATACTCTGGAGATAAATGAAATGGCAAAAAGTAAAGAGGATGCCTGGTGCTTGTGAAAGAACTTCTTGACCTAAGTGTACTTGGTGCTCTTTCTTAAATCTTACTGGAAGTTAATTCTGCTCCACTATAGTAATTATAATAAGTGAATTAAATTGAGAAAAAAGTAGAAGATAATACAACTGCTAAAAAAAGAGACTATTTTGATACTTGGACAAATGCTGAAAACCATTGTAAGATACTATATTAAAATGATGATTCTGTTGGGGGCAAACACCAACTTAGAAGAGAGTGTGTTTGCTTTTTGATTTAATGTTTTATTTCTCAGAGACATGTACATAGATACTACTTTTATAAGAAGAATGAAATCAAAATTAATCAATTCTATATTCAAGAAAACAAAGCTTAGAGTATTATTTTTGTTTATAAAGAAATGTACAGTAGTTCTCACCCCCTGCAATTATCTGAGGTATTGCTTTCTGTGGTTTCAGTTAACTGTATTTCAGTTAACCGTGATTCTCAGTATTGTGTACTAAAAGATATTTTGAGAGGGGAGAGAGTGACAGAGTGACATTCCCATAACTTATTGCAACATATTGTTATAATTGTTTTTTTTTTTTGCTACTGCTAATTTCTTACTCTGTACCTAATTTATACATTACATTTTATCATAGGTGTGTATGTATAGGGGGAAACATACATATACATACATATCATAGGTATGTATGCATATTTAGGGTTTAGTACTATCTGTGATTTCAGGCATCTGATAACAGTCTTGTAATGTGTCCCCATGGTAAGGGGGACTGCTGAACTACTGTGCAAATATCTGATACTTACTAAAACACTGCAGTCACTATCTTGAATGCCTTGATTTAAACAAAATAGGTTAAATTGTATTTACAGAACTACAGAAAATCATAGCTGAAAAGGTACTTTCAAGATTTACATATTTGAATAGTTTCCAAGCACTAATTTCCAAATTTCTAAGATCCATGAATTGCTATAAGAGACCACATATAGGGACAGGTTATTAGGATCAGCATTCTGTTCATATCATAGCAACCCTGATTAATTTGTTTTATCTTTTGTACATTTAGATATGAATGTGTTTTAAAAAGAACTTCACCTAAGTAAATACCATTTTATTCAGCTGCTTTTTTGAAATGCCAGTGGTGATTTCATTGCAAAATGAAGGTCATTTTTCAGTACTTATCTTAATCATCTGGTGTTAGTCTGTACTACTGTCCATTCTTGAAATGCTCTCCTCTGTGGCTTCTCTGATATAAAGGACCTAATTAGTAGTTTCATGCTATTTCTTCGCTATCTCATTAAAGATCTTTATCTTCTATTAGCCATTGAAGTTTGGAATTCATTAAGGTTCATGTCCTAGACTTTTATATTTTTTCTCACCCTCACTCTAAAATCTATGACTTGAGTTGTCTCCTATAAGACTATTGTTCAGACTTAATTTCTAATAAATTCCAGAGTTATTTATCTATTAATTGCCTACCCCACTATCACTCTTGTAATTGCATAAAAACACCAGAAACTCAGTATATCTTAAAACCTGATTCCATCTCTACTCCCAGAACAGTCAAGCTAACTGGGTAAAACCAACCTTCCCCAGTCTATCTACCTTAGTTACTTAAATGAAGAATTGTGATGTCATATTTGAAACCCTATCCTTTTTTATCCCTCTAATCCATTTCCAAGTCCTGCTTTATTGCTTAAACATCTCTTAAATTATTCCCCTTTTCCCTCTATCACTGCTGATACAACTCTGATATAACACATTTATTGCCTCTTGCCTGAACCATCATGGTAAGGGTATCCTAACTGTCCTGCAGATTCTACACTTGTCTCCACCCAGTTCTTCATTTATACTCGTTTTTTCTTTTTTAAAGGTTTATTTATTTATGCATACAAGAGCTGGGATATAGGCCAGAGGTGCAGGAGTTGAGAGGATTCACCAGAGACAGAGCAGGGAGCAGAACAGGCAGATCTACTGAAATACACTGCTGAAGGGAGCAGCAGGCAAGGCAGGAGAGATCTGCTGCACAGTGTGGGTCCTCTCCCTAGCCGGGGATTGAACTTGTGCTCCTTTGCAGGGGATGCTCCACAGTGCTGTGACCAATTCCCTGAGCCACCAGGGAGGCCCACAGAATGATCTTTAATCTCTAGTCATTTCCCCTTGCTTTCGAAAAGGTTAATAGCTAAAATTATATCTGAAGCTGTTTATTCTTTTTATGATAATGGTTCCCTTTTTTTCCATATGTAATTTGCCTTTGTTCCAAAAATGACTAGCATTTTTATTTAAAGGTGATTTAATTACTTTATTCACAAACTGTGTTTTTAAACTTTTGAAGTATTAAGTTTTTTTTTCTTTTTAAAGATTTATTTATTTATGCATACAAGAGCTGGGATACAGGCCAGAGTCCAGGGCGGTGAGAGGATTCACCAGAGACAGAGCAGGGAGCGGAACAGGAAGACTGACTGAAACACACTGCTGAGGGCAGCAGCGGGCAAGGCAGGAGAGGTCTGCTGTGCCATGTGGGGCCCCTCCCTGGCTGGCAGCAGGAATTGAACACGTGCTGCAGTGGCTGTGGTTTGCTTCATAGTGTGCCACCAGGGAGACTCTGAAGTATAAGTTTCATTTGATAATATACTGAAATTTCTTGAGAAAAATTTTTGGTATTTTTTAAAAGGAAAAATTAACCGTTTATATATTTTCCTAAGGTGTAAAGTTCAAAATTTCATCAGACAGAAATGATAATTTTCAAATTGAATTTTCTCTCTGGTTATTAGTCTATATCATAAGCTAATTAGGTTTTATTACTCATATGTAAGGTTTTCAATTTCATTGTTGATTTTTAATTTCACGTCTTTTGTGGTTTATCACCACAAAATGAATATTTTTTAATATTTTTTAAAAATTTACATATATTTGACATCAATTGTAATCCCCATGTAATCCCCATCACCATAACACCAGTGCACCATCACCCAATCCCCCGTGCTCCCGTCTGCCCCCAACCCTTCCTCTCTTCCCTCCCCACCAAGTGTCCCCAATTTGGCCTTATCTTTTCATTTTTGGTTTTTGTGTCTTTATTGCTGTTATTATTATTGTTCTTATTCCTTTCCTTGATCCTTATTCGGTTCCCTTATATTCCTCCTAGGGGAGGAACCATCTGGTATTTTTCTTTTGCCTACTGAGTTACTTCGCTGAGCATAATCCCTTCCAGTTCCATCCATGTTCCTATGAATGCGTCTAGTTTTTCATTTTTGATTGCTGAGTAGTATTCCATCGTGTATATGTACCATAGCTTCCCGATCCACTTATCTGTTTTTGGGCATTTAGGTTGTTTCCAGGTCTTACCTATTGTAAAGAGAGCTGCTATAAACATAGGGGTGCAGGTATTCTTTTGAATCAGTGTATTTGAGTCTTTTGGGTATATTCCTAGGAGTGGGATTGCTGGATCATATGGAAGTTCCATTCTTAGTAGATTGAGGAACCGCCATACTGCTTTCCATAATGGTTGGACCATCTTGCATTCCCACCAGCTGTGTAGGAGAGTTCCTTTTTCTCCACATCCTTGTCAACATTTGTTGTTGCTACTTTTTTTGATATGTGCCCAAAATGAGTATTTTTATTTATTTTTAAAATTAATATTTTGAAAAGACACTTGGTATTTTAATATGGTATGGGTAATAGATCTTTTACTTGAAAGCTACTAGATCTTTTAATACAGAGAGTTGGTAATACTTGTCTACCAAGTCATACAGATTTTAATGATATTTTAGTTGTGATAATAGCTGATTAACTTAAAACCTTTAAAAAATCATTGGTTTTACTTTTGTCATATAAACATAGTTTCTAAATAAAAAAAATTGTGCCCTTGATAATCTGTTGCTCTGAAATAAAAAGTTATATATAATGAATTATAAAGTTAGGGTAATAATAAAGATATTGGAAGTATTTTCTTTGTTTTACTTCAAATATGACATTGGTTAACTATACTGTAGTTAGTAAAATACAACACAGTTATTTCTGTATTGAGTTTATAGTATTTACTCTCAAATAATGGTGAAACATTTTTTAAAAATGTTTTCATCACTATCTCGATTTCCTCTAAGGTGGGTCAGCTTGATATTTGTCTCTGGCATTAATGAGTTTGCATGTAAATTGAGTCAATTTGAATTTAATATTGCTTTCTTGTGAAATATTAATGTTTTTATTAAATCTTTACTCTTGCCAGGTATATTGAATGTTATGGATTGCTTGTAAAATGAAAATTGGAATTAGTCTAATGCCTTGTCTTGAAGTACATGACGAATTAGAGTGGTTTTCCTCTGTAGCAGGGATGATGTTGCCATGGTGAGAGCTTCTGTTGCCATGACATTTGCTTGCATATTTTGATAGGTCTTCAGTTGAAGAAGGGCTCTGTTTCCTGGCAGACAGGAGAAGTATCATTCTGTCTTTTTCCAAAATGTGTTATCTTTTATTGAAAAATGTAATACTTTCCAAAGAATTGTAATAGTGAAGTGCCAAGAGAGAAAATAGACATTGTTTAGGTTTAAGTTTTTTCTTGTTCAACTTTTGGAACACAGCAAATATTCTCCTTTTGCTTTGTGTAAAAAAGGAAAAGGAGAACATCATTTTTCTAAATAAGTGAAATATTTGCTTTTCCATTGAATTTTGTTGACAAACAATTTAAGATGAATAATTTGTAATCAGTTTCACTAGATATAGATATATAATGCTCTGTACAACTAAAAGACTACTGTTGATTATATGTTGGTAGCAGAGAAAAGAGAAATAAATATAAATAAGGACTTCACAGAAATCAAAGAATTATTACAATAGGGTAAATATCAATTAGTGAATTAACAATATATGTTTTTATTGTTAATTGTGCTTAATGTTGAATGGCAGAATTTGGTTGAGATGGTAGTTTAATGGTAGATTTTAATGTTAGAGTGCAGTTATATTCATTTTAATTTTTAACTAAATACAAAAAAATTTAGCATGTATTAAAAAAATACATGGAAGAATATCTTTCTTTATACTTCTTCCCCTGCCCTTAGTTATGGTGTTAATTTTTAACTTATCTTTTCAAAATTTGTTTATGCATTCATAACAAATATATTAATATTTTCTTATCCCCTCCCCACTTTTCAAAAGAACATATTCTTTTGCATAATACTTTGCTCTTTGAAATTTATCCAATAACGTATATTTTGTTAATGCTGTATTTTAGCATCTGGGGACATACTGAAATCAGCAAATGTTAGGGCTTATTATGGACTCCTGTAATCCCTTATACTTATAGCAGTTCGGAAGTTATTTAAAAAACATATGTTGTCAATTTAGAATAAGGAGATTGATTCTCCTTTTGAGGTCAAAGTTCAGTCATAACTCTCAGTTTCTACTGGTAGACTATTTATAAAAACTACCAACTGAAATTTGCTGTAATGAGTATTTATAAAATCTTTCCTTTTGCCTCAAATTTTTCTCTTTTTCTGTGTTACTCCAGCTCATTCTTTGAGTATCAAATTAGGTATTGCTTCCTTAGGGAAACCTTGTCTTACTAGGTGAATGTGACACTCCCTTGTGTTCCTACTATTCTTTTGTTGGCCCCCAAAGTATTTGACAGTCATGCTGTGATTATTAGTTATTTTAAGAATTCTTAATTTAGCTAGATTAAAAGTACCATGAATGCAGAGACCATATTTGTCTCATTCATAGTGATATTTATAGTCTGTCTAACATTGTAGTTTCTAGGTAATAGATGATGAGTAGTGTTTTATATGTATGTATTATCAATGCCTTAGTTTCTTGAATTTACTATATTTTTTCTTCTATTTACACTTCTTTTTGCCTGTATAACTTCATGTTTAAATATCTCTTCCTCTGGAATGATTCTCTTGATCCTTTTGATTATATTTCCCACCAAATGTTGTTACAGTCTCTGAACTTCATAAAATTACTCATTGTAATATCTTATTTGTCTGAAATTCTCACTATTAGCATATCTTTTACCTCCAGTACAGAAAGGGACACCATACTAGTAGCTGATTAATAGATAACTTGTTGGAAAACAAAAATAAATGTGTGCTTTAAATTTGGAGCATTTTACTTCCCAGGTAATGCTGACAATATCTGGAGACATTTGTGATTATCATGACTGAGAGGGAGGGCAGTTGGCACAGGTGTTAGTGGGTAGAATGTAGTGATGCAGCTAAACTTTCTACAATGTTTGTGTTGTCTCTCTCCACCACCGCCCGCCCCCAACACGAACAAATGACTTCTCTGGATTAGACATAGAAATTTGGAAATAATTTCAGTTGTGGGTATGTTTGGAGCATTAGTGGGAATGAGATATATATGTAATATGTATATAACTCATATAAATATATAGTACAGATAGTTGAAGAATTTTTGTTGTTCAAAATTGATTCTAATATGGAAATTCACCTCCAATTTTTATTTTATGAATGTAGTTTAAAAAAATCTACTTAAATGTTCAGTGTTGTTATTTCTTTCTTAGTATTTATTATTAAGGAAGCAGAATAAGTCCATGTAGTAATATCTACTGATTTTTTCCCACTTCCTGTCTTCCATGCTCTGTTGTATAATATATTTATGTATGTTTTTATTTGCTGTTTCTTGCTTTCTGTTTGTCTTTCAAAGTGTGTGTATTTTCATATCTAATAATATGAAATAAAAATATAAAATTTTTGTGTTACGAAGTTTTTGAAAATTTCTTTGTGTCCTGAGATAATTGTGCTTACCTAGGTGATGATGTACTGATGAAGTAGGGGAATCACTGGTGGAGTCAGAGAGTGGGGCATGTTGTATGTTGGAGATGAAGTGTTTGTTTAATAGGACAGGATACTTGGTTCATTAGGCTTTCACTGGCGCCTGAGTGGTAGAGATCAGCTAAGTGGTTTATGTGCTGAAGAAGTTCATTAGGTGGTTTGAATTCTCACTTCCTGCTTGCCTGGCCACTTGTCTGTTGCCTTCCCTTCCCCTCCTGCTCACCACTCTACATAAAACCAACACTGAGAGTAACTGGAAATACCTTGTAGTTGGTTACCTTTTGAGCAGTTTTATAATTTCATTGCATGAAATCATCTAACCCAGCCTTTTTAACCATTTGTGATTTACTTTTAGACAAATGATGTTTTATTTTGTTAATGGTGGAAAGATAACTGGCCGCTTTCATTTTATTGTCTCTACCTACTTTTTTTATTTGTTAAATTTCAAAATCATTGTAGTTCTGTGGAACTGCCCATGTGTAGAGATTAAAACTGAAATTTCAGACTTCCCTGATATCCTAGGGGTTAAGACTTAGCACTGTCCTGCTATTACTGCTGTGGTCTGAGTTCAGTCAGTTCCCGACCAGGGAGCTAATCCACATATGGTGCAGCAGCCCTCTGCTGTCTCACCCACTGCTCCCCTCAGCAGTGTATTTCAGTAGACCTTCCTGTTCTGCTCCTCATTCTGTCTCTGGTGAATCCTCTCACCCCCTGAACCTTTGACCTACACCCCAGTTCTATGTTTAAATAAATAAATCTTAAAAAAAAAAAAACCCTGAAATTCCAGAAGTCTTTATGTACTTATAATTATGTCAAAAATTTTTATTAGAAAAATAAGCCACTGCTTATTTTATATTAAAATAGCAAGAAGAAATTAAAATTGTGAATAATAAAAATAATAATCTGAATGTATTTTTGAGTAACTTTTCCAACCTTGTTAAACTAGGAAACCTGCATCAGTTCTTTTACCCTCAACTCACAAATTCAGTTTCATAAGTAGCAATAAAATTCTTACAGACAAATGAGAAATGTTAGCAAACCTTTGAAAACTGGCAATTCTCCATTTTCTTCCCCTGCTTCTTTCCACGATACCGCTCCCTATCTCTACAGAGTCTGAATTTTCAAAAGTGGAATGACAAGTGATTGCTTGACTTATTTTTATTGTAAAACAGGATCTTCCTGTGCATCAACAGGAACAATTTAGAGTGATGAACGTACATCCCCTTGACTCAGATATGGTCTTGGTCCTATTGTATAGAATTCTTACAGCTGACTTGTTCTTCAAAATTTAATTTATCCATTTTTCTACTCAGAAACCTTCCTTTCCTTCTGCTTTTCTCACCGCCACTTTGATTTTGATGTTTCTTTATTGTACTTCTTTACCTTAGCAACTTTGTTTTTATTCTTTTAGTGCTTCTGTATTTCCTTTTGTGGTGTAGGTTATCAATCTCATTGTGGTTAAGCTCACTGTCTTGGTTGTCATTGTACTTTTTCCAACTAATATGGAACTGGTACATCCTAGGAACTTAGTAGTGAGTGAATGACATTTCCTTCATACAGAGTATGTCTTGTTTTGTGTAATAGATGCGCCTATTTTTTCCTTAGTGAAATGTACAAAGGATTATATAAGTTCACTAAATTGTTATATTGTATATAGTAGCATTACCAGTTAGGATTTATTTAAAATTAAAATGCTAGAACAACAAAAATTAATAATGTAGAAGGCCAAGGCTCCTTCTTAAGGGATCCTTGTAAAGAAGTTTTCAGGTTTCAGTGTTGAAATTGGAATATGTATTATAATAATGTAGATACCCACCTTTTACTAGTGGAAATCGAAGCATAGCATATGACTACAAAAGGTTTTAGGTATCTCTGGTCTAGATACCCTGTTTTGGCAAGGTAAATGCTATTACTGAATTTTTACAAATGAGAAGCACGAAGCCCACATTGGATTTTCTTAAAATCATGAAGTTTGTAATTAGTACAGGCAAAGAGGAAGTAAATATCATCTCCGCTATGGTGTTATTCCTACTAGCTACCTTTACATCACAGTTTCTTAACTGTGGTAAAATTAGACATTTTATGTTGAATGGTAGTTTTGTGGGCCCTTGTTCTGTACATATAAATGTTTAGAAACATCCTTGGTCTCTACCCACTAGATGGCAGTAGCACTCCCTCCCCTCCCCAGTGTGACAACCAGAAATGCAGGTATTACCAGATAACGCCCCTAGGCTGAAATCACCTCTAGCTAAGAAGGCTGCTCTACAGATGTATCACTTGTACTTCCATTTAGTTTTTTCCCTAGTTTTAGAGACTTCTTTTTGGCACATGACTGTTTTCTACCTCAAAAGTCAAGTTCTAATCTCATTTGGAAAACATTTTCCTGATCATGTTACTTTGTTGTCTGATATTTACATCATTTTGTGTCCCCTCCCGGCCAGTAATAGATATCTTCAGTTATATTGGTAATTGGTTTCAAACAGTCTGTTCCCAAGTTACTATTTGACAACTGCTCTGGTAAAATCAAATTTGCTTTTGTAGAACTCAGTGTTGTATCTATCAGTTAAATATTGTTTTGATAATTATTTTAATCTTCATACATGCTGGTGAATTTAGTAAAATTAAAATATATTAATTCCTGATTGTACATTGAACATGTAGCTTGAAAGGATTTTTTTGTGTTCTTTTATAGTTCAGCAGATCCGGTATTTTAAGTTTAGTAACTCTTAAGTTTTATTTAAAAGACTTAATTTCCTGTATTGTATAGTATCATTGTGCTTATTATTTTAGTGATCATGAGAAAGGGATATTTTACATAGTGATAGATACGGTCTTTTTTTGATATTGCTAATTTAAATCATTTCATAATTAAAATATTCTTTTAAAACTAAGTATAACTGAGACTAACATTTTATAGTAAGTTTTAAAATTCTGTACTGTTATTTGTCAGATATTCATGAACATTTTATGCATTTTGTTAGACATATTGTTAGAGGTGATTTTTGCTGAAGTAAAATTTACATTTGAATAGGTATTTAAATACATTTTACTCACAGAATCTATGTCATTGTTGAATTTATATACATCATTGAGAGCTACAGTATTTAAAAAATTTACTTTTTTATAATTTTAATCATGCATTTTAATTTCATAAAGATAATTTGAATTGGCCAATACTATCAAATTCTAATATTTTAAATTGCTATAAATATTTGGTATTCAGTGAGATGAGGAATTTTATCCTTTTTGACATTATTGCTGTATAAAAACCAGCAATTATGTCTTTAGATAAGATTGTCTTGATTTTTCAGAGAGGAGAGTGTAAGGGATATTTAATATTTATTATGAAATGTGCATTCAAATCCTCTTTTGGTATTTATCATTAGGGACCTATTATGAGGTGTTGTAAGACAGTACCAATAATTAATTTTCCTAAATTTAATAACTTAGGTTGACTTGGGTTTCTAGGTAGCCTCATAATCACTTATATAAATAAATAGGGAACAGAAGTAAATGATGATTTGTAGAGTGTGACATTCCTTTGGCAGAGGTTGTGAATGGTATCAAGGAGGTATGCTGACATTCTTTTCTTCCCTTACTCTTTTCACCTTTCACTACCATGGTGAGCTCCTGTTATAAAAGGTCTATAACATTCTTGCCAAATATGCTTTATTAGAAAAATGTGAAATTTATCAGATTCTTCATTATTTGGTTGACAACTGAAAACTTCTGCCATTTTAGCGTTTATAAAAAAATTCAAAACAAATACAAAGAGATTTATTGGTGATTATCCTGAAGCATATATATATATTTAAAATTTTTTCTTACATTCATTTTTGTACAATATTTGATTTCTCCCCTCAGGTGTAGATCCCATAATTTTCACACTACTACAGTGCCCATGTACCATCACCATCACCATAGTGCATTGTGCTCTTTGTCCCCCTCCGCCTTTCCCTCCCCCATTTTGATCCCTCTCTCCCGCTCCCTGCCTTATATATTTTGTACATTAAACTTTATCAGGTACGTGACTAACAAATAATTGTCTCCTGTAATATTTTGTGATATACAAAGTTTTCTTTGTTTTATTGAAGCATCTTTTTTTTCTTTAATAGCTTGTGCTTTTGGAATCTTACTTAAGAATCTATTGACAAATTCAAAACCATAAAAACTTGCCTCTGTTTTCTTCCTAGAGTTTTATAGTTTTTGTTACTGGGAATGAAAAAATGTTACAAACATGTCTGAAAACACTTTGACAGCTTCTTATAAAGTCAACCATGCATTTACCATGTGACCCAGGCATTTAATCGTAGGTGTTTACCAAGAGTTAGGAAAACATGTCTACAGAGCATCATCATTCATAGTAGCCAAAACCTGAGAATGTGTTCTTAAATTTGCTCATGTAGTCATCAATTTCTAAGTGGGTAAATTTATGGTATGTACATAAAATGGAATCTTAGTAATAAAAACAAATAAAGTACTAATACA
Source organism: Galemys pyrenaicus (assembly GCA_019455555.1). Lineage (NCBI taxonomy): Eukaryota > Metazoa > Chordata > Mammalia > Eulipotyphla > Talpidae > Galemys > Galemys pyrenaicus. The sequence goes on from JAGFMF010011387.1 coordinate 1,964,362, forward strand.
TGCAACAGCATAGATAACTTGCTAAAACTTTGTTAAGAATATTTTGTGAATTCTAGAAAATGCACAACTATAGTGATAGAAAGACCATCATTTGCAGAGTATGTAGGAGGGAATTGACTGCAAATATTAGGAGAAAAATTTTTTGCTTATTATATTACTATATATCAAGATTTTGGTGTTGGTTACATGACTGAATCTATTTGTCAAAATTCATTGGTCAAAAATTAATTCATGGTAGAATTCATTGTAAATTATCCAACATTAAAGTTGAAAACAAAAAACAATATTAAAAAATTATCAAACTTTAAATCATGGAAAGTTTGGATAGAATACTAGTTTTATTCTTCTTCTGGACTTTCACAAATTGGAATGCCACATATGCTTTGGTAGAAAAAGGAGAATGCCATTAATATGAGGATAGATATCTATCTTCATTCATAGGCTGAAGATAACAAGTTATATTCAGGAAAGAAGTAGTAAAGTTACTTAATAAAACAAAATAGGTGTTATGTTTAGAAATGATTAATTTTGTGAACCTATTTTCTTACTATTACTTTCATTCACTTTAGAAATATAAACCTGGTCGATGTGATGATATTTTAAAATGGAAGCCCCCCAGTCTGAATTCTGTAGATTTTCGCCTCAAGATAACAAGAATGGGAGGAGAAGGGTAAGTAAGCTTCTTACCCCACCCCCACCATTTTTCCATGAAATAATACTATTTGAATAATATGGTAAGACTTTAGAATTTCATTAAGATTTTCATAATGTTAAATGTTTGTTTTTGCTTTTTTGAGTTTACCTTCTTAGGAATTTATTGACTGCTACTTTAGAATAAACATGCGATTTAACATGAATATTCATTGTTTTTCCAAAGTCTTGTTTCATTTTACCTTGTTCTGCAATTCTTTCTGGCATTTTATCTAAGTAAATACATTACAACAAAATTAGAAATGTTCAATCAAAGATTATAAATAAGATAACTGTGGCAGAGAGATTAAAGTTTATCAGTTCATGACGTGAAATCCTTTTTACTTGACAGAGGTAAACCATAGATTTGCTTTTTTTTTTTTTAAGTTAATAGAACAGAGAATATGTGATCAGTTATATGAATCCAGACTTTATGAGATTAAAATAGTCTCCTAAGAGAAGAGACTGCATTTTTAAATACTGTGTGGTGTGGTGAATCCTAAGTAAAAAGTGTTTAGTAAAGTGTTCTCTCCTGGTGGCTCAGGGAGTTAAAGCACAGTACTATGAATCTATCTGCATGAGTTCAATCCCCAGCCAGGAGGTAGACCCACATGGCAAGGCAGACCTCACCTGTCTTGCCCACTGCTCCCCTCAGCAGTGTATTTCAGTAGATTTGCCTGCTCTGCTCATCACACTGTCTCTGCTGAATCCTTTACCCCCACCCCCTTACACCCCTGGCTTATACAGTTCTTGTATGCATAAATAAATCTTTAAAGAGTTAAGTAAGTCATGTAGGTGCCACTTTTCAAGAACTGAGGTATTTAATATTTTGCACCCTTAAATAAGAGATTGTGACTTAATAGCAAAATAGAATTTAGTCAGAACAGCTATCGGTACCCAAAATAGTATTGTTTAGGCATTTCATTCTGTGTGAGTCTAACTTAATCCATGGATAGGCAAACTTTTAACTATGTATAGATTTTAAGAGAATATATATCCCATCAAATAATATCAAAGAATTAGAAAAGAGAAATAATACAGACAATACAGAAAAATCTATACATGAGCTATTTTGTCAGAAAGACTAATTTTGAGTTTACAACTCATCAATACCTATACAAAAACATTATTTCTCTAACATTTGAAGTATTGATCTTAATATTAAGTAATATTTTACTAACTATAATATATAATATATTTATATGCTATGAATAATATTAATAGTATTTTGGGAAATTGCCCCAAACTCATAATATGTACACAAATGCGCAAATACATATTATTTACAAAATCTTTTGATAAGTATTAATAGGTAGTAAAGTAGTGGTAAAGATTATTTTTCCTGACAAAGCGTTTGAAGTCCAGATACCCTGGGTTGCTAGTTCACTGTACTATCTACACATTAGTAGTAATGCAACCTACATGGAGATTTCACATTTCCTTCTGAAAGTACTTTATAGAAGAACACTTTCTTCTGGAAGAAATCTGAGGGATTAATTACTATGGCTCTTGCTTGCATCTTTTTTTTTTTTTTTCTAATGATACCGATAAATAGTCTTTGGAAATAAGACTTCTTTAAAAATGAAATAAGATTGCTAATTGTTTTAGTACTAATCTTCTGTTTTGTCCAATGCTGTACTGAAAATATTTAGTTAAGGAGTATAAGTCCTTATTTTTTTTATTTATTGTTTCAGTATGTTTTAAAAAAACTTGCTTTTCAGAGACATAATTCTAAATAGCACTTAAATGCTACATGATAAATGTAGAATGCCCATATTTTTAAGTAGCAAAAATTTGTTTTTATTTTTTCCTTGCAAGAAATTGTCCATTGTAATTAAATATAGTATAGTAAATGTGATTCAGTTTGGTAGCTTTTATTACCAGTTTTGCCTTAATTTTTCTAGGTTTTTAAACATTTTTTCTTTTAAAATTTTACCTACTTAAACGTCTTAAAAAATGAATTGTATTTAACTTTATTACATCTTTAAAATGTTAACACTTAAGGTGATTACCTGATAGCAGTATGAAAGTTGCTGTGGTGTAGGTACACTATGCAATATGGATGTCACTTTTCAAAAAGAGGATATTTAATATGAAATACAACTTTTGCATAAAATGTGTATTAACCTGTTATCCAAAATAATACATGTTCTTAAATATAAAGAACATGTGTTAACAGAATTAAGTTCTGTTAATAGTTTTCACCAAATAAATGAATTCATATATTTAATGCTAATGTTAGATGGAGTCTATTAAAGAGTATTATAAGAAATAGGCCTGTAAAAATTTGAAAGGAGAATAGCCATGTTTCTGAATCATAAAAGCCATAGTATGTAGACAGTGAAGTGGAACTAAAATGTTAAAATAACAGGAGATAAGCTAATTTCTTTTTTTTTATTATTGCACTGTTAAATATTTCTACAAAGCTTGGAATGGAGTGGAATGTCTTCAGAACTGTAATATAAAAACCAGTCTTTGAAAATATTTGTAATAATTTTTTTATGATATCTTAGGCTTTCAGAATATGGTTCTGAGTCTCAGTTGCTATAATAAAGTGATTGTAAAATAGATTCTTGTTAGATTGAAATGAAATACAAATTTTAAAAATCTATTGTGTTAAATGTCCTATTGATGACAAAATCTAAACTTTGTTCTTTTCACCCCTTTTTGCATCATTTCTGAAAACTTGTAGTATCATGACCTAAAATAACTTATGTATCTTAGCAATCTACATTGTGTTGAGCTTTATAGGCATGAAATGCAGATTTTTATCTGAGAGCTGTACATTATTTAAAAATACTATGGATTTATATTAACTAACCCCTAACCAATACTATGGCCATTGTCAAAAGAGAAGATCATAAAGGTAGTGTGTATTTGGAAACTGTAAACTGTTCAGTGCAATGTTAGTGATTTATACTGAGTAGAATAAACTTATTTGTATAGCATACAGTTTACAGAATTTTTGAGGTACAGTTATTTTTTGTCTCTTTTTATTGTCTTTTGTCTCCAGTGTTGGAGACAATAAATCTGATGTTAGTTTGATTCTTAATCCTTTGTGGATTACCTTCTTCTTACTTTTCTTTATCAATCACTGAGCTTAAGTTTGGTCATTGGAGTGCTATTGGGGATGGCAGTTCATACAAGAAGGTAAAACATGTTCTTCATCCCAGTGCATCATTAATTAGAGGCTTCTAGTTACCTGCACTAAAGTAATAGGGAAAGCCTCTTTGCTTTTTTGTCTGTATATCCTTCCATTTGAGGCTTCAAACATTTTTAACCATAGCTTCTAGTGGGCCAGACACTTTACTAAAGGTCATTGTTAGTCTTTTCTCTAGAATTTTCAGATATATGTTTTTACCAAGATTTACTAATCTTAAGCCTTCCCTTTGGGGCCCTTTCCACCCTATGGAGGAGAAAACTACAGTCTATTTCCCTTGGCAAGAGGTCCTTAAATTTCATACCTCACTTTATACCATTAGACATTTGGCTTGAAAGACTTATAATTTGGAGATGGGTATGAGGAAAAGTAAGACATTTGAATGAGATCCTTAATCTTTTACCTTTATTTTTAAGTTGTTCTTTATTCCTGTTTTTTGGCTTTTTTTCTTGTTTTGGAAATTATGGTCACAAAAATGTTGCTAACAACCTCTCATTTCTCCTTCCCACCCCCAGTAGTCAGCTATGGTTGCTATAGCAAAATACAATAGGTTGGGTGTCTTAAACAACACACACTTGTTTTTTACAGTACAGAGGCTGGGAGTCTGAGATCAGGGTGCCAACATGGTTGAATTCTAGTGCAGGCTCACTTTCATTTGTGTACTACCAACTTTTTGTTATGTCCATATGGTGGAAAAGGAGAGCTAACTCTCTGGCCTATACTTATAATGAACTCATTCATTACTATCCTCATGACCTCCCAAAGGGCCTACTTCAAAATATCACCATGTTGGAAATTAGATTTCAATGTTGAAATTTTGGGAAACACAAACATTTAGTCCATAGCTGAGCAAGTAGACATTTTCTTTATGGTCTAATACTGTGTTCTGTTTTGCCTTCAGTTTATAATCACTTCATATTTATGAAAGGTTTTTAAACCCGTATTTTTCCTAAGTATATGAATGTTGAATGAAATTCTCTTTATACCCATGTGTGAGACAAAAAGCTTTGTGTCCTATTCAGCTCCCTTGCTTCTTTTGCTCTTTGTCAATATACCCTATGATTTTAGATATAAATCATGTGCATTGTTTTTATTCTTTCAAATAATTTGTTGGTCCTTATATTTTTATTATGTGATGAGAGTTTTAGTAATTGCTGAAACTCATCCCTATTTTAATTGACTCTTGTGTTCATTAATAGTTATTTTATTCTTTGACTTTACCATTTTTTTCCAGAATTTTCCTCCAGCTCACGTGTATTTTCATGTTTTTAAGACGTATTCTTATTTTTTATTTTTTAATAGCCTGGAATCTTTCTATTATGGTCTAATATGCAACACACACATACACACAACTTTAATGCTAGGGGGAATAAGAGGTTATATTACAGTAGCTGTCAGTGATTCTTATTTTTATTTAAATCTTAAAAGTAAATTTGAAATACTAATTCTGTCATTTCTGTTTTTCTTAGAAACTTTTTTTCAGCTAGTATATGATTTTTTTCCTTAATTTTAGAATCTTGCAATGTCTTTAGAGCAAGTAGGGAATTTCCATTTACCTCTAAAAATTTGTAAGTTAATATTTTATGCATTAAACAATTGTTTTCCATGTTATAATATTAGCCTATTGAAGAAACAGTTGTATTTGTAATAAAAGTTTTATTATATCTTAGTAAAATAAACACTGGTCTTATAATCCTGTGACTTACTACATTTTATGCAATTAGCAATTTGTTAGTTTATTAATACTAGGATTTTGCTGAAGTACTTAAGAATTTATTATATATTGCTAAATAACCCCAAGTTCAAATACTTATTTTTAAATGTAAAAGAAGAAAAAATCTGAGCTTTATAGTCACAAACATTTCTCATTTAAAAAAATAATGAAACTAATACCTCTTATAAGTAAAAAATATTAATAAAATTATATTCTTTTAGCTTTCATGTATCTTTTGTGCCAAGCCATTTAATTTGGTTTAAAGAGTTAATTATGTTGAGAGGATATTTAATATCCTCTAGCATATGACAGCTTCAAAATATAAATATGGTAATTTATTGTAAAAAGAAGAAAGCTAGCGCACATCATTGTTAATGCAGTCCTTTTATCTCTAGAAAATGGAACTCATATTAAGCTTTGAATCTCAGGGGAGAAGATATGGGGCGAGAGGGTATGGAAGAAGCTTATTTTGCCTTTTGTGTACATCAGAAAACTATCTTAGCAAACTATACTTCCAAGTGTTGAATAATGGAGTAGAAAGAATAATTTTGATCCAAGATTTTGTCAAAGCTGCCCGTAGTGGTGGTGCTAATGGTTGTTTTTCCTCTTAATTACATTATATTGACACCTTTTGTTTGTGGTGTTTTTAAAGATTTATACTTAATTTATCATAGGAAACACATTTAATTTGTAATAGCAATTTAAGCTTTAGAGGTGTGTGTGCGCCTGTGAGTGCACGTGTGTGTGAAATGCCTGTTGGTTTAAGCTTCAGACTTTCTAAATGCCCTTATGTTAATAGCAGCATTATCCAGTGTAAACAGATTTAATAATTATATTTATAATAATTACCTTGTATTCTTTTAATTAAAAACCTCTCAACTGGAAGTTTTCTGTATTTAACGCTGAAAGATAGTTCATGTTCATAATAACAAACAAGTCATTGCAGGTTTCAGAACATGTTTTCAGTCATCAAAGAAAATCTCAGTAATGCAGTTTTGACAATATATATTTTTCTTCATTTGATTATTTGAAAACTGATAATCTGAATTATACATGTCAATGTTTAGTATCAAGAGTATTTTTACTAACCATTATATAATTATGTGAGTTCTTCATATACCATCAGATATGCTTCTTTTAGGTTGTGTTTTAACTTTTTTAAACAAAACTAGAATATGCAGTATTTATACTTAAAATTTTTTTTGTCATTTAAATAAATATGGGTTTGTTGTAGAAAATATGGGCCGTATTTCATAATCTCAAGGGAGTTTGGAATAAATTAAGTATAAATTACATGAATTCATTACTAAGAAGCAAAGACCTTTTTTATCTTTATTATAATCTACTTTATAAAAAAAGAAAACAATTACTATTCTGCTTATAAACTTTAGCATACGTAAATGTTGTGTTGGTTGTAACTGATTTATCACTATTCAGTAAGCGTGTATTGAAAAATCATCTACGTATGTGTGTTAGGTACTGGGAGTAAAAAAGATGAATAAACTCTACTCTGAAGGTGTAAGGAACTTTACTGGTAAGACAGATATAAATATTGTGATAAATTCTATATTATCAATGTGAGTAAAGTATTACAAGAGCCCAGACAATCTTATATTACATATAAAAATATTTTAATTTTAAGTAATAGCATAAAATGTAGGCTAGTAGCAGATTATTATGATAGATCAAGAAAGCCAGAATAAAGATTTAGGACTAATCTTGGAAATTTGGAGAATGTATAAAAAGGTTTGATATTATCTGTGTTTTAGAAAATAACTCTGGCTAGAAGGTAGATAATGCCAACATATTGCAAACTGTTTCACAGTTAGAAACCTCTATATCATCTTTGTTTTCCTATGAAGTTATCCAATGAAGTCCTATAAGTTTTACTTCCTAAATATGCTTAAATCTATGACTTTTCTCTGACCATACTTTAGCCTAGTATTATAATACCTGGACTATTGCAATAGCTTCTAACTGGTTTTGCTGTATATTACCCTTGTTCTCACTAGATACTTTGACATTAGTAGAACTCTGCAGATATTCATTTTCATTCATATTCATATTGTCTCTCTCCCTTTCTAGCTCTCTCTCCCTCCTTCCTTTATCCCCCTTCCTTTTCTTGTGACCTCTCTTTTTTCTTTTGCCTAGTGTAGTTAATAGAAGTGATCATAGTGTCGCAAAAACATACATTGACGTCTTTGCCTCAGGTATCTGTAAATGTGATATTTTTTTAAAGATAGATCATGTAATTAATATATGTTTAGTTGAGATCATACTGGATAAGAGTAGACCCTTAACCCAATATGACTATCTTCGCTAGAGGAATTATAATAAGAGTAGAAGAGGACATATGAAGAGAATGCCATGTAATGATGGCATACAGGTCAAAATACTGTAGCTATTACTTTCAAATCACCAGAATTTAGGAATAGGCAAGGTAGGATTCTCTTCTAAAGGTTTCAGAGGAAATGTGACTCTCTTTACATCTTGATTTCAGATTCTAGCCTCCTAAACTGAGACAATATTTTTCTGTTTTTAAAGCCATTCAATTTGTGGTACGTTGTTATAGGAAGCATTAGGAGGCCAATGTAATTGATAGGTATTGTTTTATTCTTTAATTTTTATCTTGGTATTCCCTTATATTTTAGTCTTTTCTAAATAATATTTAGATGGATTTATTGTGTTTCAGTTATATTTTAACAATCTACCATTTTAAATGCATCACTTTGTTCATTTATACTTTAATTAGTCGACATGATTTTCAGGCCGTCTTATTGTTACTATGTGACTTTTTCTGTATTTTCCTCTTCTTTCTTGTCTTTTATTTTGATTGATTCTTATTTTTTCATTGTTCTAGTCTCTGCTCAGTTTTAGTTTATACTTTAAGATTTTGTTCTTTGGGTGTCCACTTGAGAAATTTTAGCATGCACCTTTAACTCGGTGGGTTTAAATTGATATCTTTACATTTCCAAGTAGTATACATTAATTCTAACCACCTTTACCAACTTAAGTGTTGATTTTTTTTCTTTTACTAAGCCCCACAATACATTATTATTTTATTATGTATAGTCGATATTTGATTGCTTATCCTACTTACAGCTTCCTTGGCTTATGCATCTTTCTATTGTCTTAGACTTTGTGGAATTCTACAGTAGCTGCATTCCTTAACATCTCTTTTATGTTATGCTTGTAGCAAATTTAGCTATTTCTATGGTATTTTTTATTTCACTTTTCTTCATTATACATTTTGTAAGTAAAAAGTTATTTACAGTTTTATTCCAGTGTCTTTTGGCTTTCATTGTTACATTTCAGAAATCAGCTGTTATTATAACTGTCTCCTTTGAAGATAACCTTTCTTTTCTATTTGCTTTAAGGTTCAGTCTTTGTCTTTATTATATTGTTACATAGATTCTCTATGATGAGTCTAGGTATGGATTTTTTATTCCCAAGTAAAATTTATTGTCCTTTTGGAAAATGTTTTCTATAGAGACATATATATTTATCAATTTCAAACATTTCCTGTCATTATTTATTCAATATTACCTTTGCCCAATTCCTTTTCTCTCTCTCTGGAACACCAGTTGATTCATTTGTTAAACACATAAATATTGAACACTGTGCATTTGCTACTTAATGTTTTAGAAACTTGTGATATGTTCACAAGAAATCAGATTCTTGCCTAATGAAACTTACATTGTAGGAGTGGCATCTTTGGTGATAGTGAGAAATGGTTTGATTCTGAATATAATTCCCTAAATATATGAATGTTGAGTGAAATTCTGTCTCTTTATACTCCCATGTATAAAATAAAGAAGTTTTGTCTCCTATTTAGCAACTCCCTTGCTTCTTTTGCTCTTTGTCAACATGCCCTATGATTTTAGATATAATTTGAAAATGTGCTTTTTCTTTTGTCATTTTGGCTAAACTAAAATTATATTTCCCCAAAATTCCCTTCCCTGTGTAGTATTAACTTTTGCTGTTTAAAATACCTTTTAAGTTTAATGCTAAAGAATACTGTCTGGTGTTCCTAAGTGCAAGAAGACTGTAATGTACCTTTGTATTAGCTAAGTCAGGCAAGAATTGTGGTATTTTTGGCTATGAGTTCAATGTTAATGAAATAATATGGGTTTTAAACAGAAACAAAGAAAACAAGGTTATGGATTATTTGATTGATGAAATGTTATGAACAGTAATTTGTAGTTACCCAATACTATATCTCCCAAGGAGCACTGATTCAATATTTACTAATCTTGTGATCTCAGTCACTTTATAAAGCATAACTACCATAAATAGCATGAATGGACTGAATGTTCTTTTCTTTCAGCCTGTGCTATATTCCTTGAAATAATACTTTTATTCTTTTACTTCATCCTAGGGCCTAACCATTCTGCAAGTTGGCAATATTTTATAGTCACTTGTTCAGTGATAAGTGATTATGTCTTTCATAAAGTATGTGACTAACCATTTTTGTTTTATAAATTGGTATTGACTAGTTGACATTTGAGAACAGAAGATTCCACATTTGAGATGCTACTAACTTTGATTTTAGACTTATTTTGTCATAATTATACAATGAAATTAGATTTCTCTAACATTTTGGATTTATATAAAGATACAAATGTTTTTGTATTGAAGGTACTTTTGATGAAGGTATTTTTCTCTTTACCATAATGTTGTTAGATTTTTGGTGTCATTTTGATGGTAACTTAGATTTGGAATCCTTATGCTTCCAAAACATTCTGAAAATATTTTTGAAACAATAGCATTAGTAATCTTCTGGGAATTTTCCTGTAATTTTGTTCACTTGCCAAAATATCACTGACTAACTTTTACTTTATAAGTTGCTCTTCAGAATTTTTTCAAAGTATCATTTGATTTTTTAAAGTTTCTTTCCTGTTCTGTTGATACATTGTATTTTGCTCATCAGTAGTTCTAATAACCAAAATTTTAGGAATCTCACTGTCTAGTTCAGCATAGTTATAGGAATTAGTCATATTAACAATGAATTTTGCTTCTGTCAACTAGAGAAGTCACTTTGTCATTCTAAAAGTAGAGGCATCTAGATTTTTAGCCGTGGTGGCATTTGATAAATTTTGTGTATTGCTTGATCTCATTTTACCTATTTTAGTATGGAAATTTTACTTGAGTCACATGAATTAGCTTTCAAACAATAAGATTTCCTACATTAGCATGTCTTTTGTACCAGCAAGAATTCTTTTACTGTGCTTGTTGAAAAAGAAGTATTAATATTCTTATTTTATAAGAATCAAACTTGAGTGTGATTGAATAATCATTTGTTTTCTCAGTGATTATTTATATAAGATTTGCCTTAGTACTCACTCAAGGGTTTAGCTTCATCTACTGTGTTACTTTTGGAGTTTTTAAGTAAAATTTAAAGTATGTTTATGTAATTTAGTTGTTAGCAAGGAAGTCCTGAGTTTTCAATGAAATTGTTTTGACTTGTCATTCCTCCATCCCCACCACCAGTTAATTCTATGCCTTATAAAAGTTCAAAGTTCAAATACAGTGAAACTCAACTTTTTCTCCACCTATGGCAGGGTTGTGTTTGTAAATGGTGGTGCATTGTTACAATTCAAAACAGCTCTGACTCTTTGGCTCCATTTACAATGTTTCAGCAATTCTTAAGTGTCCATTTTTGGTTTTCACGTTTTAAATCTCTGAAATCAGGATGGTGTTTTAGTCAGCAGTGTCTATTTTAAGTTGATTCTTTAGGTAGTAGATCCTGAGACAGAAACTTGCATTTTTGGAGAGGTCTTTCAGGAACACTACTTGCCTTTAAGAGTGACTGAGCAGGGTTGGTTTGAGGGAAATTGTGGTCATTTGTAACACAACTGGCCTTAGCTGATACATGAGAACTTTGGAACTGGAAGTGTCCCTCAGAATTTTTTCTAATTTAAAGTACAGGACTGGCCTTTTGTAATTTCACATCGTTAGATGCCAGTAATCATAGGGTAGAGTCATAACTTTGAAGAGATTCCATTCACTTCTCTGCAATTCCCAGAGTGAATCATTTGTGAACTGTAAACATCTAGTACTCCTGGTACCTGGGATGAACACCTCATTTCTAAAGAGGGGAGATGTGATTGTCAATCACAGCAATACTTCTGTCATATGGCTGCTTTTTATTTCTTAGTGACACATAAAATAATCGTGGCTCATGAAATGAATAGCCTTTTAGATCTGATGAAACATAAAACATAGCATTTTCAGGGTTTAAAGATTGTATTGATGACATCTGTTCAAGAAGACAGAAAGATTCCTCCAGTTTATCCATTACTATACCACATGAAAAGTTTCAATCTGAGTCATTAAAAGCAAGTTTTTTTTTTTTTGTAAGTAATTAACACATAACAGATGCTATTTTAAGAGCAGGAAAATGTAGCAGTGAATATTGAGGAGAAAATCCCTGCCATCACAGATCTAACATTCAGTGGAAGGAGACAAAATAAAGAAATAAACAGATTATATGTCAGGTGGTATGCCACTTATAAAGCTATATGCAATTTGATATTCACCTTAAAGTTGCTGTGACTCTCTGACCAAGAGTTTGTAAGGAGATGCTAGTTTTCTTGATGAATGTTACTTGATTAAGGAGTTTTCTGCCGCAGTAGTGGAAATTAATGAGCCATTTACAATTTTATTGCCAGAACCTTTAGGGGTCAGTGAAGTTTTTTTTTGAGTGTGTGTAATAAAGTTCATAAACTTGTTTTTCATACATGTTAAAATATTGCAGTTTTTGTTAATTCTGTCATGATAAACATTATTAAAAAAGTTAGTGTGTGCTTAATTATACATGGGTATGTGCTCAGTATCATTCACAGAAAATTAGACACAGACTCTCTCCTTGAGTGCTAAACTGTTGAAAATATACCCTGTAAATAATGGAATATTTTAGTTTCTGTAAATATATTGTTTACTCACTAATTTTGTGTTGGTGCAGCAACTTAGATTCTTCCTGAAAAGCAGAGAGTTTATGAAATTAAATATAAAAAAAATCAGTATTGCATATTATATCTTATTAGTATGATCTGCCTAATATTTGGCTCTGGGAGATAGAGTTTTTATGTGATTTAAACTCCAAAGAAATAGGAGTACTCCAAAATATCTTTTATCATTTTTAATAACTTTAACTACCATGAGTTTAACAAATACTAACTACATTTACCAGTTGCTGGTATCAGATATTCCAGTAGACGACCAAATTTTAATTCACCATAGGTTGTTTTATTTTAATGCTGAGTTTTATGAGTGTGTTATATATTTTGGATATTACCCTTATGTTATACGTATAATGTACAAATATGCTCTTCCATTCAGTGGGCTATTTTCGTTTTGGTGTAAGTCTCTCTTTCAGTTAAACTCTTTTGTTTTCTTTCATTGTTCATTTTTGTACGGTATTTGATTTCTCCTCTCAGATATACTCTCTGTAAACCTTTCACTGCTACATCACCCGTTAACTGTTATTATAGTCCTTTGTGCTCTTCCCTCCCCTGTTTTGACTCTTCTCCCCTCCTTTCCCCTGCCTCAGATCTGTAGTTTGCTGCAAGCCTCTTTTGCTGTGGCAAAGTTTTTTAGTTTGATGTAGTCCCATTTGTTTATTTTTGGCTTTGTTTCCATTGCTGCTGGAGTCATGTCCCCAAACACATCTCTAAGGCTAATATCAAGTGGCATATTACTTATGTTTTCTTTGATGTATTTTGTGATATCAGGGCTTATATCCAAATCTTTATTTATTTTGAATTAAATTTTTTATGGTGTTAGATAGTACTCTGGTTCCATTCTTTTGCATGTGGCTCTCTGGTTTCCTAGACACCAATTATTGAAAAGACTTTCCTTGTGCTATTGTAAGCTGTGACTCCAATTAATTGTTCATGTGTGTGTTATTTCTTGGCTGTTAATTTTTTCCCACTTATTCATATGTCTATTTTACCCTAATAACTAGTTGTATTGATCACTATCACTCTGTAGAATAGTTTACATTGAGGAATGTGATACCTCAACTTTGGTCCTTTTCATCAGGAATGTTTTTGCCATTTGGAGTGTTTTGTTATTCCACATAAATTCCATGATTTAAAATTCTAGTTCTGTGAAAAATACTATTGGGATTTTGATAGGCCATGATCTTTTAGTGTCCCTTCACTGTTCTGTATTTGACAAGTCTTGACATTGTACTAGCTGGCAAAGGAGAAATATTACAAGATCTTGATCATGTGTCATGAAGCAGAGCAAGAAGGGTAAATTTGGATCTAGGAGTAGAAAAATTGATAACTTGCATAAAGACAAACCTTGAAAGCTGACCATAGATATGAGACATCTAGGAGGAAAGGGGTTATAATGGGGAGGGGTAGAATATAGGCAATATGGTGATGGACTACAGGTGTTTTGGTGGTAGGAGAATAATGGTGACCACACGTGAGGGAAGCAAAAATAAGAATAGGGTTTTTTTTTTGTCACTTTATTCAGTTATGTGATAAAGAATAATAGACTAATCATTTCAAAACTCATGATGTATTTAGACTAGCACTGTCTTATAGATACATAATGTGAGTTGTTTGTACAATTAAATTTTTTGTACTACAGCAAAAAGGTAGAAGCAGATGAAATTAAATTCAATAGAATGTTTTTTTAGTATATCTTAAATAATACCATCTCAATATGTATTACAAAAATTAACAAGTAATCATTCTTTTTTTTGTACAAAGTCTGAAATTTGGTGTATATTTTGGTGTATACCGCACATCTCAGTTTGAATTAGCACCATTTCTAGTACTTAGTAGCTATATTTGTCTAATACATTGGATAGTTCAGATCTAGCAAATGATCCATCTGTGGCATTAACATTATGAAAGAGATAGAACCTGATACTGTATTCTTCCTGGTAAAAATGCAAGTCTGCCTATGAAGTCATCATGCCAAAATAATTAAACCTATTTGGATCTCATTAAGGATATAGATTTAACCTCTTGTTTTTAAGAATCTCACTGGAATAAAGGAGCATGTTAAGCTAGCACTGTCATGATAGAAAAGGTAAAATCTATATCATAAGATACTTCTACACAGTATTTGACATGGTTCCTTTAAAAAATTAAAGGCAGGGCCTCCCTGGTGGCACAGCATGTTGAGCACCATACTATGAAGCATCTGTGGCACAGCAGTGCAAATTAGCTCCCCCGGCCAGGGAGGGGACCCACATGGTGCAGCAGACCTCACCTGCCTTGCCTGCTGCTCCCCTCAACAGTGTATTTCAGTAGATCTGCCTGTTCTGCTCCCCACACTGTCTCTGTTGAATCCTCTCACCTCCTGTGACTCTGGCCTGTACCCCAGCTCTTATATACATAAATAAATTAAAAAAATCTAAAAAAAAGATTTATTAATAAAAACAAATGGCAAAGGCAGAGGAGATAGTGACAAACAAAAGAACTGCCAGTGATTTATTAACTGATTTGAAATATAGAGATTTTTTTTGGACTCTGCTTCTAAGTAACTATTAAAAATTTTAGACAGTAGGAAAAATTTGGACAAAAACTAGATATTTAGTGATATAGATTGGTTTTGTAGGTGGTAGAAGGGAATTATCATTGTGTTTAAAAACAGAAATGTTAAAGAATGGTTATTGCCATGTCATATATCTTATGACATGACATCATATCTGGAATTTATTTCATATCTGGAATTCACTTCAAGGTGATTTGGAGGTGTGAGTGAATATATAGAGGTAACTAAAATAAGATGCTCCATAAGTTGATGTTTATTGCAGCTAGGTTCATGTGGTAATTCATTGGTCAATATATTTTTAATACTTTCTGTGGTATAATCCACAACTCTGAGTTAACAAAATTGCTGAGTCCCATGAGGTTATTTTTGAGGTTGTTCTTGGGAACAATGACAAAGTACCTAGGTTTAGATTTTTCTGATATTTTCTCATGATTAGATTGAGGTTATACTTTTTTTTTCTCTCCCAAGAATACTGCTGACTTGATGTGCCCTTTTTAGCATATCATGTCAGAGAGTAGATAATAGAGTTCTGGTAATCTTAACCTTGATCACTTGGCTAAGGTTTTGTCTATGGGGATTTTCCTCTGTAAAGTAGCTGCTTTCCTTTTTCTAATAAATTATTGGGGTAGATGCTTTCAAGCTATGCAGATACATTTTTCTCCCCAGACTTCCACCCATTAGTTTTAACTTCCATTGGTAGATCCTGCCTGGAATAATTTTTATGGCAGTGTTCTCATGGTAATTTTCTATTTTCAGAAAAGTTGTTTTAATCTCTAAATAGGCACATATATACATTGGTTTTATGTGTAGTTGGAAATATTAATAATTTATAACTTCATAGCTTATTATTTGCATTTATCATGTATTTGTAAAGAAAAGGAAAGCTATTTTGTTAACTTTCTAAATACTCTGTTTACCTTATTTTAGTAAATAAAAATGCCTATTAAATTGTTTCCAGGTTTTTAAAATATTTTTTTCCTTTAATTTCTCACTGACTCAGTTATTTTTCCATATCATATTTAGTTTCCCCCGCTTTCTCCTTTTGGTTGATTCTTGTTTCATATCATGTGATCCAAAGGAGATGCTTGGTGTGATTTCACTCTTTATTGGGACTCATTTTGTGTACTCAAGAATGTTCCATGTACACTTGCAATTTGGGATGTAATGCTCTGTAAATATCTGTTCATCTCATTTAATTTGTCGTGTAAGGTTGGTGTTTCCTTTTTGATCTTTTTCTTCATGGCTGTTACTGGGATGTTAAGAGTCACCCACTATTATTTTGTTATTAATATTCCCCTTTAGATCTGTTAATATTTGCTTTATATATATTGGTGCTCCTATTTCAGGTATGTATAAATAAATGTTGTTCGTGCTGTGTTGACCCCTTTATCATTATATAATGTCTGCCTATGTTTCTTGTTATTCTTTTTGGCTGTACATTTGTTTTATCTAAGTAAAGTAGTTTCTGCTTTTTAAATTTTCTATTAGCTTGGAATACTATTTCCAAAGTCTTTATGTGCTCTAATAATTATAATCCTGAACTTTAAATTACTTTCTCCCAAATTATTCACCATATTTAAGTTACAATGACAACACATTAAAATTCTTTCTTAGGAAGAATCACCTTCTCATCACAGCATTAAAAATATCCATGTTTAGTAACAAGAATAAAATTCTCCTAAGAAAAAGAGCCAATATAATTGTTTTTTTCCTTCTCTGTTCTCTATTTATAAAGAGGAGTGATGGATTGATCCTGTTCTTATCAATTATTTTAGAATAATAACTGCTTGTTCACAAAGCTGTTTTATTTCCTTGTACTAAGTAAGTCAGATGTTCTGGAGATGATGAACTCAGCAACAAAATTTACTATATGTTTGCACATAAATAATTACTAAAATGTAGTTAAAATGTGATATTTTTAGTTCTTTTGGAAAATAGGCTAAGGGCCCTAACAAAGTGTTTGATATGTTTCTAGGCTTTGTACTAAACAATTTATAGTTGTCCTGTTATTTCATTGTGTTTAGCCTGTAAAGTAGGTATTATTGTCTTCATTAAAAATATTCTCATTGTAGGAATGTCTACATTAGCAATAGTAAATTAGTTTAAAGTTGGTGCCTGTCTAAAATCATAAAGCTCTTATTTAGTAAAATCTTTTTCATACTCCTAAGTTTACCTTTTTCTATTATAGTCATGGTTTTCAAACTGTTCTATGAACAGTACAGTGTTTGAATCAGGATTCCACACTGCCCTCTTGTGCATTTTTAATATAAAGAAGACTAATGTAAACTTTTTATGTTACTATTTCAGATTACAACTGTCAGTCTAACTTTTTGAAATTTAGCTTACTTCTTGTGTTTGGAAATTGAACAGTTAGCTCTTCAATATCTGATTATTTCCTCTTAGACATGCCTATATATAGTTTTTGCCAAATAAAGGTGATGCCTTAAACTGTGACTAAGTTTAGTCACAGTTTGCCTGGCATATAAATGGAAAATTAAGAATAACTGTTCATTTTTCTTTATAACTCTAGAAAATTAATCTGTAGCCATTACTCAATATGCTCTCTAAAAGTTTAAAAAGTTGACATATAAATTTTAAGTAAATGCTGCTAAACTTTAGTTTGCTATTGTAGTCTAATCGTATGTTGGAATTCTTATGGTGTTTGATGGTAACTTCTCTAAGCCATGTAGTTCTGTGCTATTTTACTGTAGTACTCTTATGTATGTATGTGTGTATGTATTTATTTATAAATTCTTGTTTATTTTTTCTTTATCACAGAGCATCCTGTGTACCCCTACTGTCTCTGATAACTTTTGACAAGTCTATTCCCTACTCTATTTAAAAAGTTTTCCTTCCATATCACAAATAGGAAAGATGAAACAGACTATTGATGTTGATGATGATGATGATGATGATGATGCTTTAAAAAGTTGTTCTGGTATGTTTAACTTGTCATGTAATTATATCTAATGCTTAAACTTTAGCTAATTTTTAAAACATAATATAAAAGGTATCAGCTTCTTAAAAGATATGCTTTTGTGCTGTTGCATATTTAAATATATTTGAACAGAATTGATGAATTTGTAATCAGGGTTTTAAAGTTGTTTCTTGGTTGACTCTGATTTATCACTTTCTATTGGTTACTCTCCCTTCTTTTTGGAAAGTAAGCTCTGAGCTTTTCACCTTAATCTAATGCATGTTAAAAGTACTGTGATGTGTGTGCTTGGTTGCATTTACAAAAGTTTACTTGTTTATCTGAGTCAGCTTCTCTGTTTATACTGTATTCTCTCTTTTCTTTCTTTGTAATTTTTTCTTTTAAATTAAGGCAACATTGTTTTACAATACTGTATCTAATTCAGACATACAGGATCATACTCCTCCGATTGTGTGTTACCACATCACACCTATGGTGAAGGCACCCAAAGTCCTGCACCATAGTCCATTTTGCTTCCTCCCCACCTTTAGTTCCATATCCTCCCTCCTTACTCTCCATACTGCCCCCTCCCCACCAACAGCCTCAGTTTTACAGACATATTTTTAGAGTTTGGTTTTGGTTTGGTGTTGTTGGACTGTTTTTGTTTCTCTATATTCTGCATATGAGTAATACCATATGGTACTTGGCTTTCCCATTATGCTTATTCTGTGTAGCATGATCCCCTCCAGTTCCATCCATGTTGCTGCATAATGGTAAAAGTTCATTTTTTTAAATAACTGAATAATATTCCATTGTATAAATATGCCACATCTTCTCAGTCTACTTATCTGTCCTTGGACACTTAGGTTGCTTTCATAACTTGGCTATTGTAATAGTACTGCAATGAACAAAAGTGTGCATATATTTCTTTGATTTAGTATTTTTGCATTAATTGGGTGGATACCTAGAAGCGGAATTGCTTGATTGTGTGGTAGACTGGCTTTTAATTTTTTGAGAAACCTCCATATTGTTGTCCATAGAGACAGGACCAGTCTACATTCCTACCAGCAGTGTAGGAGGGTTCCTTTTTCTTCACATCCTCACCAACACTTGTTTCTGGACTTTCTGATATGCCCCACTCTCACAGTTTTGAGATATTCATCATGGATTTGAATTGCATTTCCCTACTGAGCATTTTTCATGTGCCTATTGGCCATCTGTTTGTCTTCTTTGGAGAAGTGCCTATTTAACTTCTGCCCATTTTTTGTTTGGGTTTCTTGTTTTCTTTTTGTTGTGTTGTAGAGTTCTTTGTAGATTTTGACTTATTAGATCCTTAAAAGATGTATGAAGTACAAATACATTCTTTCATTTATTAGTTGTCTTCATTGATGTTGCATTGTCATCATGTCAAAAATGCCTTTTATCATTGGTTGATGAAGTAAAGATATGATTTTTCTAATTCCTTTCTTTAAGGCATTATACCTCATTGATAATTATTTTCATTTATAAATATGAGATGTTTATGTGGGGAAGAACAATTTGAAATCATAAAAGAGGTAAAATTCTCCCAATTACTCAGACACAGCTACTTTTAACAGTTTCTTATATCTAATAACTCTTAGATATTTCCACAGGATGCTCTTAATGTCCTACCTTTTGAGTAGTACAACAGTGTATTTCTAATATATTTCTTTTCTTGCTTCTGTAAAAGCAATGTTGGTAATTCAGAACAAACTTGATACTCTGAAAGTTTAGGATGGTATCTTTATGGTGGTAGAGTTGATAACTGATGCATTCATTTTATTGATTATTCTAAGATGATATTAGCATATAAATATGTGTTCTATATATCATTGATTGGTGTTGTTTATAACGTTGAGCTTGACTAGTTTAAAAGGTGGATGGAAACAACCACTTGGCTATGAGAAATACTTTATAGCTTTTCATATTGATACTGCTAAAAAAATTTTTATTTATTTATTTTTACATCATTGTTCATTTTTGCAGTGTTTGATTTCTCTTTTCAGGTGTTGTTCCTATAAAATTACCATCACCAAGACACCTTGAACCATCACCATAGATTCTTGTGCTCTTCCCTCTTGTTTTGATCCCTCTTTCTCCCCTTCCCTCCCCCTCCCTTGATGAATGTCTCTGATTTATTGTTTGACTGCTAGTTTTATCTATCTCCCCTCCCTGATCCCTTGTGTGGTTTTCCTGTGTTCCTACTATAAGTGAAGCTATCCAATATTTTTCTTTTTCCTTCTGACTTATTTCACTGAGCATAATCTCTTCCAGCATAAGTTTTAATAGGAAGTTCATTGTTGATAGCTAAGTAATATTTCATTATATATATATAGCACATCTTCTTGATCCAGTTATGTTTTGGGGCATTTAGGTTATTTCTATATTTTAGCTATTGTAAATAGTGCTGTAATGAACACTGGAATGTAAGTTTTCTTTTGAATTGATGTTTTTGGAGTAGATTCCTAGGAGTGGAATTGCTGGGTCATATAGTAAGGTCCATTTTTAGTAATTTGAGGGTTCTCCACACAGCTCTCTTTAGTGGTTGAACCAATTTGCACTCCCGCAAACAGCGTACATATCGATCCTCTTTTAAAAAATAGATTTGTTATTTCATGTGTTATAGCTAAAGAATAAATTTTAATAGGAACTTCACATAGAAATTCGTGTTTTGGATTTGCTGGGGTTTTACAATAAAGTTAAACAATGTTAGCTTAGCTATATGGAGCATGTGTTAGGAATGACATAATTAAATTTATTTATTTATTTTTTTACACAACAGTTGCATGGGGGAAATATATCCTAATTCTAGAGTGTGAAATTTGAACAGGCAGAGTGGTAAACATTTTTAACATTTTAAAGTCTTTTCAATCTGTTCTATCTAAGATGTGATTTTTTAAAAAAAATCTGCTTTTGTTACATAATAAGAAATAGTGCCTAAAAGCAAACCCTTCTTCTATTTAGTTACTTTCTATTTTCATATACAAACTTAAACCTTGTATTCAATATTTCAGATTATCGTGAAGGACTATTTTTTTTTTTTTCAGTTCAGCCAAACTTTTTTTTTTTTAATGTGACACACACATACTTTGCCCTTTCCTGTGACCGTTGTCCTATCATGTCTAGCGTCTAGCCTGCTGACATGGTATGGCTTCTTCCGAGGACTTTAGGAAATTTGTGCTATTATTCTTGCTAGCTATTTTACTGATCCTATATTTTTATTTAGTTATACTGTAGTGTTAAGAACTAATGCTGTACAATTACAGACAGGAAAATACTAAAATATCTGTCCATCAGATAGGGATATAACCAAATGAAGTTACCAGAATTTTTTTTATTTTGGGGAAATATTTTTTTTGTAATTTGTGTAGATAAAAGAAGATTATGGTATCTTAGAACTTAATACTTTTTTTCTTTTTTCTGTAGCTGTTTCTATGTTAAAACATTTATTTAATGATATTATTGAATATCTTTATTGTTGTGGAAGCTGTTACAATTTGAAAAGCACCTTACCTATTTCTTCAAGAAGGCTCTTCTCTCCATGTAAGATCTTTTTGAATTGAGAAAAGGAAGATACAAATAAAATAAACACCTGCCTCATTTCCACCAAGTTAGTTTTAAAATATATCAAGTTTTACCCTTTTTAGTAAGTATAATTTATGATTTAAGGGAGGAAGGATAGAATGTATCATGGTGAACAGTAATTTCAGTCTTCACCTATCATCTCCATTGTTAACTGGAAACTGATTATTCTATGCTAAAGTTCATTTGAGTGATCATTTATCTTTTAATTGTTTTCTTGTGCTATGGATTGTTAAATGAGCCTGGTCTTTGATTACAGAACCAAAGATCATTTCTGGAGCTGATGAGCCAATCAAAGCATCTATTTTAAAATATAAGTTGTCACTTATTTTGCGGCTGCTCCATGACCTTGAAAGATTACGGTTCAGATGACTCAGGTGACCTTTTAACAAATGGTGTTAGCATAGTCAATTTATAGTTTAAAAAGTCCTTTTTCAAAATTCCAGCTTGAAAATGAGTTAAGTTTCAGTTTTAACTTTACTACACTTGCAGTTTTCACAGTGTTCTAGCCAGATGTTAATTAAAATAAATAGTCTCTTCTTGAATTAGTATAGTTATCTCCATTTTACAGATGAGGAAACTGAAATTGTCATGTAGTTTATGACTTACCCAAGAGCATTTAGTGAATTGAGATTAAAATAGATCAATATTGGAATTCTAAAAATTTTTTTAATCATCATCTTTGCTCAGTCCAATAGACCATGTCAGTAGACAAATTAAATTTATATATCTTTCAAAATGAGAACAAAGGGGGAAAAGGTTATCCAATTAGAGCTTTAGTTTCAGACATGGTCCGTAAATATCTAATTTTTCAGTCTGATGCATCAAGAGTGTTTTATCATTATCATATCCCTTATTTCATACACAGCATAGTAAAAAGTTCATAGTACAAGACAATGCTTTCAAAAACACTTCCTCCTTAAGAAATATGATAATTATATGAAGTATTTTTTATAGTTGAAATAAAAAACTGAAATGCTGTATATATATATAAACAAGCTTTTAATGTGTATACTTGCTATTAAGTGTATTAGACATCTATACCTTAAAACACACATGTGCAGTATAAGACGTAGTGAAAACTTATGATAGGACTATAGTTTAAAAGATACTGCTATATATAATAAGTTGGAATTTCCAAATGTCAGTGCTATTAAACTTTGAAAGTGATCATTTTGGACAAAATATTGAAATACTGAGACTGAACATTGAAAGACTGAAACTTGTTTCTATAGATTATTTAAGAATAAGACTAGTTTCCTGTTTATTTAAAGTTAGAAATGATGAAGGAAAAAAGTAAAATGGTTTATTTCTAAATGAAACTGAGCTATCCTTGAAAAAGATCTTTAGTTCCACCCAAGAAAAAGTTTAAGCACATTAGTTATATATGGCCTTTTAATTTTAGACCAAAATCAATTTCTAAGAATAACCTAATTTAAAAATCACTCTGAAATATGTTTATTAGGTTTCATTTTTGAAGCTCTGTCTGGAAAGCTCTATGATTTCTTTCTTAATTCATGTAAGGAGAAAGAATAAAATCTTATCTTATGACTTTTCATTTCACTCATGTCATTTGTTGTTCTTACATTTGTATATAACAGGATAGGACAAATTTCTGTGACTTTACTATTCATGGAAATATGTCCTCTCAGAGATCATATGCTATGCAGATCTCTATTTACCAGTCATCATGGATATGTTGTAGTTCATTATTAAGAATGAACTTATTATTATTATTTAGAATGTGGTTGCAAGGTACTATTTTAAAAAGAAAAGCTTTTTTTAATCCTATGCTTGCACAAGGTATGAAGGACAATTGAAATCTGCTACTTTAATGCAAATACCATCCTTTTTTTGTTTATATTGCATTCCTTGTCTTCATCATAATAAATCCACTCACCATAGTCTCTTTTAAGAATTTACTTAGGATTTTAGGTGAACAAAAGCAGTAGTCTTAATCTTTATACCATATGTAATGCATATAAACACACATGTATAATAAAACTTTTTTCATTTTAGAAAGTATACTTAGTTGCTGAAGCAATCTTAGTTAGCTATGACTGCTGTATCAAACACCACAGACTGGTGGCTCAAAAATCTTCTTAATTTTCACAGTTTTGGAGGCTGGAAGTCTGAGATGACAGTATTAAGATAGTTGGGTACTAAGTGAGGACCCTTTACTGGCTACATACTGACATGGCCTTCCTTGATGTGTGCAGGCAGAAAGAGAGAGATCCCAAGTCTCTTCCTCTTTTTAAAAGGACATTAATCTAATTGTGAAGACCCCTTTACTTGTGACCTAATCTAATCCTAATTACCTCCCAAGGGCTGCATCTCTAAATAGCTTGTTAAGTGTAAAATATAGCTACAACTTGTGTTTTAAAAGACCACACCTGAGGGGAGAAATCTGTAAAAAAGTAAACAAGGATGTCTGTAAAAACAAATGAAAAACGGAAGTGCCATATGATCCTGCAATATCACTGCTAAGCATTTACCAAAGAATATGAAAATACTAATACAGAAAGTTTGTGAACCCCTATGTTTATAGCAGCATTATTCTTAACAACCAAGACATGTAATCAGCATAGTCACTTACAGACAACTAAATAAAGAAATTGTAGTATAGATATTAACTGGGATACTACAGCCATTTACAAAGTGCCTTTTGGGATAACATGGATTGATCCTGAGGCGGTTATGCTAAGTGAAGTAAGGCAGAAAATGAAAGTCAACTACCAGATGGTTTCACTCATTTGTGGAATATAAATAACCAAATAAAACCTACTGGCATGTACAATAAAAGTAATTCATAAACTCTGAAAACTATGATTGCTACAGGAAAAGGGACTGGATGAGCAGTGTATAGAGGGGGTATTGGTACTAAAACATTTATGAAAGGCAAATGAAGAATGTGTACATGTTGAGGTGTAAAGTTCAACTTCCAAAACTATATAATAGTTTTATAAATAAATGGCAAAACAATAAAAAAGTAAACGAAGAAATATGCTACATAGGTGTAGTGTATGTGTATCCTATATATAGATATAGTGTATATGTATTTTGAGACTTGAAAAATTTAAGATATTCAAATGACAATATCGCTTTTTTGATTTAAATTAAAAGTTTAAACAATGAAGAGATTAGAATTTTTTCTGTAAAGAGTGTGACCCTTCAGATCAGATGATTACTTATTGCGTATCATCTCCATCTCCTAACTTTCCAAAATGGTATTTACTAACAGGTCCTGACTTTATGGCCTTGGTCCTACCTAACAGTTTCTTAGGTAGTTCACAGGCACAGGAGCATGTAAGCAGTCTTTCTGCTCTTGGCAATAGTGAGTATTCCATGGATTCTACCTTGAGATGGAGCAGAATTTTTTTGTTCAGTAGAATTCTTTGAGAATTTTTGTTCAGGTCACATCCCTGAATGAACAGATGGTCTACTTACTGTATATGTGCATTCTCCAATATGGTAGTCGCTAGACATCTGTGGCTATTGAGCACTTGAAATGTGACTAGTCCAAAATGAGATGTGCTATAAGTATAAAATACATACCAGATTTTGAGGATTTGGTGCCAGGAAAGTAAACTATCTTACTAATAACTGATATTTATTAAGCAGTTGAAATGGTAATATTTTGAACATTATTAAATCTGATTTCATCTTTTAATTGTTTTTAATATGCCTGTTACTGGAGAATTCAAAATCATATATGGTGGCTTATATTTGTGGAAATACTGATCTATATGATTTTAAAAATTATAATATAAAATCATATTTTATATGATTTATCATATTATTACCACCAGATTAACTGTGTTCTAAAAATAGTTCATCTGTGTTCAGTAGAATATAGAACACAGTATTTCTGATGGCTTTATTTTCCATCTTTATACTTTTCTCCCATTCAATCTCAGTCCACTTTGAAACTGTTTATGTCTCAGCCAGAGTATTTCTTCTTTTTTAATGTCTATAATATTTTAAGATATTTATAAATTAAGATTTAATCTTCCTTTCTATAGTAGTCACAAACAATGGCAATTCATTCACTAAATGAATATGAATAATTAAATACCATGTGTTTTAAAGAAGTGAAAACAGGGACGTGTCACCTTCCAGGTTGTTTTTTTTTCCCAGAGGAAGACTTCTGCCTGCTTGGCATTATTGCCAAAGTTGAAGGTTATAATTTAATATCAAAACTTTTCCATTTCCTTCTGGAAAATACATACAACAACAGGAAAAATGAAAGAAACTGTAAAAATTCCATTTTTACTGAAATTAGAGAAAGAGAAAATTCTTCAGTTTCAAAGTGCTACCAAAGTGGTTGAATTCAGCAGAAGCATTGGTAAAACAGCACTGAGAGCTACCTGGGCAGCACTGAGGGCAGAGTAATGGTAGACTTCAGAAAGTGGGCTACATCAGTATTGGGCACTAGCTCTACAATTGAGAAACTGTAGTTGGTGTCATGTGCCCCAAACTGAGATTTGACTGTAGGCAATAACTGCCAGCACATAGGGTAAGGAGGAGAAAGAAAGGGAAGTTGTAAAAGTGTCCAGTAGTAGCAGATCTCCGCATGCAAACAAAATGCACATTCTGACATTAGAGGTCACCTACAGATTAGAACTGATCTCTTGGGACAGTGGTCAGTGAGTAGGAGGAACTCCAATGACTGCAGAAGACTTCTTGGACCTTCTGATTCAAGAAAGGGGTTATAAAGAAATGGTCTATCTAACTATAAATCAGAAACATTCGCAGGGGAGAGGGAGGGATTGGGATCAAAACAGGTGGGAAGAGCACAAGGGACTATTGTGAGGATACACTGGTGAATTGTTGGTGGAAAATTTGTGAACCACACCTGAGAAAAGAAAGCAAACATTTTAAGGGAAAAAAAATTAAGAAAGAAATGGTCTATCACTGTGGCATGGAAGAGAGAAACCTTGGATTGCCCAATCTGTAAGGGTACCTCCTTTCCCCAACGCTGTCTCAGCGGAACCTTCTATATGGCCTAGAAATATCTAAGTTCTTCAAACTAAATTACAAAATTTGTTGATATGGAATCAATTCAAATATACTATTTAAAAAAAAACATGAGAAAGACAAATAAGCAAAACATTGGCAGATGAAGTCTTAGTGTGTTCCCCTTGCACCTGAGTCCATTAGTACTTCTGTATTCACAGTTTGTTAAATTGAATTGTGGAACTTGATTTTTTGGTATCTTTCATTAAAATATATTATTCTTGAGGGTAAAGTCTGTTGTTCCAGTGTAAAACATAGCACTTATGATCTGAGAGGCCTTTTGGACTTTGGAGAGGATGTGATTGCTTTAGATAATAGCATTTGTTATAATTTGGGAAAGGTAGACATACATCTCAACAGTGCCTTCGAGGTGGCAGTCCCCAAAGCAATAAAAATGAGAGAGAAGATAAACAGGTGGGACTACATCAAGATAAAAAGCTGTACAGCAAAGGAAACATTAAACAGAACAAAAAGAAACCCCACTGAATGGGAAAAAATCTTTGCACTCCACACATCAGACAAGGGTCTGATCAGAAAGATATACAAAGAACTCATAAGACTCAAGAAAAATAAAGTAAAAAACCTAATCAAAAAATGGGCAGAAAGAACTTAAAAGACACTTCTCCAAAGAGGACATACACATGGCCAACAGGCACATGAGAAAATGCTCAACATCCCTCATAATCAGGGAAATGCAAATTAAGACCACAATGAGGTACCACCTTACACCTGTAAGAATGGCATACATCAAAAAAACCAACAACAATAAATGCTGGCGAGGATGTGGAGAAAAAGGAACCCTAGTACACTGCTGGTGGAAATGCAAGTTAATCCAACCATTATGGAAGGCCATATGGAGGTTCCTCAGTCTACTAGAAATGGAACTACCATATGATCCAGCAATCCCACTCCGAGGAATCTATCTAAAGGACACAGAAACACCGACCCAAAAGAGCACCTGTACTCCTGTGTTTATTGCAGCACTATTTGTAATTGGTAAGACCTGGAAACAACCCAAATGCCCAAAAGTAGAGGACTGGATCAAGAAGATGTGGTACATATACACAATGGAATATTATTCAGCAGTCAAAAATGAGAAACGAGGGCCATTTATAGAAACATGGATGGAACTAGAAGGAATTATACTTAGTAAAACAAGTCAGAAGGCAAGAGAAAAATATCGAATGGCTTCACTGTTAGGAGGAATATGAAAGAGCAACAGCAACAACAAAAGAATAAGCTCAAGGAAAAGGGCAATTATAACCAAAAGCAAACAAAAAACTCAACAAGACCAAAAAGCCAAGATAAACCAAAGAGAAGAGACCATGGATGGGGGGAAGGAGGTGAGGGCAGAGAGGGGGATGAGGGCAGAAAGAGCACAAGGGACTGAGGTGATGGTGCATGGGTGGAATGGTGGTGGGTACTCCCTGGGGAATACAAATGATGTCAAATATAATTAAATAAAAAATAATTAAAACAAAAACAACAAAAGTAAAAAAAAAAGTAATTTGGGAAAGGATGACTATGAAAGTCTCTCTAGAGTAGGAAAAAGTATTATCAGCTAGGAATTGATACAGTTTTTAGCCCCATATTTTAGAGAACTGTTTAATTATCTTTTGAGAACAATTTTTTGTCCATTTTCTTGCTGAAAGAATAAAACCCCTCAGACTTTTCTCACTAAGAAGTCATAAAGAGCTCACTATAATACTTTTCTTGGAGTCATTCTGTTACAGATCTAACTTTACTTAAAATAAATGATGTTTGTTCACTGCAACATGATTTGTTTCTTCTAACACAATCACCACCTTAATGGAATACAAAGAGAGTAGATGTAAGATAGAGCAAGTCACCTTTTATGTTCTAATACTAGGTATATAATTCCATTTTTTCCCAAAGCTATGGCTACTTGGTGCTTTAAAAATATTTTTTGTTGGTCATAACATTTGACAGAATGAAAAAAAGGAGGAATATAGTTGATAAGACCACCAACTCTCCTTTTAAAAAATGTGTTTCTACCTAGCAAATTTTGTGAGGGAGGAAGATGAGCAGAGATAATGCCTATACTCTTTGTGGAGGGCAATCTCTTCCCTTCCCTTCTCTTTCTTTTTTTTCTTCCTCTTTTTTCTCCACTTATTTATTGATTTATTTTTTTATTTTTCCTCTTTTTCTTTATTGTGGTCCTCGTGGATTTCCCACCATCATTTCACCAGTGTCTTCCCTTCTCTTTCTGATTTTACTTGTATCTTTTTAAGGTCAAACATAAGAAAGATGTTTCATACTGTGTACTTTGGCTGAGGTATTGGTAGTAAGATTGGAAATGTTTCTCACAAAAATACTATAGTCCTTTAATTTAGGAGTTAGACCTTTAAGGATTGTATCCTTTTTAAAATTATATTTTAGTCCTGGTGGGGAGGGGAGGGGGAGGGTTGAGGGAAGATGGGAGCAGGAGGGACTGAGGTGATGGTGCACTGGTGAGATGGTGATGGGGAATACATGGGGATTACAATTAATGGCAAGTATATGTAAATTTTAAAATATTTTAATAAATTATATTTTACTATTTTCATCTTTTTAATATATACTTTAACTAAAGTAGCACTGCATTATAACTTCATGTGTTTCAGGTATACATCATTAAACTTTTCAGCATCTGTTATCTACTGTGCTAAGTTTATCACTAAAAGTCCAGCTCTGTCCTTCGCCAAAGAGTTGATCTCTTTTACCTGATTTTTCTACCCTCCCCACCACTTTCCTCTGTGATAATCACTAATTTAACCTTATAGTCTAAATGTTTTATTAAGTTCATCTGTTTGTTTTCTCTGTGTATACCACATATGTGAAGTCATACAGTATCTATCTTTTGAAAGCCGAATGTACAAGGGTAATAGTTTTCATATCTTTTCTGATGTCATGATCCTTTGAGGTAAAGCTCAGACTGTTTTAGTAGTTACCAAACTAAGCTTTTATTTTCTCATTAATAATGAGGTTAATTTAAATGACATTAATATTAATTGTAATCTTCATAGTTATTGCAAAGATTAAAATCTAAGTACATTAACATAGTATCTACTACACATAATTTAATAAATGTTGGATATTAGTATAATTATTATTATAATTCATTCTACAAATACTAAATATGTTATTGAAATACCTAGGACAATGATAAGCAATGTTAGTAACATAGAAGAACCATTAGATACTATTTTCCCAGAGGAAGTTTCAATGTAGTTGTGATAAAACAGTTGATAAAATCACATGAATCAGTATTAATAATATATACATAAGATGTAGATAAGGGCCAAGTTGTGTGGCACAGATAGATTGTTGATGCTACAAAAGAACTTAGAGCAGTGGTAAATCCATGAGGGTGGGACAGTCAAGTTAAGCTTCATAGATCATATGCACTGGATCTATATCTGGAAAATGGGTACTGTTAGAAAAAGAATATAGTAGATGGAAATGACTGGCAAATTCACCAGACAGTAAAGAGGAAGAGTTGGTGAAAGTAGAGTCTTGTAATTGCTGAGTAATAAGGAAATCAGAGAATAAGATCTAAGTTGATGCCTGAGATTTTGAATTAACATCTTAATAGCAAAATTTATATTGAAACTTTTTCAGCTCTTCCCTTTTACTCTTTCAGCTATATAAACTTATTACCACTATGTTTCCATATGAATGTGGACATGTCATTTTCTCTGAGGGAGGACATACTAAATGTCAGGTTCTTTCTGCGCTTTCATTACCGTATGAGAACTTCTTGTCAGTGCAATTAATTGTCGTTTCTTATTTATGCAATGAACATCAATTTCGTTATTCCTGCCTTTTTTCTTGTTATGATAGCTCATTTTTCTCATTTCTACAAAACACCCTTTTGAGGAATAGCAATGAGAAGAAAGTTATGAAATATTAATAAAAAGAAGAGAGTTAAGCTGAAATATTAAATACCTCCTACAAAGTAATTATGACGTTATTTTTAACGTATCGATTCTGTCTTACATATATAGTTCTTGTATAAATAGATTCTGTTCCTTTGTCAGTGCTCCCTGTACCCAACAACTGTCGCTTCCCTTCCTGAAGAGAAATGTATGAAGAATCAATAGCTTTAACTGAACTGGAAATCAATAGCTTTTAACTGAATATTTGTTTTCCCTTATTTGTACCAGTATATACATATTCCATTAGAAACTTCGAAACTTCATTTCAAAATGTTTCACATATATGAAGTTTTTATCATAGTGTTTTTCATAGTTATAATTGGCATGGCTGTGATTGAAAGTACTATGCTCTTTATAGTTTGTAAGTAATTATACAGTTTAATGCTAATTTTCACTGTCAGTTTGCATTTAAGCTATGGTTAAAATTCAGTGAATACAAATTTGGTAGATACTTTGAAAGCAACTTTTCAGGTAGTTTATAAACATGTACTCTAGAAAAAAATTGAAGCAAAGCATTTGGGATGATTTTAGTTATGGCAGTAGCAGATAAACTCTAATTTAGTATTCTCTCCAGGATATTTTATTAATTTAGACTACCATACTTATATTCTTTAGAGTACTGCTCTAATGAGTGACAGACCATTTAACTTAAAATTGCATAAAATAGTTCATTTCTCTTAGTATCTGTACACCTGTAGAATTTACATTTATTTGTGCCTTGTACACATATGGAGTTGTTTCACTTTATTTTAAGCTGTCTTAATGTTTGGTATACTGAATTATACTTTATAAAATACTTGAACTTTGCTTTCTATTTTCAGGTATTATAATAGCATTCTATTTAAAAATAGTTCTAGTTGAAAGTGTTCTTTTAACTTCCAACTTACTACTTGGAATCATATTAATGTGTCCCTCACTTCCCCCTGTTTTTTTAATCAGATACCTATAAGGAATTTGGACAGTGCCTTTTCCC
This sequence comes from Galemys pyrenaicus, assembly GCA_019455555.1. Classification (NCBI taxonomy): domain Eukaryota; kingdom Metazoa; phylum Chordata; class Mammalia; order Eulipotyphla; family Talpidae; genus Galemys; species Galemys pyrenaicus. The sequence continues at coordinate 1,995,889 of JAGFMF010011387.1, forward strand.
ATTTGTAGTAACAAATTGTGTCCATTTCTACATTATTTGTCTATAATAGATAAATTCACAATGTATTTTCTTTCTCATTAGCTGTATGTTTTGTTTGATATAAAGATTGTTCTTATAATTCTTGTATTTTGAAAGATAAAATATAAGACATCTCCACTTTCTTATAAAATTAACTGATCTCAGCAGTAACACATTGCTTTACCTCATTTAATTACCCCAGAAGACACTTTTCCTCCTCCACCCCTCAAAAGGACATTTCAATACATTGATGACATACTCTGTTTATACTGATTCTAAGTCTTGCCTGATGCTGATTGTTTGATGTTCTTCTTAAACAAAAAATCATGATACAACTTTTTATGTTTGGAAGTCAGGGAATTAAATTGTTGGTTTTTTTTATACTGTTACGGTGGTTTCTCTTTCCTTCTCTCTTTATTCCCATTCTAGTAATTCACATATAATCAAATCAGACTCCTGAATCAGAAATCCAAGCTTGAGAAAGAAGCTGTTTTAAATTCCAGACTGTTTCGAATATCTCCAGTTAGAAAGTTAGAAACTCTGAACTTATGAATTCTATAATAGTAACTAAACTTTAGGAAGTGAGATGGGATATTTAAGTTTGATCTTAGATATAAGATAATTTGGGCTCTAATAGCTATAATGAGAACATTTACAGAATAATGGTTGTTGATTTTTATATTATAGATGATTTCAGATATTTTGATTCCAACTAAGTATGTAATAATAGCAGGAGCTTTTTCAAATTTCGAGTGAATACTTCAGGTTCATTTTTCTAAAACTAATTTGAAGAATTATTTTAGGAAACTGTTAAGCTTCTTCATGTCTATTTATGGCTTTCATTTAATTTTTTAGAAATTCTACTTTAAAGTTCCCTTAGATTGGGTAATCTCTATTTTGCATAGATTATGCCAAAACTACAGCTGACAGTTTTGGTTTTGCATATCAAAGTATTTCATAGCACCATAATCTACATATTATCTCACATATTTTAACCTTTAATTGTTAGGTGATTGAGGCATACATGAAAGATAAATATAGTGATTTATAAGTAAAAGAATTGACATGCAATTTAGTATTCTAATCAGTTACTTTTAAATTTGAAGTGCTAGTATTATATAATTTTAAATGTGTTTGGAACATATATTAAAGGCTAAAATGAATTGTTGTAGTTCATATTCTTATACATGAGCTATTAAGCTAGTTTAAAAGTTCCTTCAAGGACTTTATAAACTACAACCAATCAGTAGCTACTCTGAACCAAAGAACAGACTGTTTCAATTAAACCAGGGAACTATCTGTTGAACTAACTCAAAATAGGTTGATTGCATTTTCTGTACAAATAAGGATAACTAGTATGCCTGGGCATGAAAAAATAATTCACTCCCTACCATACTTTATATATTAAGAACGGGGATGCACAATAATATTTACTAGAGGAATATCTAAACTTAATTATAGCGACAAGACCAATTTAATGTGTATACTATCAATAAGACACCTTAGCAATTCTCTGTTTCTGGTGATAGGTCACATGTCAGCATTTTTTGGAGAGTCTATAAAACTGAGTTTCAGATTTGCAGTGATTTTTTTTTTCATTGTGGAATATAACAATCTCAGTCATTCTAGGATGTGTGATTTAAAATACAACATTTTCCTCTTTGATTGATCATAGCTATTATTGAAATAGCTGGTAACATGTGAAATGGTGCTGTAATTTAGACAGAAAAACATTGAATTGTGAATTGTACCCACTCAGCTTAAATTTCTCTGTTTCTAGTCTCTAGAACATCTTTTGTACTTTTTCTGCAGAAACAGGTTCTTAACATAATTGTTCTACATATTCCCAGGGGAAAAGGAGGACCTCACAAATTCTTGTCCGAAATATATAAGGGAAACTTTTCAACAAAAACAGGGGGGGAAAATAAGATTCAGTCTTACCCAGTACAGGAAATAAGGTTTTTAATTCACTTAACCTTTCAACATATGTACTTTACACATACATCATTGGATTCATGTCCAAGAAGTGAAAATTTATGGATATGATGATGATTCAGGTGATTTTAGATATTTGTATTTGAGGCCAATAAATTATTCTTTCTCTTCTGTGTAGAAGTAAGACTCAGAGTAATTAGATCATTAGATAACAAACTAGACAGGGAACTAGATGTATTCAGTCGGCTTCCCTGTTAAAATCCACTTGTCACACCAAATACTGCTTCATGTTTATACAGACAATTCTTCAAATAATCAATTTTCCATTAGAACAAGAATGTATCAATTTAGAATTATTTGTAGACTCAGATGTAAAATGTTGCACATTTTCCTTAAAAATATATTAAAATTCAGAAAATGAAGTTTGTACTTTTTTTTTGTTTTGAGGAGTAATTGATAAAAAAAAAAACAACCCTGCTATTAAAGTGTAAAGTTTGATTGGCTTGTGTGTGTGAAATCACCACTCTCGGATGAGATGATGAATGTGCCCACCAACTCCAAAAGTTTCCTTCCTGGCCTTTCTAATTCCTCCTCTTTTTTCCTCCCCTCTCTCCCTCCATGTTATCATCTGCTATTCCGTATTTTCTAGAATTATATATAAATGGAATCCTCTATTATGTGCCTTTCCCTTTTCTGGCTCCTTTCCACCATAAGTTCATCCATGTTGTTTCGTGTATCAGTAGTCATTTTCTTTTTATTTATTAGTAGTATTTTATTGCGTAGATATTTCACAATTTTCTTTTCAGTTCACCAGTTAATGGACATTTGGGATGTTTCTAATTTTGTACTGTTAGGAATAAAACTGCTATGAAACTTGGATACAAATCCTTTGTGGACATGTTTTTGTTTCTTTAGGAATTGGCATTTTATTTTCCTCTAAAGGACAAGATTTTAAATATCTTGGACTTTGTAACTGGCCTGGATTGTCATTTCTTGCCCTGTGGTCTGAAGACTCCAGGTAGTGAGTTGGGCAGTGGTAGGACTTATTTCATTTGCTGCTTTGCTCTCAGGGACCTCTGTACCATCTGTTGTCCAAATTCTGAAAACCATTGTATTTTAATTCCCTAGTGGGGAGCAGGTCTTTTATTTTTTTTTAAAGGTTAAAAAAACTTTAGTTAGCAATAAAGACTAAAAAGATTTTAAGCTGGTTTGAACAGCTACATTGTAAAAATTCTTTGAGTCCTCCATGAATTGGATTCTTACTGGAAGGAAACAGTATGTGATCTATGTATAATTACTACTCTTTAAATCAGTTAGCATTGAAAGGTCTGCTGCCAGGTACTTCGTAGGTTAATCTATTTATATTCACCATTGTGAGTGTTCTTTCTTCAAACCTCTAACTTAAGTCTGGAGCTGAACACTTATGTGACTTTTATAGTTTCTCCGAAATCATTTCTAAGCTCCAGACAAGGTGCTGGACCTTTGTGCAAACAAGCAGCTTACTGGCAAAGGTGCTTAGGAAAAGTAAGGCTGTAAGTGGAAAAAGTCCCTTAAACATGTCTCCCCAACTTGCCTTCTCCAGTTTCTCAGGTGCTCACATATTTCCATTGTGTAAATCATAGTGAGATAGTTTGTTTCATCTCAAAAATAGTTCAGTCCTTGTTTTCTAGCTTGTCTGGGAATGGAAAATTTATTATTAATTTTTAAGCACTTGTATCTCTTTTTTTTATTTTTGTATTTAAAACCATTAGGCAGATAGGTGAGTTCTCTGTTTTCATGGTATATTTATTCTATAGAGTATGTAGCTCTAATATTAAGAAGATCAGTGATTTTTGATTCCCTAGGAGCTCATCTCTTAAAATATTCACCTATTTATACAGGTATATTAAAATATTATATGGTAAGTAGTATTATACTCCTTATTTGGGCGTTACTCTTATACTCTTGCTCTTGCCAAATGCTTTTGTTGGTGCTTTTTCTCTGTGCTTTTTATATTTACCTTGCATGTTATAAAATATAATATACACAGAAAAGTATGAAACATAAATGTGTGGCTTAGTGAAGCTTTAGGTAACCAACCTGCACTCTTACCCATGCCTTATTTGTTTGTTTGTTAAACCTTAGTATACATATATTTTCAGAATTGCTGATCTATACCCCTATGAGAATCAAGTTTAATAACTCCAGGATTCTAGTTGTGTGTCCTTCTTTTTTTATCTATAGACTTATAGAATTTAGTAAAAATCTTGCTTTCTGAAATTATTTGTTCTTTTTTCTCCTCAACCCCCTTAGTGTGGGATATTGGTTTAATCTTCCTAAAATTCTCTTGCATAGATGAACATGAATATTTTCATACGCATTTTTATCTTTAATGGGGAATAACATACTATCTATTCTCTTTTGTACTTTTTTTACATAATACTGTTTCCTAAAAAGTGTTCTCTAAAAGTAAATAATCTGTATTTTTTTACAGCTTCATGTTACTCCACTATGTGAATTTACTATAACTACTCTATAATTATGTATGAGCGCTTAAGTTTTTCCTAATATTTTGTTGTAGCGAATAGGCTTGTACATGTGTTTTTGAATTTTTAAAGTTGTATTATCTTTAAGGTGATTTGTTAGAAAGGATATTACTAGGTTAAAAACTAAATGCATATGTTATTGTGTTAGATATTACCAGGTTATCCTTCCAAAAGGATTGTCCTACTTTACTCAGACAACAACAGTGTGTTTTGCACAGACTAACGAATAGAGAATGCATTGTTAATGTTTTCATTTTTGCCTATCTCTAAGTGAGATATGGTGTCATTGTGCTGTTTTATTATACGTTTCTCTAATTACAAGTGAATATGAGTGTTTTTATATATTCTTAATGTCCCATTTTTGTGTGTGAATGCCATTTTCCCATTTTTTCATCAGGTTTATTTCCTTTTCCCCCTATAGCTGTTAAAAGTTCCATGTGTGTATGTGTATGTATTAATAGAGTTCCTTTTCTGGTGTTATATGTTGCAGTTATTTTTTGATATTTTGTCAAATACTTTGACTTTATTTTTGCCCTGTTGAAATTAATGACATGTATATGGTTTAACAGTATTTCCTCTCATTAACATCAGCGATAGCGAAGAACTTACCCAGCTTTATTTTTCTTCTAACACATATAAGGTCATTATTTATTTTATTTATTTATTTTAACTTAAGATGCCCAACACATTTGGAGTTTTTTCTTATGTTTTATGTGAGGATTTGAATCTTAATGTATCTCTTGCTAAATAGAAATTATTAATAGTTAATGGGCCTCCCTGGTGGCGCAGTGGGTTAAGCAGCGCACTATGAAGCAAACCGCAGTTACTGCAGCACGAGTTCGATCCCTGCTGCCGGCCTGGGAGGGGACCCACATGGCACAGCAGACCTCTCCTGCTGTGCCCGCTGCTCCCCTCAGCAGTGTACTTCCGTTGATCTGCCTGTTCTGCTCCCTGCTCTCTGTGGTGAATCCTCTCACATCCCCCCCCCCCCACACCTCTGGCCTATACCCCAGTGCTTGTATGCATAAATAAATAAATCTTTTAAAAAAAAAAGAAATTATTAATAGTTAATGTAGTAAAATTTCTCAATTTGTTCCTTTATGGTATATTTTCATCTATGTAGATAGCCAGTTATCCCAGCACTATTTTACTAGAAAGACTGTCCTTTCTCCAGCCCCCTGTAATGTCACCTTCATTGGAAGTCATGTGTCTGTGTAGATATTTTTCTAGGTTCCCTTAGGCCTATTTGCCTGTCCTGTTGCTAATAACACATTTTCTTTATTGATGAAGCTCTTATAAGTATTCTTGATATCTAATGGAATCAGCCTTCTTTATTTTTGTTTAGGAGATCTTTTAGGAGATTCTTACTGCTTCGCTTTCCCATATATAATTTCTAAAGAGTATATCAAGTCTCTTAGACAAATTCTCACAAGATTATTGACATAACTCTGAATATGTAGACCAGGAAATTTTATGTGGTAACAACATTGAAATTTACTGTACATGAATCTGATGTGTTTTTTGATGTATTTAGGGCTTTTCTTCTTCCTTTCCTCCCCAAACATCCTCTTTGGCAGCCACTCTGTAAAGCATTTAGTTACAAGCAAATATTTTAGAATTGTTGGCATTTGTATAAAGATTATGTTACTGTCCATATAACTTAAGGGCAAAATAATTTCCTGGTACTAAATAAGTCAAGGTTTCTATTTTAACACATACATATAAATGCCTCTATCAGTGCTGAATTAATGCCTTACTCTGGGGAATTAAAACAAGTGATTGCTGTATTACACATAAGTACACTGTCATGATAAAATAGTGCCTATTATTTGAAAATAATTATGTGTATATCTTGTTAGAATAATTTTTGAAAAGTAAGAAACATTTTAAGAAATGCACTATTTTAAAAGTGGAAATTTCCATTTTCAAAGTGTTAATTATTATAGTTAATTATTATATGCACAGCAGAGCTTTATGTTACAATTACATATTAAAATCCACTGAAATATGGTGGTAAATGTGTAAAGGATAGCAGGTACAAGAATGAGAGAACAATTTTAAAAAGTGAAGTTTATATATGGATATAGGCTATATAACTGATATATTTAAGAAATTTCTTGGTTAGAAAAAGGTATTTATTAGATAAGCACATTGGAGGAAGGGGGACATACTATGTAGTATATTGGCAAGCTTCCTGAAATGCATATGCAGGATAATTAGAGGCATACTGAATTTTAAATGTCAGCCAGTTTTTATTCTCTTTTTCTAGCATCTATTTGTATGAACAGTGACTATTCTTACTTCAAAATGGAGTTTTTGTGAACATTTGTTATAAAGGAAATGACTTAACCACTATACATAACTAACATTAAATTTTTGATTCTAGCAATGACTTGTGAGATTTAAAGTTTTGTTGGTTGAATTTATTTTTTGTTTGTCAAATGGTGGCTAAGAAATTTCACCATTTCACAGCTGAGATTTGAGACTTTTCCTGTGCCTTTTTTTTTTGCATTCAGTCAGCAAGTACCTTTAGTCTTGTTTATTACCTTCAGCAACATCCTAAAATTCTTTATGACTTTATTCCAAATGTAAGCAGCTTTTTACTATATTAATTTCGGATTTTGTTCATCAGCAATTAAGATTCTTTTTAATTGGCCTTAAGTGCCTCATAGACATTTATTTTTTTTTAAAGATTTATTTATGCATAAGCACTGGGGTACAGGCCAGAGATGTGGTGAGATGATTCACCAGAGACAGAGAGGGGAGCAGAACTGGCAGATAGACTGAAACACACTGCTGAGGGGAGCAGCAGGCACAGCAAGAGAGGTCCGCAGCACCATGTGGGTCCCCTCCCTGGCAGGCAGCAGGGATCCAACTCGTGCTGCATTGGCTGTGGTTTGCTTCGTAGTGCGTTGCTTAACCCACTGCACCACCAGGGAGGTCTGCCTCATAGACCTTTAAAGAATGTAGGGAACAGTGGATGTCCTTTGGAGACTGAATATCTACCTTTTTTTCTTAAAATCTTAGCTGTCTTGAGAGTTTGCTTTCTTCACAAAGTGAGTGAAAGGTAATAATCACGCAACTACCTCATAGTTGTTACCTAGTGACAGTGATGATAAGATACTAAAGAACAGCAGAGACAACCTACTTTCAGAGAAGTTAACTTACAAATAAGTGCATTCTAGAATTATTGAGTCACTAAGTTTAAAAGATATGGTTTGATAATCATAGTTATTGTGATATTCTTGTATTCTTATTTTTCATCATTAAAGCATTGTGATACACTGAGAATCTTCTGTTTGCTTATTTTGAGTTTGCAGTTTATTTTCCTCCACTTTCTATATTACTTAATGTTCCATTCTCAGATTGATGCAGTAGAATTTACAGTCATCCTAGAAGTGATTAATTAGAATTCTTTTACCTACCCTAAAATTCTATTAACTTTCATTACCCAGACTCTGCGGACACATAGCTTGTTCTAATGGCTTTAGGAAAGGAGTATAGTTTTTTTTGTGTGTTCTTTATGTACAACCGTGCTAAGACTGGTGCATCCATTTACTCATTGTGTACATTAGGAGATTTATGATTAGAACAAAAGAGATAAACAAGAATATTAATTATGCATTTCTCTTATTACTTATACACTCCACAAGCATGTTTCTAATGGGTGGTATTTCTTCATTTGCAATGTTTTAATACAGTCAAGAATGATGTAGAACTCCTTGAGGTCAGAATAGGGAGGGCTGACTCAAGGAAAGTAGCCATTGCTTATTACTATCTTCTCTTTGGTTTGATTTTTGGTTTTGTGCGTATTTATTGTTTTTCTGGTAAATAAGTACAGCTTTAAAAAATGTGACTCCATATCGTTTGCAGACTATAATGTGTGGTATTTGATGTTCTTCCTGGTCCACTCCAGATATCCTTGAGATTTTCATTTCCAACCAAATAATCTTACTGTGGTCATATTTGTCTACCCTTTGTTTCAAATTTACATTCTTAGGACTTTGTTTAAATTTCTCCCTTTGTCTTACCCACCTTTCAAGATTTTACTGAAATCCCACCAGTTCAGACTTTTCTGGTTACCTCCATAGCACCCCTTTGCAAATGGTGCGTTCTTTTATAATAGCTCTTATCAGAGACTACTTTTTGTTAGGGCTGTTTAAGAATTGTTTCCTTGCTGGTTACTATCCCATAGTGCAAAAGACAGTAATAATTGCACAGATATTTTTTCAGTGTCTGTTATATGAAATTTGATCATTATACAACTTATTTATAGAAGAATATGTTATAAATAGTGCTTTTCTTTTCTCTCCTTGGTAGGTTACTTCCACAGAATGTTGGCCTTCTCTATGTTGGAGGTTATGAAAGACCCTTTGCACAGATCAAGGTATGATTGCTCTTTTTTCATTACACTTTCCCTAGATATAGTTCTCTTGTCCACCAAAAACCTGCAGACAACATTAAATATATCAAAACATAAAAATAATGTCAATGTGAATCATTAATTTCATTTGATTTTGCATATTTCTACTAGAGAAATAATTCAACTTTTCAGTGAGTGAATTATGTTCATCTTGCCCTAGTAAAGCTGACTTTGACCAAAGTGCATTTTGTGATTAGCTAAGAAGGGTACAGTTTAATACCACAGTAATTACTCTGTAATTTACCTCTTTTTCATCAAATTTTTTTGACAGTGTTGTTTGGGCATATTTGGCATACAGTAATGTGTACATATTTAAAATACGCAATTTGGTAAATCTTAACTTGTTTACATTTGTGAAACCATCACCACAATCAAAATGATAAGCATGTCTATTTCAAAAGTGTCCTTTGAAATTAGCCCCTCCTGTCTTTCTTTTTTCCTTTATACCCCCAGGCGACCACTTCTCTGATTTTATGATTCATTTCATTATAGATTAATTTGCATTTCTTAGAATTTATAAAAATGGCTTACCGTCTCCATTTCACTCTCTCCTTCCCTGCCCTCCCCCCGCCATTTCTTCTTTCTCTCAGCATTAGCATTTGAGACTCATCCAATTTGCTATATGTATCTGTGTTCTATTTCTGGACTCTGTTCTGCTTTGTTAATCTATGTGCCTAGCCGTCTATCAGTACCATAGTTACCTTGAGTAATGTAGCTTTATAAGAAGTCATGAGTCAGGTAGTATTAGTTTTCCACATTTATTTTATTTTTTTTTTCAAACTTCTTTTGGCTAATCTGTGTTCCTTTAATTTCCAAATGATTTTAGTATCACTTTATCAAGTTCTATAAATTGGCCTGCTATAATTTTGATTTGGATCACATTGAATCTATAGATCAATTTGAGGAGAAATAAATTCCTAAAAATGTTGACTTTTTCTGTTCACAAGGACAACATGTTTCTCCACTTATTTAGATCTTTTATGTCTCAGCAATACTTTGTAGTTTTCAATGTATTGGTCTTGCACATTTTAAAATAAAACTATAAATATATTTTTAATGCTATTATAAAATTATTTTTATTTTAGTATCTGTTTATTGCTAATATATAGAAAGATTTTTTTGGTGTTTACTTAAATCCTCTAATTTTGATATATTAAACCATTTTCGTAGCTTTAAAAAAATATTCATTGGGATTTTTTTACATCCATGATTATGAGATGTAGACAGATTATGAGAAGAAGACAGATTTTCTTCTTTCTTATCTGGATACATTTTACTGCTTTTTCTTGTTTTATTGTAGTGGTTAAAACCTTCAGTAAGAGTTAAATAGAAATGGCGAGAATACACATCCTTAATCTTGAGGGGATGCATTTAGTTGTTCATCAAAAATTGTTATTATAGTAATATTGGTTGAGAGTTGAATCCTAGATTACAAGGAGACTTTCCTGTACGAAGTAGAATAATATGGCAGTTAGTAAAAAGGAAGGTTGGAAATCATCCCTTTTATTTGTTTTTATTATTCTTGTTGATGTTTTATAATTCTGTAAAAATTGTTTTGCATGATTTGTTTAGTTTTCTGATTTTTCTTTACATTTGTTTCTTCACTCTATGATTTATTTTTCACCTGTTCATTTAAACGGTATGAATTTAAGTTGTTTTTCACTTGTGCTTATGACATATTTTTATGCTTTAAAAATAAGCTTTTTTTTTTCTTCAGAATGAACTGAACCTGAATAAGATATACATGATATTTAATACTGAGGAGGTTAAGTCACATTATTGACATTTTTAAATAAAAAAACCTTAGTTACCATAGCATCAGCATCTCTCCATTAGATCCTTTAATTTAACTTCAATGAAAATAGTCTGAAAAGTCCTATAGGATCTTAAATTGTGGACCCTCTTGAACTTTCCTCTCACTTATATAATAATGATAAACATTCAGATACATTTTTTTCTTTTTCTGCTTTAATATCCCTGGAACATGAGTGGAGTTGGCAGGAGTCCCTTCATAAATCTTCCCCACTTTTCTGTTTACCAAATTCAACTCTGTAGCCAGGATTCCTAGTAAGTAAGTAAGTTTCTGCAGGAATACTTTTGAAAGCTCAACATTTTTCTGTCCAGTGGTTTGGAAAATCCTGTTTTTCTTTATCATAATTGAAGTAACTGAAAACTGAGAGCCTTTTCTGTTATTTTTAGGGTAGAATTTTGTGTATATGTGTGTGTACATGTGTTATGTGTTGTCTCAAAAACATACTCTAAGAATATATATGAGGATAATTCCTCAGTCTCTCACCTGATTCATTAACATAACATTTTCTTTATCCATATCTTTCCTAACAAGTCCAGTAATTGTCAGTCTTTTGTCAACTTTTCGTGCCTTGATCAACTCAATAGGAAAAAAGTATTGTTTTAGGGTATCCTTCTCCTTTGATCCATTGATGTTGCTGTGGGAAAGGTTTCTTTCACACACTGTGAAAAAATTTCTTATCCTAATTAATTATTGAAGTCATTTCATAATTACTGTGGTTTTGGGATAATCTTATATAAACCTCCTGACCTAATTGGAATACTCATAAGTTAATTGTAGGGCAATAAAAAAATCATAGTTTAAATGCTTGATATTAGATTACAAACTTAAGTTTACTTTCCTCCCTTGCCTTGCACCTGACTACTCATGGACATGAAATATCAGTGTCTATTATATTCATTTTCTCCCATTAAGCTGAATATAATAATACTATGCTGTGCAGCATAAATATCAGATGTAACCTTTAATAAATGAAATTGTTCTCTTTTCTTAAGACCATATTGGTGTTGAGGTTTTTTAAAATAAATCAAGATAGGAAATTGTTCACTTGAGTATTTTATAAAAGGAATTCTTATTCATGAACATGACAGAGATACAGTGAGTGGCTTGGTATTAGAGGTTATTTGTTAAAGTGACATTTTAGGAATGTATTTCTAAAAAGGAACTCCATTATACTAAGATCAGAGTGTGAGAAAGAAAAACAAAGGGGAAATAGATATTTGGACAAATGTTAAATGAATTCAGAAATTCATTGTAACATGATAATAGATATCTATGTTATTAGCATATGTCATTACAGCCATTCATACAGACATACGCACACACACACACATGTCCGTTATTATCCATCTTTTAATTTTGCTTTCTCCCCAAGCCCTAGATAAAGACATGGATATGTACAAACATGGGACTTCATCATAGTCTCAGACTAGTATATTCTCATACTATTGCTAGTTTCAGGTTTCCTTAGTTTTAGAGGAAATTATTCCAACTTATATTTTGTTTCAACATCTTCTGTAAGTCATTGGGAATGTTCTTTTTCAAATAAGCTTAAATCATATATATATATATGAATGAAAGTGTGTGTGTGTGTATACAACTTTCATTTAAGAATATAGTTCTACTCTTAGACCTTTGATTCCTTTTAAAAGCCTATAAAGACTGTGAACTCTCTCCTCAGAAAATTTTTGTGCATGTGCACACACACACTTTTACTTATATTTTCAGTTCATGGACACCATCGAAATGCATTTAAGGACCCCATATTAAGAATCCTAAGAAGTAAATATAATATTTCTCCAAGTTATTCTGTTAGCCAAAAAGGTTTTAAAACATAAATTTCAAGTTTGCAGGGGAAATTTGTCATCTGAAGATCTTGATTATAAACATGCATGATTCTTGTTTTACCCTAAAATATAATAAACTAATATAATAAACTAAAATAAGGATAATTTTATGAGTTGTAACAGAATAAAAAAAGAAATTGCCTCATGTACTGTATTGTTTTGTCTTATAAATGACACAGATTTTACTCTCATCCAAGAATATCATTGAACTTCTTACAACTTTATCAATATTAAGTTTCTCAATTTACTGGGCTGTAGGCAACTTAGAATTTTCCTAAGCGAGAAATGTGACTTATTATACCTTTTATGCAACCTTTGAAATTAGAAAGGAAGTTTTAATTAAAATAAAATTTTGCTTAATACCTATTTGTAACTTTTAAGAAGCTCCTTATGTGGGGAGAGAAAAGATATATTTCCATATACCAATATCTTTGTGTAAATCATTGTCTTAATTGTGTGCTTATATATTATTCATAGCTTATTTTTATAAACATTTCAAGTTTAAGGATTAGTTTACATTTGTACCTATTATTTTGTATGGTTTTCTAGAGCATTTCACAGTCCAGTAGAACATTTTAATATTATTCTCAAAGGTTTTTAGTATTGGAGCCTCCACTTAACAGCCAGAGCCTTAAAACCAAGAAGGACCAAAACCTGACAGCATCACTATTAATCAACCCAGGGGTTGTTATGGAAGACTCCAGGCCACGGGCTGTCCCTCCCCGCAGGGCTTGGTATTAGTTGCCTCTTCCAGTTCTGACAGCCCAAGAAGTGTGAAAGGCTGTGAGACTGAGTCAGACAGTTTCTACTTTGACATTGCAGAATGACTAAAAAAATCGTCTTCTATATTTTAACTGAATTCTATGCAGCAGCAATGTATAAAGTAAGGCATATAACATTTTTCTGAGGCAGTTATTTAATAGTCAGTACAGCTAAGTTATTCTCTGCCTCAGAGGTTGGTTCTATCCTGCTGAGGGACTGGGTACCATTAGTCACAGTCTTATACTCTATGTTTCTCAACCTGAATTAAAAAAAAAAAAAAAAAAACCTCTTTCAGCATATGCGATTGGTGTTTGTATTCCAATGCCTATGCAATAGAGGCAAAGAAATAATGATCTCTTCTTCATTTTTGAAAATTCATCAAACCATTTCCTATAAATCTTTTCTACTAAAATAAAGTATTTTTCCTTTAAGGTGTATCAAGCTCAGATTGTTATTAAAAACATTTTGGAGATGGCTGATAGTTGATTTTAATTTTTAGAGTAAATTAAATTTAAAGGTAAATTATTTGGGATCTAGTATAAAAAAAATTTAATACCTAGAAAAGTGATGGTAATAATGTGTTTGTTGACTGATGAACTTTTAGAGAATATTTGGTTTATTAGAGTAACACTCTTTACTAAATGAAATTATCTAAGGTCCATTATTTTAAATTTCTAAAATATCTCAAGTGTTCCTCAGGAAAAGATCAGTCCCGAGGACTGATTATTCCATGTTAGAGCTATCAACCTTTTGTTCATGACTTATGGAAATATAAGAAATGCATTCCAATTGAGATGCACTACACATATACATACGTGCATTTATATACACACAACATAAACTGAAGTTTCCAAGTGTGATGCCAGAGCTATGTCTTCCATACTGCTGTTTATTTTTTATTGATTCAGTTTTTATTTTTATTTGTTCATTCGTTTATTTATTTTTTGAATTTATTTATTTATGCATACAAGAACTGAGCTATAGGCCAGAGGTGTGAGGTGTGAGATGATTCACCATAGACAATGGGGAGCAGAACAGATGGATCTACTGAAATACATTGCTGAGGGGAGCAGTGGTAAGGCAGGAGAGGTCTGCTGTGCCTGGCCGGGATCCCTGGCCGCAGTGGTTTGTGATAGCTTGATAGTGCTGTGTCTTTAACCCCTGTGCCACCAGCGAGACCCTTCACTCAGTTTTTAAGTGGTGGTCTCAGTCCATTAAATTTACTTCTCTCTTGAAAATTGGGTCACTAGTCACAGTCTGGTAACTAATACTTTATGGCAGGTTTTGACTAGCTAATGTTGCGGTATGGTTCTGGCAGGAGAATGCTACATTTATGCAATGGAAATGTTAGTAAGGAAGCTTGCCTGTTCCTGAGCTGATAGCTCTTCTAGTAGCTTTAGAGGAGAAGATGATGATGAGATGTCAGAGTTGCTGGAAAGGAGGAAGAGGAAAGTATAGGAAAATATAAATGAGAAGTAATTTAAGATATTTTATGGAGCAAATAAAGCTTATTTTCTGTTTCAAAAAAAAATTCCTAATTTTCAAGAATAGAAGGGAGCCTTCCATGCCTACTCTGTCTTCCAGGTGATTTCATGTACTTTGAGAATAGTAAAGAAAGGTAAGATCTTCCTAAGGAGAAAAAAATTAGAAAAAAAAAAAGAGGTAAGTAAGAAATTGAGAGAAAACAGTAGAACCAGCCCTAATATTTTTATGATGTATTAGGGGAAAAAAGGCTAAATATGTGCAATAAATGAAGAGGCAAATTTTGAATGTCTCATATTATAATAATAAGGAGGAACATGGTTATTCCTTTGTAGAAAACATTTTTAAAAAGTGAAAGAAGTTTTAAATCTTACAAACCCTCATGAAAGTCGTAAGTCTCCCTACTTGTATGCAAATACCTATTAAGTTGCTGACAACTTATTATCCTTCACACTTGGTTGACAGAGTGCTTCAGGGTGGACTTTCAAGTGAGCCCATATGTAACTTTCCAGATGTTAAAAATCATTCATTGTTTACTAACTAGTCAGTTAAAAACAAGTCACACTGTAATTGCAGACTGAAGTTCCAAAAGTACATTATAGTATTGTTCTCCTGTCATTTTTGACAAGGTCCTCTTGGCAATGTTACTGTCCAAAAACATATTCTTACGTTCATGTCTCTAGATTACTAACTACAAGGTTGTAAGCTTAGTTGTTTAGCTTAGTGTCTGAGAGATAAAAACACCAAATTATTATTTGTTAATGTTATTATTGAAAAATACCTTGAAACCCAAGTTTGGTTTTTATTTTTACCATTTAGTATTTACCATGAACTTCATCAAAGTATTTAAAACTCTGGTTCTAATTACATATTTACTGTCTTAAAACTTTATTTTCTAATCACTATTACATCTTGAGTTGGGATATCTTTGAGGCAATTTGAATTAGTTTTATTTTCTAATTTAGGTTTATGGTTGAAAATTATTATTAACATCAGTAGCTTTATTTGAAATGTAGATTTTGTGAATACATTATTCTGAGAACATTTTAAATATAGTCCTCAAATTATTTTCCAATTAAGGAAGTTAGCATTTTTCTTAGCTGGAAATTCCAGTGACTTTCAATCTCTCTTGAGCTAGACACTTTATAGAAAATATTGGAAATTATTTTAGCATATTCTAGTTTTAAAAATCATGTCAAGATAAGTTCTTGTTAAATGTGGTTTGGAGCAAAAATAGAACAAACAATTCTTTTCTGTATTTTTGAAATGTTCTCAAAAAAAATAAATGGTGCCATTCCTACTTAAGTATTTATAATATAATGAACCTCCTGTTTTGGTGAAAGGAAATAACATGGTACTTATTTTGTTGTGTTCTTTTCCTACTAATATTTTACTTCCCAAAGGGACTAGTTCTCTGACTTGAGTTTCAAAGGCAATAGCAAACATATAAATATAAAAGATTAGATCTAAAATGACTATTGCTAAATTCATATTTCTGACGTCTGATTTAGATTTATTTTAGACATGTAGAAGTTACATATTTCACTTCTGTTCCCGCAAAAGGAGAAATATAATTTCTCCAGTAAATAGTCAGTTATAAAGCAATATTCAGTTTTTGCCTCACTGTCTCCGGGAAAAGCAAGATGGGTCATCAGCAGATGTTACTGAAGCCATCTAAGAAAATATTGCCAGGGTTTTGCTCTTGACATGTCTGTACAAACTACCACAGTCTCATAGACACTGCTAAGGTATTACCATCATTCAACTGATGAGCCTTGAATGGCTCATCCAAGTATGGTGAAACAATGCTAGATAGTTCTTTATATATTTTAAAAAGAAAGAAAAGCTTAAAAAAATGGAATTCATTTGTTTTCTTGCCTAAGAAAATTTCAAAATAAACACTCCCAAATCCTCAAATGCAGAGACTGTAGTAAAGACTAATTTCATGTGTTCCATGGCCATGATTCAGGCAGTTAGGAAAGCTCCATACTGACTAGTATTCTTCTTGTTGACTCTTTAAGAACTGTGACAGACTCTGGAACTCTGAGACTAGATGTTGCATATCCATAAAAGTTGCCAAAATTTGTAATCAGAAGGATTAAAATGCAACCTTCAGAAATTTCAAACTGCTGCAGTGACATCCTGTCATAAATAAATATTGTGGGGCATGGGTAGGAGGGATTGTTGATTTTCTAAGACAGGAATAAAGAAATATAGTCAAGTACATCTAAAAATAGTTATATCTAAATAGTGAACTAAATATTTGTTCCAAATATTCCAAAATTTCATTCTCTACAGAATTATTTGCCAGTAAGTAAAAATGACAAGTTTGTAGTTCAAGAAATTCACATGCTACTAAATGCAATAAAATTTAAGGTTTGGAGAAACTTAAAAATTAAACATTGCAAATACAAAATCAGCATTGAGGTATCATTTGGATATTTACAGTTTCACTAAAATATTTGTATATTAATATTTAAATTCGTTCAGCAGTGTTAACACAGCAGAACATTTCTAATACCCAGAAAATAGCTCCACAAGTGATCAATCATCTGCTAAAGTAATGTGTAGTTTCTGATATTAAAGTACTTTTGATTAAGTTTCTTGCTAAGTTTTAACACTGGCAACAGTTGAAACATTAGCAAAAAACATATTATATATATACATACACCATTTAAAAATTATTCTGTCCAATCTCTATGGATAGATAATAGTGATATTTTTTATTTACTATCCAGAATTTCTTCTCAGTAGATTATAATAATTTAGAATCAAATTTGATTTTCTAAGTCTTAGTTATTAATAAAAGTAGATATGTAGTGTAAAGTTCATTTTGAATCAAAGTTTTTTTGAGAGTAGGGTCATGGTAGGCTGAGACTGTGAAAAGTAAACACCCTAAAAATATTTAAATTTAATGTGTAATGTGATTTTTCATTGTATCAGCAGATGTTAAAACCCTATGTGTATCTCCTAGAAATCTCATCTTTTTTTTCTTCTTTGTTTTGGATAACTTTCTAACATGAAAAGGGAAAATAAACTTTATTTGCTAAACCAAAAGCATGAACAGGTAATACTGGTATCAAGCAAAAAAAACTTTAACCATCATTTGTTGGTACTTTGTGTCATACACTGTTCTTTTTCCCAGCCTATAACATGTAGATACTTTGAGCATTTCCATTTTTATAGGTCAGGAGAACAGAGAAGCCTGAGTAACAACTCAAGGTTACACTTGGGTGTGGAGTTGAATTATATTGCCTCCTGTTGGAGTGTTATTTTAGTATGTACTATTTTGAACTGATTATGTAGGTATTATTTATGTAGCAGTATCATTATATATAGTATATAATTATAGTACTTGAAGCCTTTCTAAGTTTTGCTTGTATAATAGGCCAAAATTACCTTATATCATAACGATATAATACTAGTAAAGACACTGGACTCAATGACTTAACCAGACAAATGTGGTTTCACTTTGGTTCATTTACATAAAAAGAGGTGAAACGATAAAGAACTCAAACTTATAATATCATCTTTGCTACTTATTTAATCATTATTGAGTGTTTATGTTCATTAGTTGTTAATAGCAAGAACTGAGTTTATGTATTGGGAACATTTGTGAGTCTTTGAGATAGTAAAAGGTTTCTAACTACAGTTTCAGCTGATATAGTTATGAAGTATTTTCTTTTCCAAAATATCTAATTTGAAGTTTATTGTGTCACATATTTCTCCTTAGCTATTATATTTACAGGAGGGCCTACAGAAGAATCCTACTTCTTGTTTTTCTTTTGTATTAAATACTTTGAGTTTTATCTTATCTTAATATCCAAGAGATTTGGGTAAAACTATTAGTTATTACTTTGAAACAGTCTCTAGAAATCTACTTTAAGATGGATCCAGCTTGTATATGAACAAGTCAATTGTGAAATCTGACTGTTGTGATTAGCTCACAGAGAAAATATTAATATCTTATTTAAAAGATTTTTTTTTAAAAGCAGGCATGGCAGTTTGGTAAATCCAACAAAAACAATTTCTCATTTTGTGGCTCAAAGTTGAGTATGCTTTGTGAGTGTAACTGGTATTAAAACATTTTAATGTTTTTCAAAATCAGTGTATTTTGGAGGCATTTTGATGACTCAGGGCTGATTTTAGCTGCAAAAAGAATTATAGCAGAATTGCAAGGAGAAGGAACAGATGTTTTTTTAAGTTTCAGGATGAGTAGGTTGGTTGCATAGCACAAGGGTAATTGGATGATGTAAAAGCATGGAGATGTTCTTGAGGAGATTTTGGTTTAGCAAAAGGATGAATGAAATAAGGTAATATCCACATGATCTGGACCATTAAATGTCTCAAAGGGGAAATTTCTAGAATGTAATGAAGCTACATGAGGAAAAGGCAGAAATTGTGTTTTTGTAGTAAGTTACTATTAATGATGAACTATTACATGTTATTGCCTCTATCAAAAGATACAGACCCCCAGGCTTTTATGGGAGTCATTCTGTCCATAATAGTAAAAGTCTGATGATTATTTGCCTTTATTGGCCTGAATGATTTATTAAATCAATAAAATTTTGAAAAATTGTAGTTTGGGAGAACAAGGATAACCTGTTCTTTTGAATTCCAAATGTTCTTAGTAGACTTACCTTATCTGAGGCCTGGTCTCCAATCTGCTCGGATGGCAGGAATTAGCATCCTTATGAATATCTTTCCTCCTCAGACCTTCCACTCCTTTTTAGTCTCTACTTCAGGCATCTTGATGCTGACCAGCATATATTTACCCTCTGATTTTGGCCTCAGAACCTTTCATAAGTTTGCTCTATAGGAGTTTGCTTTTTTCATTTTTAAATTATCGCCAACAGTGGCTTCCTGTTGTCCAAATGTAATGTTCTGTCACTTTCCTGTCTCATTATACTTGATTTCCCCTAATTCCCACTCCTCTTTAATGTTTACAGTTCCCTCAACTATACATACTGTATATCCTCTTATCTCAAAACTTAACTGCTTGTCAAAAACAAGCATCAATTAAATATGTATGTACAAGGCATTTTGGCAAAGACTAAGGACATAAAGATTAATAATACATTTATCAGCCCCTAATTTTTTTATAGTCTTATTGGTGAGATGGAAGAAATCTCTTTTTATAAAGTTAATACACAACACAAGGTTGGGTGTGATATGTCAAAAGTTGAGAAAGAGCTGCAACAGTGGACTGGTGCAGTTGAGGTTCTCACAAAGGACGTGAGACCTGTGTAGTCTTATCAATTAGGTGAATAGTAGGGTGTGTGTGTGTGTGTGTGTGTCTTTTTATGCCCTGTAGGAATAGAAGGATGACAGAGAAATAATATAATAAGTGTGGCGCTGTAAAGATTTACCTTAAGGATAAGAGCAAAAGTTTATGCAAGGAAGTAACAGGAGATACGGTTGAAGAGGTAAATTGGTGTTAGAGAACTGAAAGACAAACCAGCAGTGAACTAAGAGCAAGACTACACAGACCACTGTAAGAATTTCTAAGTTGTAATCAGTGGAAACACTAATACCTTTTAAGAGCATATCAGAATTTTACGTAAGAACCAAGCTCAGTGTAAAAAACTGATATTTTCTTTTTTTTTTTTTAATATTTATTTATTTATGCATACAAGCACTGGGGTACAGGCCAGAGGTGTGGGGGGTGAGAGGATTCACCACAGACAGAGCGGGGAGCAGAACAGGCAGATCAACAGAAGTACACTGCTGAGGGGAGCAGCAGGCACAGCAGGGGAGGTCCGCCACGCCATGTGGGTCCCCTCCCTGGCCGGCCGCAGGGATTGAACTCGTGCTGCAGTGGCTGAGGTTTGCTTCATAGTGCATTGCTTAACCCACTGCGCCACCAGGGAGGCCCAAAAAACTGATATTTTCTTCGTAACTCATGTCAGTATTTCAGGTGACCTCTTTAAGCCCCATCTAAAGAAATTAATATTCACACAACTGTCCTGGATTGTAAAATCATAACTATTAGGTTATAAAATACTTCATTTCATTTTCATGTTATTGAAGTGTTAGTTTTTAAGAGAAATAAAGACATAGAATTAATACAAAAATAGTTCAAATTAATGTTTCTTTTTATTGTTTCTGACATTCTGTTGCAGCTCAAGTTGAACTGTTATTTGTGACCCACAGTGAATGCACTAGGGAATCTTTCTTAATATGACTAAGCTATATGTTTGATGCTGACGGTTCAAGTCATAAAAGATTCTGCTTTTCCATAGCTGTTATTTCAGTTATTTTCATCTGTCTCAATTCTTGAGAAGTTAAGTCTGTTAAGACTTATTTTTTCACAGGAGAATTGTGTTCTGCAAAAGACAACAGATTGATTGGTTTCAGTTTGTTCAGTGCAAATTTTTATTGTGAGAAAGAAATCAGTTCATTACCATTGAAGGTGATAATTACCCTTTGTTGTTGCAGTTACAGCTTCTTCAGAGTTAGCTTCAGAATTCTAACTTTGAAAACATAACATGAAAGCTATTATTTAGTTAAAAATTAGTAATTACTTATAAATAATATATAAGTAAATCTGAAAGTCTGGCTTCTATATTTTACCATTTCATTAAACATTTGGTGTTCTTATATGGTAATCCAGAAGCAGAAAACTGTGCTATAGTAATATACTACCCAGTAATAGAATTTGTATATTTCTGGTTCTATATGTATGCCTTCTTTTTGAAAATACTCTTTGACATTATTTTCAAAGTTAGATGTTGTGTTGAGATCACTAATAATTCATAAAAAAACAGATCTGGCATAAATGGAATTTTAGCATAATTTTCTAGCAGGTGTAGAAAATAATGAGGTGTTTTTATAAAGAGCAAAAGAAATTATTTTTATTGAGCATATATTTATGTACTCAGGACATAATGTTTTTGTGTAAATATTGTTGACTTGAATTTCTCATTTGAGAATGTTGATTAAGTACTTCAAAGGAGTCAGACTATACAACATTGCATTGAAAAGGATAAACTCTATAGAAACATAAAGACAATGACTTCAGTTACCCAATAGCATTAACATTGAGTGAAATATTTTCTGTGCAGTGTTTTTAAGCAAATATTTGTTAATTTTTTTTTTTGCATTAGAAATCTCCCTACCTTCTGTAATTTATACAACTTTTATTTTGAGTAACATCTTAGCCTACTTCCTATACTTTAATAAAGTGATGACCTCAGGAATTACACTGCCTTTTAAGTCATTTACTTCGTCAGTAAGTAGTCCAAGATGGTTAAGCTCTTGTGCTGATGATTTGCTGTCAGCTGTCATTTCTTAAAATCACATTCTGGCAGTTTCTTTCTTTCTGCCTTTAATTTTTTTTTTCTGCTAGTAACTTGAAATTTATAGGAAAATTGGGTAATTAAACTTGTTAAATCAATAACCTTAATTTGCACTCAATTAAATTTATCTGTAGGCTTTGGCCAGTGGCCCTTGAGGTATCTCTCCATCTTCCTGGAAGAGCATAGTGCTTTGATTCACTGACAGTTTGTTTCTGTTTTCCTTTTTTGATGAAGGTGTGCTAATTTATCTTTTTTTTTCTTAAGGTACTGCTGCACTAGTGTTAGTATTTTATTTAAAGGACCTATATACTTATCCTTTATTTCTTTCAATTATATACATTGCTCTGTGATCCTAAATTATTTATTTTTTTAAGATTTATTTATTTATGCATACAAGAGCTGGGGTACAGGCCAGAGGTGTAGGGGGTGAGAGAATCCACCAGAGTGGGGAGCAGAACAGACAGATCAACCGAAATACACTGCTGAGGGGAACAGCGGGCGAGGCAGGAGAGGTCTGCTGTGCCATGTGGGTCCCCTCCCTGGCCAGCAGCAGGGATCAAACTCGTGCTGCAGTGGCTGTGTTTTGCATCATAGTGCGTTGCTTAACCCCCTGCGCCACCAGGGAGGGCCCGATCCTAAATACTTTAATGTGATGCTACTTATTGGCAGTGTTTGTGAATACAGCCAAGAAGACAATAAGCATCAGCAGATCATTAAAAAAGAATATTCTTACATTTGCAATTTTTTTATTCCTTCAATGAGCCAGAGGTATTTACTCAGTCTCCCTTTCTTTACTGTGGCAGTAACTGATGTCTCTGTTAATGCTACTCCCTAGCCATACCAAGTGTTATAAAACAGGTTTGAAATTTAAAATGCTTTTCTTTCCATCCCGGCACATGTATATGTTCAGGTTTCCCCAACACGATGACTGACTGAGTTCTGTTTTCTACTGCCTTGTAGTCAGTGCCTCACAGGGATTTTTACTTTTGTCATAGCAGTGCAGTGTGGCATCTTATCCTTCTGCAGATTTGGATATTTTGATTGTCTCTGCAATACAGAGTTCATCTCTAATATCTTTAGCATGAGTACTTATGTTATATAATCATGGTAGGAGCATCTTTCAACTTGAGCAAGGCTCATCTTAAAGAAAATATGTGATAGTTTCAATAGAGGCTAGGACCTTTTCTCCCCAAGTAGGTACATGCTAATGGCAGATTCCAGGCACTGTCATAAAAGCAATATGTTATTAAGAGAAACCTCTTAAAGAATGGTTTTATCTCTTTTACATTCAATATAGGGGTTTTTACCAAGTTTTTACTTTGTAGACTCACAACTTAAGCATATGATGTTGAGTTTTAGTGAATATACAAATAATAAGAAATAAATCAAGCTTAATGCCAAAACCTTGTAATTATCATTTGTCACTGGAATAATAGTCTGTAGATGACTCTCAAATCTTCCAGTGTTCAGTTTCTTAAACCTCAGTTTTGAATCTTTAAGTGCTTGCTGGAGAATTATATTGACTATCTCAATATCATTTCAGATTCATTCATTTATATTATTTATTCTTTAATGTGAATACTGAGTGAGTAACTGACACATATTGTGCATCATTCAATCATTAAGCTCATATTCATTAATCACTCATTATGTACCAAGTACTTTGATAGGCACTGGCGATTAGAGTAGTGAATAAGACTGACACGGTCCCTGCCTTCATGGCATGTAATGTTTAAGTCTTCTGACTGAAAAAGTACTTCGTAAGTTATAATATGATAGTGAAAATAAAGGAGTACAGATGGATGGCAAGGGTGGCTAGCTCATGTCTAATTAGTTGAGGAAGATCTCCCATGATAAAGTCATTGTTAAATGAAGAAATAAAAGGTGTGAAGGAGTTAGATGAGTATACTATTTGCTGTTTGTGCCTTTGCCTCAGTTTCCCTGTTTATATAGTGGACTTTATCAAGAAAAAACTTTAATAGTAAATTAATTAATGCATGTGAAACACTTAGAGCTAGCCCTTAACTTTATCACCTTTAGCATAATCACCAATTATGTAGGTATTCAATAAACCTTTTTATTAGCATTTACCAACTGCTGGAAATTTTTAGCATTGTGGTGTAATTCAGAAATGGAAAATATAATCAAGATATGTTTTAGAAGTTGTTGAAAAGCCAAGAATAATACAGTAAGAACCACAAGTGTGATGTGAGCCAATTCCTGGGAAGGAACAATCCTTTCTTCTGAGAGTAGCATATGATTTGTGTCAGTTATTTGGCAAATAATTATATACTACCTGTGAAATCTTTTAATTTGCATTCTTACTTACCTCTTAAGATTTCACATGTGTACATCTTAACTATCAAATGAAATTTTCCTTGCTTGAAGTGAGAATCTCAGTCTGAAGTATTTGAATAGTAGATGATTTGTACGTTATTGAGTAGTCTTGGAAACCTACTAAAATTTTGGGGGTTACTTATACAAAAACCTCGTAACTGCTGTATACCTTTATGATAATACTTTTAGAACGACTCAGCATAGATTAAAAAATATATGGTGCCTCCTCTCAAATGAAAAATGTTCCCCATATTTTTATGAAAGTACCACATGTTGATTCCACCGTCTGTTTTAACGTTTTGTTGTGATAAAGAGGCATCCTTTATGGCATTTTTGAAATATATTACCATATTAAAATGAAAAAATTAAAGTCAAAATTGGTGATCATTTAAAATATTTTTTTATTTGACAATAGCAAAAGTGATTCACTTTTACTGGTATAAAATAAGCTCAGCACACAGTTACATATTTCAACAAATTTAAGTTTTCAAAATTTTGCTTGAGAAAACAGTTATTGTGTAGCAAATAGCATATTGTAGCTTTTGAGAAGACTGTATTGAAAACATCTGTAAAGGCTGGAAAGGGCTTCTGCTCTTAACTGGTAAGAGACCAACATGAACATCTCAACTTTTGCATCCAGTGCTACCTGGCATTTTATTTGTTGGAATCATTTGCCTTTATGTTTTAATACAGTATACTTTGATTACTATGTAAACTTTTCTTTAAACTTTGATGGAAAAACTACTTTTTAATAAACAGGTATTTCTTCCCCACTTAGGTGGAACATTGAATTTATCACAGCAAACAGTGTATCTTATAAGTGTATCATCCAAACAACAAAAGGAGATTAATGGATTTTTTAGTTAAGGGTTCAGAAATTCCCTAGTAATAGGTTTGCATGGGTGAGGCATAAATTAATTTGCCAGCCTTGACAAAATTGAATCCTAAAACCATCCACATACATATGACAGTCACTTCTAGAGAGTAATTAGCTTGCTTTAAATACAAGAGATTTCCTGTGAGAAAATTGCTCACTGTGTAACCAATGGAAAAATTTGTCAGATTAAAGAAAAAGTATATTTTATTCAAAAGCATGGAATCCTTCAGTTTTTTAATATGTTTTGCTTTTTGCTTAGATTTAATTGTGAGAATGTGGCAGGCTGGTGTGTGAGATGTGTTTATGTCCTTTATGGGTGTGGGATTACCTTTCCTAATTAGTTTTTAGAAATCTTTATGGAAATTTTTTCATGAATCTATTAAAATGCACAGGGATGATTTGCCATTCAGTTGATAAGCAATCTAATCCCTGAACCTTAGGAAAGACTTAAGTAAACAAATCTGGTGGGGTTCCATCTGATTTATGTACTTTGGTGGATGTACCTTGGTTTTTTATAAAATGGGAGTGACAATATCTACTTCTTAGAGTTATTGTAGGAATTACGTAGAATAGTGTGGCTAAAACACCCCCAGCACAATTATCAAGTTTATAAAAATTATTTCCAAAATATTTGTTTCCTTTTACCTCCACCATCCCTTCCCCAGGCATTTAATAAACCATTCCAAATAAGGACCATTTTCTTTTATTGCCTTGGGATCAAGTCACTAGGATCCTCAGATGTAATTCTTTGTACATTTTTCTTTCATATGAGAAATTGGGCAAGCACAGAATTAGACCACAGGATATGTATTTTGAATATTTGTTACAGGTGATTGAGCTCCTAAAATTTTATATACCTCTTCTGAAAAAGTGGGGCACATGGGGTGCTGTGTTTAGGAATTCCTGCCTATGACACAGAATTACAATTTTAGGAGGTATTTTGAGCTCAAGGTATTTATAAAATACCTAAGTTTTAATTTCATACATAGCCTAATGGACTAGCTATCATTTTCTAGGCTGACAAAGAATGAGTCAGATAGCCTGTTATTTGTTTTCATCCACTATATGAATAGTTATGTCCTGAAACATACATTAAGAGTGAACCACATGGAATTTAATTTCTTTGTGGTATTTTGTTGTTGTTAAGATGGATGTTGAAGGAAATGGAGTAGAAAATTCTTCTGTTCATATTTTCTATATAAGCTGAGTACAGAATAACCCCAGGAAATAACAAGTAAGAAGACAGAGTTGAGTTCCCTGATGACTACGAAATGATCTACATAGTCACAGCAGCAAACATTTGGCAGGTTCCAGTCATTGTGCTCCAGATGATGGAGCTTAAAACTAAATCACATAGAGCAGTATGACAGAGAGACTATGGATGGGACAGCATGGAGCACAGCATGCCCCTCCAGGGCACTTGAGTCAGAATTTTAATCTGGTTCTTCCTGAACTGAAGTTCTTTTTGTTCTCCCATATTGTCTTCTCCTAGATTGTCTTCTGGCAAGATGAGAAAGATAGTATACAACACTGTCCCTAAATTCCATGCTATGTACTTACTGTGCAGAAGTAGAAAGGAAAAGTGTGGGATGTTGGAAGGAACTCAGAATTGGGTGTGAGATTTGGGGTTCTCATCTTTGTCTTAAAATTTTTTTAATGAAAATTATGGTTTTCCATTAAATTATGTGCAGGATCCTTCCTAGTTTTGTTTGAAAGCTTCTATACAATTTGAATTTTGTAAACACTGTCTGTGACTTCATGGTACTATATATATCTGCTTCTCCTTACCAATTTTACCTACTTTATCAGTGGTTGATATGTTAACTAGCAATAAAAAATTAGAACCACTCAAAAGCAGTCTTCCTTGTACAGCAAGATTCACAATGAGCTAGGTCTAAGAAAACCAACCATTCTGGCTTCCCTAAGAGAACTGGATCTACTCTAAGAATATCAGTGATGAAGTCTTTCTCCTCATTCAGCAGGTGCTAGGTATAACCCTGAGCACAGAATTATGGTTGTTTTCTTCTTGCTACAAATGTGCTCCCACCTACCTCCCCGCAAAGGAAGGTCTTTGATCTATCAAAAATGACTGCTGAAAAAATATTTGTAGTGTAATGATGTTTATCTCTTAAAAAGGAGAATGTGCTCAATTTCATGCCAAAGAGCAGGTGCTGGTTGAATCTGTGATGTAGTTTCAGATACCAGAGTAAATATTGGAAACTATAAGTCCTATATCTGAAGATCCAAGACTATAAATAAAAATAATCACATACACCCAGAGGATAAAATTAAAGTATGCTGGGCAGTATGGTGTAAAGACTGCAGGCAATAATCAGCATTTAGGATTCTGTTCCTGAATCTGTCATTCTCTGACTGCTTTGGCAGTTGTGTACATATGCACTGAGAGCTGGCTTTTGTTCACCCTTCTAGGCCTTAGAAGGTTCAAAAATAAAAGACAAGCTTTCTATAACCTATCCTCAACTGGTAGATGTGTTGTGTTTTATTTCTCTGGCTGAATTTTAGAGGGTATTTTTTGGGTATCTAGATATTAGCTATATTCTAAAAGCTCTGGACTTGTGTTTTGCAACCATCCCAGGATAGGTAGGTTCACTGTCAGTTCTTGCAGATGAAATGATAGTTTTGGAGCCTTAGGTAGATTTTTACAGGTCTTAATGCTGAGCCTGGGGACAGACCAGCTTTCTCACAGTATTTCTCTGGCTATCTACTGTCATCTGTCTTCCCTTTTTAATTGTACATCACAGTGATGCCACCCTTATAGCCCTTTGGTCCTCAGCACAGGTGTCCCAATTTACATATACACATGCCCCATGGTTCCTGGACCCAGGTTCCTTAATTACAGGTGCACATGAAAGACTGCAGGTGCTGGTTATAGGTGCTAATGGCAAGAGGTGGGGGAGGCTGATTTTTAGCTTGTTTATCCTACATCTTAGTATTTAAGGTCTGAAATAAAATACATACATCATAGTCATGCTTCATGTACATACATATATACTTGTAAGCCCACACATCCTGGGCAGAGAAAATAAATACAAAGGAATTATTTTTTTTCCCCTGTATATTTCTTCCCTGTTTATCTAGGCATTTCTGGGTAATGTAGAAAGAAAGAATGGAAAAAAAGGATGAACCTTGTATATTACTACTGACAGTTAACCCTAATTCTCCATCCAGTAGTACAATATTTTTTTCTTCCTGCAAGAGTTTTTCCTCTAAAATTCCACCTCTTGTTACATTAACCTCTCTCTCTCTCTCTCTCTCTCTCTCTCTGATGAAGATAGTGATTAATAATAACAATAATATGTAAATGGTGAAATATCTCATTTTTAAATCTTATTCCAATTATCTGTCAACTATCATGTCTCTCTGCTGTTCCATTTCCCCTCATATAATATTTACCAGGATTTTTTATTTTTTCCCAAGTTATATTTTATTTTCTGCAAAATTATTTTTCTTTTGCAAAAATAGCTTCTCTAAAATTCTCTCACAGTATTTCTTTTCCAAATGGATATTCAAAAGACCCTCCAACTTTGAATTTAGATCTTATTAGCAGGCTATTCATTAAGTCATCTGTTGGCTCATTAATAAAGTGATAAATTATTAAGACTTGAAGCCAACTCTTTGTACATTTCAGGGCAGACTCTCAATGGTTTATCATATATCTTTTCTCAGTTGTTAGCCTTCCAGTTTTTTGTAATCCTGTTGAATAATTTTATCCAAGCTACTAGTAGCATGTCATGTTTTTGAAACAGTACAAAAATATTAAGAATTTTATTGTGGAAAAGACATAGAAAATAATTTTAAGAAGGAAATATAGGCTCATTTCAGACTGAAAGCCAGGAAGGCAGAAGCGTATTTTGAATTCATTCTAACTTACATGGGTCCTAATTCACTATTCAAAATAGGAATCATGCAAAATTAGCTCACAAGAGTATGAAGCGTTACATCTATAAAGGTGTTTGAATTCCTATCAGTGGAGCTATGTAAATGAATTATTTAAAATTTGCACATATAAAATATATATTATTTACCACTTCTATTTGTACACTTGATACAAAAGGGAATGATGCATTTATCTCTTTTTCCTACTGTGAACAATATTGATCAATGCTGAATTAATGAGCATTATCTTTCATTTTATAGGAAAGCAGCAAATTCTATATCGTAAATATAATGCAACAAGATGCCTTAATTATTTTCTTTCCATCTAACATAAAAATGCATGCTAGGTGGTTTGTTTGCTTATTTTTTTTTCCTGATTCTTCCCTTAGGTCTCCCCAGTAGCTAACATTTTATTTCTTCTCATTAGGAATCATAGAAACCATACCCACAATGGTAGGAGAAGCCTAATTTTATGTGGCAACATGGTTTACAGGGACTTCTGAGAAAGCTATGGTTAATCCAGTTCCCATATGGAATCTATATGACTTGGTCATTAGGTTGGACTCATTCTGTTTTGGTTCTTTTTGTATTTTACGCCAAATTATATAACTTTTCATGCATATAAAGATGTGAAAATATTAGTTGAGCATGTACTGTGTGCTAGGAATTGTGTTAAAGTTCCATTCTGATTGGGCTCATTTTCAAGCTGGAGAGGTAGAGAATTCAGTAGGCCTTCTTTCTAAGATAAATGGAAGAATGAGGTATTGTGGGAGTATATCAAGGAAGCACAAGATCTTGTGAGCAGAGAGAAATCTTCCAGAGAAAGTGATTCTGGTAAAGAGAAGTTGCTAGCCAGAGGAGAACCAGCAGATAGTGTCAGAGGGAAGAATAAGTAAAAAGGACCATCATGAGAGAGCGTGGTCAGTACAGGGGATGAAAGTCATTTACTAATGATTAGAATGTTCTAGAATCGATGTCATTTCTATAATTTCTTTAAGTAATGTTCATCAAGGTTTTTCCCCTTTAATCAGCACATGTTTATTGAGTATCTGTAAATGTTCATTGGGATCTTGCAGTGAACAAAAGCCCCCTTGTTTTGTTTGCTCAATGTTGACTATCCATGGGAGAGAAAACAAAACAGAAGGAAAAAACATTATGTATGTATAGATACATAATGTATCATGTGGGTATTTTAGGAGCTGACAAACCTAAGCCCAGTTCTCTAGAGAAATTTGTCATCTGAAGTCAAGATAAGATGTTTGTCAGCATGGTTTGCCCAAGAGATTGTGGAGGAGAGGAGTGAGAGTGTCTCTTTCTGCCCAGGGCAGCCACTTCATGGTGCAGCCATTTGGGAAAGGGGGGTGGGAAGGAAAGGTGGAAGGAGCCAGGGGCAGTGGGGGCGAGGGGGAATGGTGTCTAGTTTGGTTTTCTGAGTAGGAAGACTACTGCTCTGAGATCCATTTCCATTTTTCTTATAGTTAAGACTATAAAAGGTAAAATGCCTTCCCTCCTTCCTTACTAGTTGCTTGAAATTGATCCATTATTCTCTTGGTATATTTTGTGAGATTTTCCCCTAACTTGTGGTGGTTGGTCTTTAGAATAATGTGGCGAATCTTATCAGTTTTTTAAAAATAAAATAGAAGAGAAAAATAGCAAAAGTATATCATGTCAATAAATAAGTTGTTTTATGAAACATGTGTCTGTATGTTTTTGTAGTTTGTTGGGATAGAATTGTTTTTTTTTTTATATTAGATCAACTGGGTCAAACGTTTTTCTCCTTTTGGTGAAACTTGTATGACTGCATGTTAAAAATTTACCTGCAATATTTGTCTCTTTTTATTAAAGATTAATTTGTTAGATTACAGATCAGTGCACTAGACTGATATGTCAGAAATCTTGACTCTGATTCTGACTCTCCCCTTAAAGAGCCATATGCTTTGAACAAATTATAGACTCTCTGTGAACCTCATTTTCAGTTTGAAAAGAAAGTTGACCTGGGTGAGCGCTTACTCTCCTAACCAAGATTCTGGACTTCATACTCTTTCTAAAGCAGTTGGGTATAAAGAATGGATTGTCTTAAAGTTCAATGAACATTTGCATGGACATGTTATCAGTTCCAAAAGCTGTTCCTGTTACAGGGCAAGGTGAGGGGCACCCTTCTCTAAATAGTTTCTGCCAACTGCCACATCAAGACAAACATACCTCGTGCATCAGATGTTCAATGGAAAGGAGCTTTCCATGAACACAATTAGTGTGCAATAAAGAGAAGAGAAAGGAAAGAAAAGATAGTTTCCATACAAAACAACCAAAGTTACTCATACCCTCGTGGGCAAATGTTCAGCCAAACAGGTTGGCCCAAAGCAGGACCACCGAAGCCCAAAAGCTTGGTACAAGCCTCAGGCACCTTTTTGTGGAGACCCATGTAATAAAAGGGTAGAAGGGGCCAGACAAGTCTGGGATGAAATGATCAAAATAAAGACAAAAGCTGCCATTGTCAGCCTCCCCACAGGTCTCACCCGTGTGTGTGTTTCCATTGTTTCCTTCCATGACCCCCAAGTCCCTGGTACAAATCCAAGGCCAAGAAGCAAATGCAGTTTCTTCACATCTCTTTGCTCCATGTGCCTCTTCCAGGTCTATTTGTTCTCATCTTCCAGACTTTTCCAGCTTCTCTTCCTCCCTGCTCAGCACCGCCCTTGTGTGTGGCAGGGAACCTGGTACCTCCCTTTTCCTTGGGGACCACCCTGTTACAGTCCTAGGAGTAAAAACAAAATCCTGAAGGAAAAAACTGCGTATGGGTTACTACCATATCATCCTGGTTCCTGACAGTATGTGCTTGTCCCTTCCCCTAAAAAGTGCACCTATGTGCATATAGGTCTTGTGAATGAAATGATAAAGCATTTGACTTGGTACCTGGGTAGTTTTTAAAAAAAAAAAAATGCTGAGTTGAGAAAGTGTTGCTTGCAATCCCAACCCCTATGCTGGACGTTTTGTGGACTGTTTATCACAAAAGTAAGGAAGGCTTGTGTGCTTCAGGGAAATTGATATTTTGGGCCAGAAGGATACCTCTTAACCATTATCCATTTTCAGTTGTTGAGTCTGCATATATTATAAGCAGTCCCTTCTTTGTAAGATGCAGAGTGACGGACATATCTTCCAGGCACTTTTTTTCTTTGCTTCATGCAGTAGGGAACATAAGTTATGGAGTCTCCAGTCTCATCCTCTTTGGTTCTGTTTTATCCTGTTTGTGTGTTTGGGCATTTAATTTTCCATGGAGGAGCTCACCTATATTTTTGATATTAGCAACAATAAAACTAAGTGTAGCAGAGTAGTACATGTACAAACTAAGTTAAAATCCTCGAAGAACTCTCTCTGCTTTTAGCAGTTTCTTCATGTTATGAAGCACAGAACCGAGTGGTCCCCAGAAAGACAGAGTAGCTAACATCTCCATTTGGGGCATTGTTAGACAGTCTGTTGACACAGGAATACATTTCACATGATTATCATAAAATTGTGGCCTGGAAATTGAGCAGCCATGGTGCTGCATTTTAGACTTGCATTTATAATAAGCTGTAATAAAGTAAACATTTTAAATTGATATAAGAATAGGCATTACTTGTGATCACAAATGTGTATTCAATTGAAGTGCTTTTGAAGCTCAATTTAACAAAGCAAACAAGTTCCTGGCATTATTAACATAATTGTTTTCACTGTTGGATTTTGATTTCTAAAAAGTTATTTAAGAAAAAAAGTCTCTAAAAAGAAAATGTAACTAAGAATGATTCTGTTTTTCTTTTATCATGTCAGATTGGAATAAAAAAGTCCCAAATGTTCATTCTGCCACTTCTCCTAACTTGCCAAATTATTGCCACTCGGGTTAATTCAGAGTTCATTTTCATGATTAATTTGGGGTTAAATTCAGCTGTTTTGCTCTGCTATCAGCAGGCTTTGCAATGATAAAAACAGGGGCTTTTCCCCCTTTTCCTTTTCAAGGGACAGAGAAAGGGCTAGTAATCCATTTAAAGAAAAGTTGGGGTGGGGAGCAAAGACTATCTGTGGGTAAATTTTACCCCAATTAGATAATAGAGGACTTTTTTTCCTGGAATATTCCAGTAGCAAAAATGGAAATGATAGCGTAACATCTGAAGTGTAGCAAGACAGTTTAAATAGTGATAATTTGGAGCCTCTGGGCACAGAACAGTACCAGGAGGTGATCACCATGTCTTCTGTGGCAGCTGGCAGCTGGCAAACAAAGCAGATGATACAGTGTTCTCAGCTTGTTACTTTCCAACACTCCACAGTGTTCTCCAATTCTGAATAACCCCCTAAAACAAACATCCTTCCTGTATAGTCATTCCACTCGTAGCTCTAGACACATAGTGTGCTCTGGGCACAGCAGTCCACAGCAGTGGAAGCCCTGGGAACGCAGGGTTGCAGGTGTACTGGCCTAAAAGTTGGCACAGGCACAGCACGGCATTGGTATGAGCACTCTTAGTCTCTAGACTTACTTCGCCATTCCTGTTTTTCATGGAGTTGGGCTGACTTAGTCCAAATTAGATAGAGAATCAGAAATAGTGGTTTCTTGTAGCCTGTGTTTATCATTTTTGTTTTAGAAGGTTATACTGCATTCAACTTAACATGGCCTAGTAGAGTCCACATGTCTCCTTTAGCTTGTGGTGACATTCGCTCTTTGGTTTAGCTGTTAAGTAATTTCTTGATTAGGACTGAAAAATAAAATTTTCCTTTTCCTGTAGAATATTGAACTTCCCAGATAGTGCTAAGTGATAGTGTGATGTAAATCTCTAGATCTAAACACAGCCATAAAAGATTAAATACTTAAATACCGATCCTTAATTTCCTCATTATTATAAGAAGCAAAAGAATGTACATGAAGTGTCCTGCACAGTGCAGCCTACATAACAAGTATTTAATAAATCTTACTTCCCCATAAGAGAAAAAACAATCTCAGTTATTAGTTTTAAAGGTAAACATCTCTGAAAATAAAATATACTGAGTAAAAATATTAAGTTAATTTTGAGTAGGAGGCACTAAAATAATGAATTTGCTTTTTTCCCTTGGTTTTATACCTCCTCAGTGTCTAAATATTCACACACATAAAGATATACTAATTATAAGAAGTAATGGGGGATGTACTTGAATATTTTATAGTAAAAGTGTTTGATTTGATCATTCCCACACTTCCTACCAGCTCCAAAATACTGGGTTTTATGAAAGGTAACTGTGTTTTGGGGGAAAAAAAATCCTCATTCCCCTCCCCCCCTTTTTTGAGAAAGGTATTTTAAGGTATGACAATGCATCAATGTGAAAATTTGTTTCATTTTTTGAAAGCTTATCACCATTTTAGTCTTTCGTATCCTCAATACTGGAGATGGTGCATCATATTTAAATAAACCATTGTGTGTATCATTCAAAGTATACATAGACACATAAAATGGAACCATAGGGTTCTGAGCTACTTTATTATATCACTCTGTATTATGTAATACCTTTGTCAGTAGGTCCAGGATTTCTTTCTCAAAGAAGAAATATAGTCACCAAGAAAACATTGGGAAATAGAATGTTTTGTGCATAGCAAAGAGTAAAAGAATAACTCTAAAGGGCCAATTGGACATAGCAGAGGCAGTTTACAGCTACTTTGGGCAGAAAGTCTCAGAGTCTGAAAGGGATCTTGGAGGGTTTTATTTGCTTATATGGATCCTAATTGTCACAAGATAATTATATTAAACCAAGGAGTTCAGTGTAGCTAAGCTTAATGATTCAAAGGTGTGAGGGTCTGTCTGGGCCATAGTGCCTATTATTTCTACCAGAGCAAATTGACTTTAAAAGAAAGTTGATTCTTGAAGATGATCAAATGGGGATCAAATTCTTTTTGTTGGTGTTCTAAGTGGTAGGAGGAAAGGGAAGGAAATAATTTACTGTTGTTGCCGTTTGGTTTATTACTACCGGCCACCTGGGGATCTATCTAAGGACATTTTCTTGAGGTCTCTGTAAAAGGGGTTAGTTGAATAGTTGGGCTTTAAACAAGTGAGAGAAAGGAAACAGTTGTATGTAAACAGCACAAATTCCTGAAGAAATTTTAAACATGAGCATTATTGGATCCAAATTGTTACTAAGTCCTTCAAGAACTGTGATGTATATTTGGATTGTGCCTTGACATATTAATGAATGGCCTGGCTCAGACATTAGATTTAGTGATTGTGAACTTTTAAAAGAATATATGATGATCATTAAAGTGATTTTTAAAGTTAGGTTTGCTGTCAGAAGTAGATCATTTATCAAATTCAAGCTGATAAATACACTGTATGAATAAGAGCCCTGATTGTGGGACAGAGGTCTTAATAGGCTTCTCACTATTTAGAAAAAAATAGTTGGGTGTTCATCATTTTTATTACCCTAAGCAAAAACTGAATCCATGATCTGCTTATGATTCTTATCTGGCTTGATACTGAACAGACGGTGAACAATACATTGTGCCGTAGAGTTTGGTGCTCTATTTAATAAGTTATTACCATTACCTCACCTTACCTGGCTGAGCTGCCTGTTTTATCCACATGACCTTTTCTTTTGCTAGTCATGCCCATAGAAAGGTTGTTCGATTCAATAATGGTTTCTCATTTGGTCTAGAAATCAGACAAAAGCTTTGCAGCTGTGAAATGCATCCCATTTTAAAATTAACCTATTGTAAATTCTTAATGATTGAGAAATTCTGCAATTTGCTGTGATTTGTGGTTTGTGCTGCAACTAGAATAGCAAATAGCAGAGATGATGCAGGTCAAAATAGCGTGCATTTGGAAAGTAAAGGAAAAGAAACTTGATAAGCAATATGCTTGGTTCAAGTTAATATGCTATGTCCTTCTGCCCTTCATCTTTCACACATCACTTGGTCTCCCACCCACAGACTCTCCCAAGTGGAATGTAATCCTTGGAAATTATCACTTACGTTATAGTTTATTATACAGGCAGTAAAATTGTTCACAAGCATAGTCTACCTTCCCCTCATTTAATACTTTTTCAATCAGGAGCCTGTATTCTTAGGAAAAAGGAGAGCACAGAGTTTTATTAACAAAAACCTAGAATTTGAATTTGAATTCTAAAACAAGTTAGTGCTGTATCCTCATGCAAGTTATTTAAACTACCCAGGCTTCAGATTCCACATCTGAAAATGGCATTGGATTCCTATACAGATTAAACTAGATATTGTATTAGAAAACCTAGAAGGGTACAGTATGTTTCTGTTACTTACTGTGAACCCCAACCGAATTACTTAACACTTCTGTACCTTTGCTTCTCTACCTGTAAGTATGGGGAGACTTCCGAGGGTTGTTGTGAACATTGCATAAATTAATCTATGTAAAGTACATAGACTGTACTGAACACATGAAGCATTGAGTAATTATTAGCTATTCTGGTTGACAGATTAAATAATTTAAAAAATTATTTTTGCAAGTAATGATAAGTAATGTAAAGTAAGATTAAGTGTTCTCTAAGACAGTTCTCAGGGCTGGAAAGATAAGCAGGGTCTGTGCCATTCAATGCTTTGTATTTGGAATCCACTGAAAAGATGACTTGAAATTTACTTTTTAATGATATGTTTTTAAGTTTCTTCAAATGCATGTAGGGATCTGATCACCATTAGAATCAAGATACAGAACGTTTCATC
The DNA here is from genome assembly GCA_019455555.1 of Galemys pyrenaicus. Classification (NCBI taxonomy): domain Eukaryota; kingdom Metazoa; phylum Chordata; class Mammalia; order Eulipotyphla; family Talpidae; genus Galemys; species Galemys pyrenaicus. The sequence goes on from JAGFMF010011387.1 coordinate 2,032,778, forward strand.
ATTTAAAAAAAAATAAATGCACCCCTTTGAAATTAACTGCTTCCTCCCACCCCCAGACTCTGCAGCCACTGATCTTGTCATGTGTATGGGATCATATACTCTGTAGCTTTTTAAGGTTAACTTGGTATGCTGCATTCAAAACTTCTGTTTGCATTTATCGATTGTTCTTGTAACTGGGTCATATTCCAGTGTATGGCTGTACCAAAATTTGTTTGTATTTTCACGAGTCGGAGAGTATTTAAGTAATTTTCAGTTTGGGGAGATTATGGATGAAGCGACTGTTAAGAATTTGGATTCAGATTTTTAGGTGAATATATTTTCATTTTTCTTAGATAAGTACTTAGGAGTGGGAGGGTGCCAGCTTTTATGGTAAATGTATGTTTCATTCTTTAAGGAAACTTCCTAACTGTTTTCCAAAGTGGTTATACCATTTTGCATTCCCAACAACAGTGTATGACAGTTCAGTTAATTGGCATTGTAACTCAGCGCTTAATGTTGTAGATATTTATTTAGATATTCTCATAGGTATATACTAATATCTCATTGTCATTTTAATTTGTATTTTCCTAATCACTAATTATGTGGTAAACATATTTTTATGTGCTTATTTTTCATCCATGTATCTTCTTTGGTGCAGTATCTGTTCAGATTGTCCATTTTTCATTTGGGTTGTTTTTATTTTGAATTTTAAGAGTTCTTTATGTATTTTGTATATAAGTTTGTGATTTGCAGCTGTTTTGTCCTTTGTTTTTTTCATCTCTTAACAATGTTTTTAGCAGAGTACATGTTTTAAATGTTAATACTGTTTATCAACTTCTTATTTAGATCATTTTCTTGGGTTTCTTTAAGAAACTTTGCCTAACCATAGGTCACAAAGATTTTCTTCTTAAGTCTTCTTTTAGAAGTGTTATAGTTTTAAGTTTGGGTGGTTTTTCCATTTTGAGTTAATGTTTATGTAAGGTGAAAGATATTTAATTATTCGAAGCTTTAGTTTCTATGAAAGGGCATTAGTATAATTTCTCCCTCATAAGATTATGGTGCAAATTAATGATATTATGAGTGTAGCTCACTAATTTATGTTTAATAAATACTAAGTATTCAGTAAATTAATATTTATCCATACAAAGATGAGTGATACGGTTCTAGAAAAGATTAATATTGCCAGAAAGTAGATGCTAAAGATAAATTAGTAAAAGTGGGAGCATATCAAAAGAATAGAGCTGCCAACCTGAGAGAGTTCCCCAGCCTGGTCAGAATGGTAAGAATTTATGCAAAACAATAAAATAGCAGCAGTACTTCATTATAAACTAAAGAAGAACTATCCATGAGTCCATATGATTACAATAAGTAAATAAGGGAGAAGAGACAACTCTTGCTTACAGAAGAGATCCAGAAGAAATAGAGAAATCAGAATAAATAAAGTAAAAAATCCTTTTAGAGCATCATAGGAGGAATTGCTGCAGGCAGAATTCATGGCAAATGCTAAAGTGAAACATCAAGGAAAAGTGGGATATTTGTATGCCTTCAAAATATCTCTCCCAAGAAACTTATTATTCTGTGGTTGTTTAAATAAATGTTCAAATGTCTTTGATTCCAGACAGTGGAGCTTAATTTCCTTATTCTCCAATGGACATAGTGACTCACTACTAACCAATACAACATGGAAAGGAAAAAAGTAGTAAGTTCACAATTGAGAAACCTAGCAATTACTGTTCTAACCATAGAACTGGGGTTCATATCACCAGTAATAAATCAATTTGATATCATCTGTCCTCAGATACGAGAAGGGTTTTACCTCTTTTGTATTCTTCCCCCAAATCTACAATGAGAATTTTCCAACTTGAGAAACATTCTGTAAAATAATCTTAACTAGTATTCTTGAAAAGTCTATTCAAGGAAAGTCTGAGACTGTCACAGCTCAGCAGAGGCTGAGGAGACATGATGATTAAATGCAGTGTAGTTTCTTGGATTGGAAACAAATAAAGATACTCATTTCTTGGAGTTGATAAATGCAGCATGATATATCAAATTATTGTCATTAGAGGAAGCTGGGTGAGAGGAATATTGGAACTCTGTATTATTTTTAAAACTTTTCTGAAAATCTAGAATTATTTCAGAATTAAAAGTTAAAAAGAAAACTCACTGCTTGCTTTTTGGTCTCAAGATATTTGTTACTTTAAAATGTCTCCATAGCAAATTAGTTGAGAGAAATCCTACCCACCCACCCCTGCCACGCCTTTATCTGTCATTCTGTGAAACAAAGATGAGTCTTTGATAACAAAACAGCTCTCTCCAAGCAGGGCAGTAAATCCTAAAGGCTCTGTCCAACACTAGAAATAGGAACATGTCTTTGGGCCTGCCCTCTGCAGCAGTTCAGTTCAGCCAATGCAGATCATTTGTCTTTTGTGACTTGGTAACACTCCCAGCTCTTAGGTTACCCAAACTTTTCTGTAGAAACAGGGGCAGAGCAGAACAATTATGATTCCGCTTGCCTCTGTTTTGGGGTCCTTCATTCTAGGTATTATCATTGAATTGCTAATTAAAAACTTCAGAGATATTAGATTCAGTTTCATCGGAGTGTCTCTTAATTCCAGATTATTGGAAGATCAAATACAGTAAAAGAAAAAGTATGGTCCTCAATAAGATGGATATTTGAAAAAAATGTCTTTCATTTAAAATACATATTTCTCTTTTTTCAAAAGCGGTGAAATTTCATTAATTCAATGTAATTATGGGTACAGATATGAAATCCTGACTTATAAATATTTTACCCTTATTACTTTCAAACTCATTAACTCAAACTAGGATAACAGAGTTGATTATAGTAGGCCTAATGCTGTCCTGTTTTAGTAAATAATATGTAATTGACTGAGGATGATTATTGTCATAGTAACAAATTAGAATTTGGACACTAAAATTAAACTCCTCCCCTACATGCCAATCATTCTCTTGATCTGATTGATCATTAATAAAGACTGCCCTTGGCTTGTGCACAGTCAAGAGGTATTCTTTTCATCAGTTCGATATATTTTACTACCTAACCAAATGAATATCTATAGTGTGTCTATCTTGGGAATATAACTGGTGATATCAGTGAAGAACAATGTACTGTTCTTGAACATGGAAATCCATTTAGATAGCACAGTGACAGGTACGTGTGTTTTCTGGGATGCTGTTTCCCGGATTATTGGATTGTTAATGCATGCCCAAGTAGATACACAGATACTTAATAATACTGCTTAATTGCTCAGGTCGGGTTGAGGAACATGGTTTATGCCAGTTCTGAAAACTAGGAACACAGGAATGATAAGCTATATGATAAAGACTTATTACATTTGCTAGTTAGTAATGAGTGTAGACTGCATTGTTGATAGCAAACCATTTTTGTTTAATGCATTTGATAAAACTTTCTTGATAGCTGTTTTCAAAGTGTACCTTCCCATGTGTCATCCTGGTTTCTTTACTAATTTGCTTTTAGAGGTTTTTTTTTTAGTAAGTGTTTTTTTTCTTGATTTTGTACTCAGTTGGCTGCTATGTGCTAGGCATTTATATTTTTATTTCCTCCAGTGTCCCAATAAGTTAGAAACACCTTTGCCTATTTTAGAAATTAGGGAATGAAGAGTCTGAAAAGTTTAGAATCTTGTCTTTGTTAGATCTGACATATGTAGTTACCTAACTGCATGAGTTACCTAATACTTAATATAGATAATGAATCAAAAGTAAGTTACCTAATACTTAATATAGATAATGCATCAAAAGTAAAAGGAGGTGGATCCCTTTGAAGGAAAGAAGGGAGTTGAAACTAGAATAATGATTATTTGAGAATAAACTTAAGCAAGTTTGCTAGGAGTACCATCACTTTTTAGGGTCAGGTCTGGTTCCAGAACCACTGAATATATTGGACCTGTTAGATTTGTTGAAATTGCACATAGTTCAATTGAATGTAATACTCATTAAGGGAAAAGAAATACAACTTGAAAGTTTTAGGAAGATGACATGTACTGCCTAATCTGTGAATTAAAAGCATCTTTTAAAAAATTGCTTCCCTTCATATTCCTAGGTGGTAGTGAATATGTGGGTAGCAAAATGAGAGCATTTCAAATAATGCTAATGAAGTTAAATGATTGCAATCTACCATATTGTGAGGAAAAGTTGTTAGCTGTGAAAGATGAGGGCAGAATTAAAATATTACCATGACTGGCATTTGATTTAAAAACTGCAAAGATAAGCTTAGGTTCCTATTTATGAAAACCATCTTTCTAGTCTGATGAAATATCTTTTAAAAGGTCTTATAGTTACCATGGATACTTGTTAGCTTTGATAGAGTAAGTTGTAATCCATATTCAATCATCTGAGGTGAAGTAGCCAGAAAAATCTACCAACTAAAATCAAAAGTAGCTTCAACTTCTGAATTTATGCTAGTTGGAAGATGGAAAGGGGAAAAAATTCCTAAAGATTACATTTTTGGTTAATGATCACTGCTTGAAAAGAAAAATATTTAAGATGTACATTACCAGAACCAGATCCTAATGTTTGTTTTCTATGTGTAACTTCCTCTTTTAACTAGTAGAGGAAATTTCTTATGCTTTAACATAGGAATTTAGATGGCAAAACCTTTCTGAAAGTCGATGAAACCTAAGTAGCATAGTCAATTGTTGAAAGCCGAAAGGACATAGACAATATTGAAGACATTGGTCCCTATGGTAACATATTTGCATTTGGCCCAGTAGTGGCTGGTTTCTGCTTAGCTTCTTTTAATTGCTGTATATTGACAGCCGTTTTCACGACTGTTTATAAAATGTCGGATTAATGAGCATGTGTGCAAGGGAGTGCACACTACACCCTTAGGCTTGATTAGACACTGCAGATGACAAAGAGCTCTGCATGAAGAGTTACTGAGGTGTTTTTGGCATTCTCTAATGCGTCTGTCACATAGTGGAAGCAAAAAGCCTTTCAAATGATTTAAATATTTTCCTCAATTCTCCTTTAAAACAGGTGACAAAAGAGCTAAAACAGTATGACAACAAAATTATAGAATGCAAATTTGAGAACAACAGCTGGGTCTTCATGAGACAGAGAACAGACAAAAGTTTTCCTAATGCCTACAACACTGCCTTGGGTAAGTATGACAACCCACCAATGCTATTCCGCTAAAAGGAAAAGGAAAGAATGTTAAGGTGTTAGAACCCAAATGTGCAGTCTTTGTTGTCCTGCTTAACCAGATGCAGAGTCCTTCAGAACTCCATTTTTGCGTCCTAGAAAAGGGATTGTGTCCATTTTATACCTGCTTTGGTTTCATTCTGCCAGTAGATTCTCTAGACCTGTGGGCTTCTGCCCATGTGCCCCAAAGAAGTTTAAAGAGCAAGATAATGGACTGGATACAAGTTGAATTTGTTGAACAACAACAAAAGCCAGGATAATTTCAGATCTATTCAAAATTATAAAAACCATTGTTTGCCAGATGGTAAAAGACGAAATTAGCAGGGGAAAATATAATTTCCAGTTCCTAAAATAACTTTACAAATAATAGAGAACAAAGTAAATGAAAGCCATTTTTTAAAAACCCTAAATCTTGCTATGCGTTCTCTTCTGAGAGTTCTTTGGGTACAATATAAATGCTTTGGGAATTCAGAATCATAAGTTTCTTTCAGGGGAACAACACAAATTAATAAACTTTATAAGGCAAACTACTATTCGTAGCAGTTGTTACTCTGGATTGCATTTTTAGTGGAATTAGAAAACACAGATTAAAAACCAAGGTTAAAAATTAATAGAATCATGTAGGAGAACAGGCAGACCGAATGAAACACACTGCTGAAGGGAGCAGCGGCCGAGGCAGGAGAGGTCTGCAAAGCCATGTGGGTCCCCTGCCTGACTGGCAGCAGAAATCAAACTCGTGCTGTAGTGGCTGTGGTCTGCCTCATAGGGCGTTGCTTAACCCACTGCGCCACCAGGGAGGCCCCGAGTATCATGAACTTTCTAAAAATGCTCAGTTGATGAAGATGATGATTGTATAATAAACTAATGAAATAAATATACAGACATGGCTAACTTTGTTTTTGCAGTTCAAAAGTCACTGTTGTACATTTAAAGGTTCTTGTCGGAGCGTAGTGTCTGTGTTTGGAAAAGATGAGTCCATTTCTAAAATAGGAATAATTAAACCAGTATCCTCTAAAACCGAAATAAATAAATAAATTGGAAAAAGACTGGTACTAAATTTTGATCTCATAAGAAAAATTACTTAAAAGAAAGAGGTGCCTCCTTGGTGGCGCAAGGGGTTAAGCACTGCACTGTGCATCCACAACCACTGCATCACGAGTTCGATTCCCCACCAGGGAGGTGACCCACATGGTGCAGCAGACCCCTCCTGCCTCGCCCGCTGCTCCCCTCAGCAGTGTATTTCAGTCAATCTGCCTGTTCTGTTCCCCACTCTGTCTCTGGTGAATCCTCTCACCCCAGTACCTCTGGCCTATACCCCAGTTCTTGTATGCATAAATAAACAAATCTTTTAAAAAAATAAAAATAGAACAAATACTTTTCTTTTTAGTCATCTTGTGATAATAACTTACTTTAAACAAGTTAATAAAAAAATATGATTTGCCAGCTGCAATGAAAGCACATTATTCACTGGTACTCAGTTACATGCTTCCTATTGTAAACTTCTTTGTGAGAGAAAGACTGGAGGACTAGACTACAGGTTTTCTGTAGAGATTTTGGTTGGACCATAGTGTGATGAGCTGTGCTAAATTAAAATCCTGTGAGAACTGTTGGAAGGATAGAAAACCATAGCGGTAACATGCTTGTAACCTAACTACTTCAAGTTTTGGTGTAAAAGCAATAGTGCAGTAAAGAGTAGCTACTATAGAAAAGTGCTCATTTAGGGACAGGGAGATAGAAGAATTTAATGTGAAGCACATCATGAGAATTGGTAAAATGAAAGTGTTTAGCATATTGGATGAAAACCTTTCCCCTTTTTTCATTTCCCTGGGGTGAGTCAGTGGCCTTAATTAACCCTCACGTGAGACATGTGTCTCCTTTTGTCCACAGCTGTGTGCAACAGCATCTCAAATCCTGTCACCAAGGAGATGCTCTTTGAGTTCATCGACAGATGTGCAGCAGTTTCTCAAGGACAGAAGCGAAAGCATCATCTGGACCCTGACACAGAGCTCATGCCACCACCACCTCCCAAAAGACCGCGCCCTTTGACCTAAGACCACCTGTGACTTCAGGATGGAGGGGAAAGATGAGTGAGGAAAATGCTGTCACCCCATTTTTGCAGCCAGAGAAATTTTTAAAAAAAAAGAGTGGCTTGATGATACACATTTGCTTTTTTTTTTTTTTTTAGGAAAAGAAAATATTGTAGCCAGCCTGTAAATATTTGATGTATTTGTTTCCTCAGTGCTACAGTACATCACGGACTTGAACATTTTATTTATATCTGATAAACTCAGCCTTACCTTGTGGAATCTGAAGATTGAAATATCCAAAGGTTTAAATGAGATTGAAATCAATGAAAAAGAGGCCTTGTTTATATATGGGTAACTTTCACCATTAACTTACAAAGTTACCTGCAATCTGGAACTGTGACAGCATAGAACTGTATTTTTTAGAAGTTGTATGTCAACTATGGTAAATTTTGCTTTTAAAACATTAAGGCAATGGCATTAAACATTCTTGCTATCATTTATCATGGATTTCCTATATTTCTGAGATTTCCTGTGTTCAAAAACAAACGACAAGGTTGTTAGGTATTGTACTATATTAAACAACTTGGTCTGGCTTCTGTCATTTTAAGGTGTGTTTTTGTAAAAGTAAAACTCCATTTTTGTGAATTGCATCCTTTTTGAAAGAAAGTATACTGAGTACTTTCATCAGTTTCTATTGTTTGAACTGCAGTATCAGATATCCAAGGTGTTCATTCTGGCAGTGATTTTTGAGTTACTTCGTAGTACTCAGATGGATACCATCAGATCCTTTATGTGTTATTCTTCTGGGAGACTTTCTTTTTTTTTTTAAATGAATGCCCAGGCTACTTCTGCTTTACCTCAGTGGTATCAGCACATTGTACATTAAAACACACGACTCACTGTGATTATGGGAGTGATATGAAATTCAAGCATTGTTGTGTTAGTTCCCTGGAACAAAACAGCAAAGGAAATGCTAGCTAACTCCTTTGATTAGAAGGTAATATCAATGGAATAGAATGCTGTCATGAGAAAATGCTCTCCCACTGCTAAATAAATGCAGAGGCAAAGAGTAGACATTTGTAAGAACTACACATCAAGGAAACCAAGACATTTCTTTTCAAAGCCAGAATTCTATCTATATTCTATTTTGGGAATGCTATTTCTGTTGTACATCTGAATTTTGAAATGTTTACTGATAATGGATTTAGAGGGTAGCTAATTGGTCATCTGCCATTGTTGAGAAACTGTATTCTGATTGGTTTGTGTGAAGGAACTTTGAGAATTAGCCAATTAGAGGCTAATGTATTTATTTTTAGAGGTACAGGTTTTAAGTATATGTATTTAAAACAAATTTTCATGATCTGAATTTTGTATATGTATATGCATATATATTTGAGTATATGCAACAGTGTATATTCTTCTACTAATACAGACATGAAATCCAAACGAGTGACTAGTAGAGTAAATACCTGACAGGATATAGCACAGATTAACCAAAAATGTATAATTTCCTGAGTTCTAATGTTTCTAAACAAAGTTTTCTCCTGCTGTGCTTTTCTGTATGAAATGCTACAGTCATGCTTGGGCTTTTTTTTTTCTTTGTTGTCCCCAGGTTATACAATGTACTGTGCATTTATCCAAAATGCCATTTTATTGTTTGTTTTCTAGAGTGCTTAGTTCATTTGGGCACTAAATGGGTTAAAATACCTGAGTGATATAATGAGTTTTGAAAGATGGAAATTTCTCAAGATTCTTTGGTGTTTGACACAAAGTGGATCTTAAAAAAATGCCTGTGCAACTCCAAATAGTCTGATACCTATTTCATCAGGATTAGTGACTCTTTTTCACATGGTATGTTACTTTCTTCCAAGGCTTTGTTTGTAAAGCCAGGGCGGGTGCTCTGTTTGTAACAGAGCAAATTTTTGCCACTGATCTTTAATGGAGTTAAAATGTTTATGGTAATTGTAACCTTTTAAATGAGTTATGTGAAAAGAGCATCTCATTTTTATTACTCCCCGATATATTTTTTTTTGCCTTTGTGCATTTTTGTATGACTTAATTTTTTTAATTTATCCTTTATTTTCTATTACAGTGTCATATAATATTCTCTCTTAGATCCCATTTAGCCCCTGAACACTACCAGCTGCAAGATTATAAAAGGGTATCTACAAAGTCAGGGGGATAATCTAGAGGCAGGATTTGAGGCATTATCAAGCAAACACTTTCCTCTCATCCCACTGTGCTATAACTATTTTCTGACACTGAAGTTGTATAGACAAGAATAAGAAAACTTTGCTTTCCTGAGTTATCATACATAAAAGCTTTTGCTTTGTGTCTGGGAAAGATGTGGATGACTCGACTGCCTGGATGGCTACATTTGCTTTCCGTGAAATGCTCCGAAAATGTCAGGACATTCCTTCTTTAAATGTGTGTCAGTGAGTATTGTAATAAAACTACTGATTTAAAATAACAGAATGTGCACCTGCTTTGTTTCACTGGTGATTCCCCTTATTTAACTAATGATTTTGTGTCCTCCCTTGCTGGCACTAGATCCTGCTCTTATCACCACACTCAACATAATCCATCTGGTTTGTTGCATTCTTTAGATTAGCAGAATCTCAAGGTTGGGGGAAATCTCTATTTTTCTTCCTGAAAAACCCAGAAATATGACTGACATGGGGGATATTGTTTTTGGAGTGTAGGGGGATGGAAAAAAGCTATCTTTTTATGGCATAGTACTTCTGTTCCTGCACCTCATTTTGGCACCTCTTGCATGAGTAGATATTATTACATTATTTTTAATGTGTTTTATTCTTTTAGACTGCTCAGTGGTAACTATTGTGGAAAAAAATGAAGTAATGACCTGTTCTTTTTTTGGTTGAGTCTGCATTTTGTGACATGATAGTTGCCATCTTTAAATGACACCACCTTTTTAACTGTGTGTGTAGATCTTTCTGGTCAAAAAAACCTTAAAAGTCAAGAATCAAGTATTTCCATGTGGGGATAACTAATGTAGTGGAGAAAACCATGCCTGGGCTAAGATTCAGAGATCACATCTAGGCTATGCCTCTCGTGTGTTCTGTGTTCTCTGTAGAACTTGTGTCTCGTTCCTCCTTTCTCCCATCTATGAAATACCAAGATTGGGTTAGATAATCAAAAATAACTTTTTCAGGTCTAACATAGTTCTTGTGTAGTAGCCAGAACTTTATAAATATATTCATAACAGTACAGTATTACCTTTATTAAGTACTCACCAAGCTCCCAGAGACTATCCTAAATACAGTCATTCTTTATAGGTCAGTATTGTCATGAACTTCCTTTTGTACATGAGGAGCCTGAGATTCAGAGGGTTAAGTGACATGTGTTGAACATACCTACTAAGTTATTAACTGATAGCCAAACATAGGTCTTTCTGACTCTAGTACCTAAATGATGGTATACTCTTCTTCTGAGGGCTTTGTTACAATTCCTGCATGGAGAACTGCTTCCACGCCAGGATTCCAAACTAGTCCAGCCTTTTCTTTGGTGCTAATGGGTGATAAGACTTCCAGTACCTCTGCAATGAAAGGAGATATGGGAAGTGAAGCCTTTTTCAGGATCTTATTTCAGTACTTATTTAATGATATTTAAATGTGAGTGACTCAGAGGCCATGAAAAGAAGTTTAATATTCTCATTAAGATGCTAAGTTCCAAAGATGTAATTAGGAAGAAATAAGTGATTAAATTACATATTGGGCCAACATTTCCTGATTGTTGACGTTTTGGTGGGTCAGTGCCCACCTTGGTTAACCCAGGTGCACCCCTGCCCTCACTGGATTCAGGTGGTCTGTGTATGATGAGCAAGGTGGGGGTGCAGTGCACCCTAAGCAGATGCCTCCCAGGGTTCTCAGAAGATTTCACTTCTCACAAAATCATTATCTAGGTCTGTATTTACCAACTATTTTGCCATGGAAGGTAGTTTACAAAAAATTATGTGGCCATTATCTCAAAGGGACTCTAACACCCAAAAGGTGGTAGGGCATAATTTAGAAGAAAGGACAGGCCTTTACACAGAATAAATTTTGTTTTATGGAAGATTTGCTACACTGTCATTGGGTTCTACATTTCACCCCAAACTGGTGAAAACTTTTCTATGGACTGGTGTTGACAACCACTGCATTGGTGAAATTCTGACAGGGACTTGAACTAGGGGAGAGGAACAAGAGAATCCTCAAAAAGAGGCACCCTCCTGATCGAACTTGACCATTGTAAAATTATACCACGGTGACTGATTACAATGGCTGATTGTATTGTGTTCTTGTGATACAGGATGGAGAGGTAAAAAATAAAATTGAATGTTTATAATTCTTGAATAAAACCCTCAACTGCTTGTGCTGCGCACCTGGGTATAGCCAAATACAACACAGAAAAAGAATTTGGCTTTGATAACAGATCAGACCAACAGAATCACCAGTTTTCACAGTTTTGATGTTGGCACACAGTCTGTTTTTCTTCAGATCACTGCCACTAGAATGAACTTGCTCAAAACTGCAAACCTGCCCCTGTTGTTCCTCCCCAGTCAGCTCCCTGCACGTGACTTCACAACCCCTTTGCAGTCAGGCCTCTGCCTGCGTGTGTGAGTTTGACTTGCCTGCCTGCCTGCCTGCGACCCTCTGCTCCAGGCTTTCTCAGCCCAGGAGCCTCATGCTGCTACTACTACTTCTGTTAGAAACCCCACCACCTTCCTTCGTTAATGGATCAAGGATGCCTTCCTCCCATAGACAACAGACCCCTAGATCTCACAACCCCAGTCTCCCCTGACCACCTCTCCAGACCAGGGGCTACTTGGGTGGGAAGTGATGTTATCTTTGGATTCATAGCAGTGCAATGCTTGGTGATGTTGGGCACTCAATAGTAATTAAGTCATGAGGTTCAAATACTCTTGTACTTGTTACTGAGAATAGTCAAGGTGTATTTACTATTATCTCCCTTAAGTCTAGTCACATGAACATTAATTTTGTCACTCTAGCCTCCTCACCATAATAAAAAGTGATAGCTCTTGTTTTTTAAAAAATTTCTTCAGAAGCTAACTCATAAACCTTGTATTTAATCCCGATTAGAAATGTTTGGTTTTGTCTTCTGCACTGAGAATGAATGCTTCTGAGGGAAATATCTTAGCAGGAAGAATATTTAAAAAGTGCCCTGGACTCCTCCCTGTGATACACTCCAAAAGCTATGAGGAAAGTAGTGCTTTTAATCGTGGCTTATTTATTTATTTTAGCATGGTTTCACTGAGCTTTTGACATCTTAAACTGGAAGGTTTCTTCCTACAAACCTTCCCTCACCGAATTTCTAATGTTTTTAAAGAGAAGTCCTTTGGTAACTGCTGAGGCTTTCCTGTTAGTTTTAAAATAAAATACCAGTCTGTGATTCCTTAGTGTGAGTCAGTGCTTCTAGCCATTTCTTTTTGAGCAGACAAGGCAAGTGAAAGATGTTATTCTTGTTGCTACTATTGAATGCAATCTTCAAAGACCTAAAGGAATAAGTAACTTTACAGTCTCTGTAGAAGTTGGGCTTCCCTTCTGAAAGCGGTCAGGGAACATTGTGTAGTTAGATCTACAGTGTAAATACACAGTGTGCTCTGACAGACGTTGAACATGAGGGCCACAGACACGTCCCTCCTATTTACCCACAGCCCCCACCCATCAGCCACCAGCACGGCCAAAACTCCTATAAAAAATTTCTAGAAAATTCTGCATGTAGGTAGAAATTATATACCTGGAGATATCACATATAACTGGAAAGAGGAAGTGGGAGGTGATCTGGGTCTTGGTGACTGGGGGGTGGGGTGGGAATGAATGGTGTGGGGGAGGTGCAGACAATGTGGGGAAGGGTGCTTTGGAGGGTGTTGTCTAGAGTTTATTGAAGAACAGTAAAGTTCTAGCCCACATACACCTCTCTCTCATTCTGCACTCAAATAGTCAACTGACAGCTTAAAAACCTTTAATAGCCCCCTCAACCTAAATATACCACTAACTAAACTTTTTTCCTATACACCTCCTTCTCTTCCCACCATATTCTTAAAGAGCTTAGTTAATGGCAATTGCATTTTCCCAGTCATGTGAAAATCATCCTTGATTCTTTAATTTTTCTCACATCTCAAAGTTCATCAGCAAATGACACTGGCACTACCTTCAATGTAGAACCAGAATTTGACAAGTTCTCAACTTCTCCAGTACCTCTCATCCCATCTCTTCCTAGACTAGCAATAGCCTCCTAACTGGTGTCCCAGTTTTCACACTCATGCTACCATCTAGTCTCCATGGAGCTGTCCATGATATATTTTAGAACTTGTCACTTGGCTACTCAGAACCTTGTAGTTCCTTCCACCTCATTCAGAATCAAACTAAATACCATGGTCCAGTGGGTCTGCAGCCTGGTCTGCACCTGCTCTCTGGTCTCTCCATTCCACTTCCTCATTCACTCTCTTCGTCCTATTGACTCTGGCTTTTTTCCAATTGGCCAAGCACATTCCTAACTTTAAGGACTTTATTTTTAAAAATTTCTTTTTTGTGTGTAGAAGAACTGGCATGTAGGCCAGAGATGTGTTGGGGGTGAGGTGGGGTGAGAAGATCACCAGAGACACAGTGGGGAATAGAACAGGCAAATTGACTGAAATATGCTGCTGAGGGGAGCAGTGGGCTAGACAGGAGAGGTCTGCTGTGCCATGTGTGGGTTAGCTCCTGGCTGGGATTGAACTCATGCCACAGTGATGATAGTGCTGAGAATTACCCCTAGGCCCCTAGAGAGGCCCCAAGGACTTTAAACATTCTCTCTACCTGAAATGCTCTTTTCCCAAATAGTCATTCAAATCTTCAAATAAATGTCACCTCATCAAAAATGCCTTCCTGACTGTCCATCTAAAATACCACCACTCTCTTACCCTGCTTTATATTTCTACAAGCACTTATGTTCATTCTCTTACCTGTTGTCTGACTTTCCTCTCTAGAGTAATTTCCATGACATCTGAGAATTTGATTTCATTCACTGCTATATTTCAGCACCTAGGCTAGTCTGGCACAAAGCTTATGAACGCCGTAAGTATTTCTAGACTCTATTAAGTGAACTAGTATAGACTGGAGACAAATTAGAAGAGATTTGAATATCTGGCTAAGAGTTAGTCTATTTCACCAATAATAAAGTTATTGAAAGTTTTTAATAAAGGGAATTCCTTGTGGTAATAAACTGATAATAATCTGTATAAGGAGCAGAGGAAAGAACAACAGGAGGATAGGCTAGTTGGGAGGCTATGGCAATAATTCGGATGAGAGGCAAAGGGCCTAGAACAAGGCATCTGCAGAAGTAGAGGTGGATGTGGCAAGCATTCAGGAGAGAGAATCAAGACTCAGCAATCAGTTGGGAAGTCAAGCACCTTCTAAGCTTTGAGAGCCTGCATGCGGGGAACAGTGGTGCCTTCAACAGAAATAGGGAAGTGAGAAGAAAGTTGATTTGAGTCTGAGATGAAGGGCCTTCTGGGCACAATGAGCTGGAGGTGTTATCAGAAGATTCAGATGGATTTGTGTAAATAAAAGTCAGAAATTTCACAATAGGGCTCAGTCTGACTACTAGGCAGTCAGACTACTATCAGACTACTATCAAGATTTAAAGTTTGTTCCTTGGCAGTGATGTTAAAAGAAGTAGGGGTACCTAAATGCCCAAAAACAGATGAGTGGATCGGGAAGCTGTGGTACATATACACGATGGAATACTACTCAGCAATCAGAAATGAAAAACTAGACTCAT
>JAGFMF010011387.1:2047796-2067780 GCA_019455555.1 Galemys pyrenaicus
TAGGAGGAATATAAGGGAACCAAATAAGGATCAAGGAAAGGAATAAGAACAATAATAATAACAACAACAATAAAGACACAAAAACCAAAAATGAAAAGATAAGGCCAAATTGGGGACACTTGGTGGGGAGGGAAGAGGGGAAGGGTGGAGGGTAGACAGGAGCACGGGGGACTGAGGTGATGGTGCACTGGTGATATGGTGATGGGGAATACATGGGGATTACAATTGATGTCGAATATATGTAAATTTAAAAAAATTTATATTAAAAAAAATAAAAGAAGTAGGGGTAGTAGGTATGGCGTATAAAGAGGGTCAGGGCTCCCAATCAATTGGAGGAAGAAAAATAAATAGTAAAGGAAGTAAGGCATCAAGAAGAT
Organism: Galemys pyrenaicus; assembly: GCA_019455555.1. NCBI lineage: Eukaryota > Metazoa > Chordata > Mammalia > Eulipotyphla > Talpidae > Galemys > Galemys pyrenaicus. Next base: position 2,048,174 of record JAGFMF010011387.1, read on the forward strand.
GGTAAAGGTCAAGAAAGTAAGGCAAGGAAAGGAAGATGAGAAGAGGCTCAAGAAGGTGCAGCTCACTGGAACCAAGAGAGAAATGTTTCTTGACAGTGGAGGCCAAAACAAAACAAAAAAGTTCTGTTTGCTCCAGGGAAGTCTTAGGAAACTATGGACTGAAAAAGGGGATGTGAATTTGGTTTCTTGGTGACTTCTGAAGCATGATGGAAATGACTAGAGTCAGGAAAATATGAGGAAGTCGAGGTGGTGGGATACGAGGTTTAATCTCTGCCAACAGATGGATTATTATTCCCAGCAGTTGTTGTTGCACTGGGTGTGTTCACTTCGTCACGGCACACTGAGCTGTCCAGATGGCTTTCTAGTCACAGATGGGGCTGTCGGTGGGCTGTAGAGATATCAGGTGGCCAGGTCGGCAGGAGGGGTGGGGGGCGACTATAGGCTCCAGCCAAGAGATGCCACTCAGCTCCTGAGCAGGAACATCTCATGTTTCCCAGAGGCAAGAGCACCACGACTGATGTCAAGTCTACATGATGTAGGCCTGAGCCACCCTGGAGAATGGCAAGACCAGCTATGACCCATGACAGCCAATCCCAGACAAGGGGCCCATGGGCTGCTATGCACATGGCCCTGACATGGTGGGTCAGTATGGGGCTTCTGGGAAGTTGGTGAAGGCTCTCGGACATGGCCCTGAATTTCTCCGTTCACCTATGTCAGGTAGTCCTGCTCACCATGGCTGGTGAGCTGTTGCAGTGGTCTTCATTTGGGGTGTAAAGAGTCTGCTTTAACAATGAATATGCATTCTGCACGTTAGGGTCTCATCATTATTTGGAAATAAGTAATGTAAAAGTAATCCTGTTGGATTAGTAGTCTATTTGTTTTATCACAAGGAATGTCACGATATCACAGGAAATTTGTGCTTGGAAGTGAAAAAGATAAAATGTTATTTGTCTCCTTAAATGTAATTTCAACAGTTGACATTTTTGAAAGGTTGCAAAAAAGTGTTCTATGGTTTTAATTTTTTTTATTCCCAACATGTGCAATGTTCCCCATTGATAGTAACAACCAAGAATTTGAAGGTTATCATTAAAAAGTTATAATCAGGATTGGAGGACAGTTTTTTAAAGCATTAAAAATACAAGTTCATGAAAGTGAGGTCAAGTTTTTCAGTTAACATTTTAGGAAAGAGTTTATTTTGAAGTTTCATACAACACTTTATCTTCTCTAGGACTTTGTATTTTACTTTTTCTTATCATTATTATATGACACAAATAAAATACAATGGACTTGCTGCCCCTTGAGGGCTGTATAAGACATCTTATTGGTTTAGTTTACCCCAGGGTGTCTTTTAAGGATTGCATATTCTGTGTTTACCATGATTCGAAAAAGATTGGGGAACATTGTTCTGGTGGCTGAGCATTAGATACTGGCAAGGTGAAGTTGAAAGGTGAAGGATTTTATCCTAGATTGGGTAAGAAATCAAGTAAAGCCAGAGGGGATGATGACCTGGATGAATGGGAAAGACTAAGGGACCAGATCCCAATATCAGAGTGTAGAGTGGGTTCCCAAAAGCTTAGAGAGAAGGCAACTGCAAATGGCAGGGCACCATTTACTATCTCTCTTATATATATTTCCTTTGATGCCCCACCCTAGTATCAGGAATTTTTTGGTTATAAATGGTAGAGGAACAAACTTATTTTAGATAATTGAATAGTTTAGAAGGGAAGCATGGCTTCAAGTATAGCTTGATCCAGGGACTTTTCACTCAACTTCTAGCATCATTTGGTTTCATATGGTAGCCCCTGGTTCCCTGGTTCATTCAGAATCACATCTAAGTTCACATAGAACAAAAATCTCTTGATTTACAGTCCCCACAAATGCATCTCCCTGCATTTGATTGTCCATTCCTGAACTAATCACTGTGGCCAGGGAATATAATGGTCTCTCTGAATGGCCAGTCTTATGTCTGGTACCCATTGTTACAGCTGAGAATGGAACCAACTTTTCCAATATTTCCATTCTCTTATCTGAACTTTACTTACATTCATGGGTGATAATCAAAATATTAATCATCTGATAGGCATGGTTGCCAAACAATCAAAACAACTCTGGAACAGGAATGTAGAGGTTTCTTGCCCAGCCAAGTGTTAACTCTCTGTGTTGCTAGGTTGTAGAGAAGTCTAGGGATTCCAGAGAAGAGGCAGGAGAGGTGGGAGGAGAAAGACACTTGCAGAAGGTGGTCAGAAAAATGACTACACCCTAACTAGTGTTCAGCTGGTCTCATCTTTCAGTGTTTACAATGTTTAAGTGCCATGAATATTACTGACGCCAGTGCAGTGCGGGCTGTTAATTTTACCTTTGAGTCACCGCAGGTTCTTGCCCCAGGAAGCATAAAAGAAATTCACAGACTTTTTAGATAAGTAAGCAGAGAGAAACAGACTTCACTTAAGAAAGTAGAGTTTGTCGAAACAAAGAGTACAGTCTACTTGGGAGGGGCAAGGAAGCCACTGTGGGCCTGTGTCTAGGGATATTTAAACCCTTTTTTTTCCCCCATTCTAAAATCTCATCATCCTACTTTGTGATTGGCTTTTTCTCCTAGTGGCCATACTCCTCCAGGCAGTTGTGTCCATTTTCCCAGCTCTTAGAGTTTTTCTTTTTACATCCCCTGTCTAAGGCCTCCTAAAATTTACTGTTTACTGCCCTCATTAGCCCTCCTGAATTTCTCTGCCCTTACCTCAGAGCCTCCTTACTTAACTCTCCCTAAGTCCCTGCCTGCACTGTCCCTGCAGATGCCTACTTAACCCTCCTTGCCCTGGGACTCATTACCAGTGCTTGTTTACCAGCTGGTTTTTGTTCCTTTGATCTTTTCTACCCCATCAATGCATCATCTTTCTAAAGTTTGAGAAGAGACTGTTCTAAAATCTCCTGTATGATCCAGCAAGGTCATTTGTCCATTCACTTCCTTACTCAGAAGTATTTGAGTTAAAAAAAAAAATAGGTACTTTGAAGGAATATGGTGACCTCCTTTAAGAGGGCTGCAAAACAGGTTTTATTTAAGAGGGAAGCAGAGCTAGCTGTAGGTAACTGATGAGATTATAAAGGCATTTATAACAACAGACTCATTCAAGTTTCCCAGGCACTGTGACCACGTTTTTCTAGATTGTCTTGGTTATAAATATGTTACTGCGACCTCTTGTTGATGGGACCCAGTGGTAGGATTGCTTGTGGGCAGATCTATGGAGCCCGGGAGGTATGTCTAGAAGGATGATGCTATTCATGGGGCAGGAGAAGAATGATAAGCAGGAAGCTGGTTGAATGGAGAAGCTTAGAGAGAAGAGAGCTACTGCCAGATCCTGGTCACCTCCTGGGATAGTCCCAGAGAGAAGTAAAACATTACACTGAGTTTGAGCTGTAAGTTTCCTTCCAGAGCATCTGGCCCCATTTTAGAGGTTAGCAAAGTGAGACCCAGAAGTACAAGGTGACTTTAACAAGATCAGCTTTAACACAGCTGACTAGGATTGCCAGCTCACTGGCCATTACCCCCTGTAGAAATAAAGATGGGGGGGCGGTTAAAAAATTGCCTCCAATCAGGCAGGCGGTTTGACCTCTGTACATTAGCCCAGAGTCATGGCCCTTTACCCTCTCCTTCTGGATTTTGAGCAACCTCAGCTGCTTGCTTGCCCCCACCTCCCCTTGAGGAGCACAGTTGCGTGGACGCCCCCAGGGCACAGGAGTTTAACCAAGGTGAAGTAAAGACCACAGGCACTGCTGGTGGGTGCTTGAAGTTGCGTAACCCACCACCACACATCTACTTAGCAAAGTTTGATTTTGATTGCCATAGAAGGCAAAACATCTTAAAATGAAGTTGAGCTATCTTTGGGTAGGATGCAAAACCGCCCATGGGTATATCACATCAGAAATGATGTGTGATTTTCCTCCAGTCCCTCAACTCAAAAAAGACGAACAAATTTAACCGATGTGTTCTAAAAATAAATAAATAAATAAATTCTACTTTGAGCTTGAAACCAAGTGTGGAAGTTTCAGGGTCTTTTTTGGTGAGGGGATGCAAGTGGGGAGGGGGCAAGGCAGGCCTGGGACTGGAGAGAAAATGATCGCGGTTAATTTCCTTTTTTCAGCATAAAGACAACAACTGTTTTAGCTTTGAGTATTTTCTACTGGGAATCACAGATTACTAAAGGTCACAGAAACCAGGTTGGCTTGGGGAAAATTTATGAATGGTGGTGATACGCTGACATTGTCAAACATGTGCCAGCAGGAGTGATGGGGAAATGCTTGAATCCACACACCTGTGCCAGGGACAACGCTTCTGATTTGACAGCCAGCAGCACCCCTTTATTTTTAACTGAGGTACCTCGTACGGAGATACCCTCATTAGGTATCACCACCGTAGTGTATCACCCACTCACCCTTATTCCACCACCATAGATCTCGGTGCTTCTTTCCCTCCTTCTCCTTTCCCCTCCCCCACAACACTCCTTTTTTTTTTTTAAAAAAAAAAAAAACCTGTTGTGTCAGTAACAAAACAAGTCAACCCCGGAGATACCCCACCTCACAGGACTCAGGTCTGTGAGCACAGTATCTGCCTTCGGGGTAACCGAGGGAGGTTCAGACCCAGGAAACTTGGCATGGCTGGGCTCAGGCTGCTCCCATCAGTCCCCAGGTTCCAGGCCTAGGAGACCTCTGTCCTAGGCCTGGAGGTGGGAGGCACATGCTCATCTCCAACTCTGGGGGCTGGAGACTTTCGGACTCTCCTTTGGGGCACTGCTGGGTCTTCCTCCATATGGGCTGGTTTCTGGTCATTTGCTTTAAAAATAGGCAACTTACTCTGTTAAATTTATTTATTGTGTAAGTACCTCCTAACCCCCCACCCTTTGGAGTGAAAGTTTATTACTTTAGTTTTCTTTTGTCTTTTTCCAAAAAGACATCTATTGTATTAGTGTGGGGCAGAAAATCAATGCTTTGAAATCAATGGTAATTTTTCAGGCTGTTTAAAATTACTCACATGGCTGGCTAAGCCTGCTGCGGATGGAAGCACACACTCTTGCAGAGGAAATCTTCACGCTGGAAACATCAGCAATGCATGTGTCCCTGAGACTTTTCTTCTTAGAACTTGTACATGTCCTGCAGCCCTGAAGGACTGAACTCAGGCAGCGCTGCTGCTGGCCTCGTCCTGACACCACTGGGGGCTCCAACAGGTGCGATTCTGTCGGTTTGGACTTTCAGCAGCTCCCCAAATGAGCGTTGCATGTACGGTCAAAGGCAGGAGGGGAGTAGACAGAAAATGTCTGATGAATACTAGTGGATACTGAGCAGAAGGAGGGTGACATATGAAGAATGTACATGCTCTTTGGAAGAGGCTGCGATGCTTTCGGTTGGTTTAGGAAGCTGTCTCCTGCTGGAAGGGCCACAGTCCTGGGCAAACACCCGGGAACTCTGCAGCCAGCAAGCCAGCTGCTGACTAAACCCTCACTGCAGCTCCAGGGAGTGGCAGTGTTATTCCCTGATGCGGGGTGTACACTGGGGCCCAGGTCACTGGACCAGGAAGAGGTGGAACTGGGGCTTGGCCCCTCTTTCTCCACATGGCCACAGGGTGGCTTTTGACGTGGGGCTTCAGGATAAGGGTCTTCGGAATGTGGTCGTTTCAGAATTGGACAGACACATTTCAGAATCTGTGAGTGCAAAGGCATGAATCCAGAGACAACTGAATTCTGTAAGTTCAAGCTCAAGCTTAGAGCCATGGTGTACCTTAAAAATGTAGAAGATACAATTCTCCTACTGGAATATATTCTATGGCTGAGGAAAACAAGGGGCCCAGTGTGAAAACCCTGGAAAATTATATGAAATAACTCTCAGTGAAGAATAGATTCACATCTGCCAGTCTTTGCCAGAGAGGTCTGAGTTCTTTTGATGCTACCGAGAACTCCTTTCCCAAATACTAATGCCAGTGGACCCTGTCCTTCCGGGGCTGACCGTGGAGCCTCAGATGCAGACAACTATCAGAGAGGAGCGTACTCCTTGGGCACGCTTCCTCCACTTCTGACCTGGACCCTGTCATTTCTAGAACCCTGGTCACCCTCCCCATTCCACTGTGGGGTTTAGAAAAAAGGCCTTCTCTTTGCAAGGTGGTAACAAGTTTGTAGAACTGGCTAAGAGTGACTGGGCTCTCAGCCCTTCCCCAATGCCCTAGCAGGGCATGAACTGACCATGTAACTGGCCAACATCTGCCACAAGGCTCACTGTTTCACTTGCCCCAGGGGAAATGTTTCCCCCCAAACCAGTACTTCTGCCATCCTGGCTAGGAATTTTGCACTCTAGTGATTCCTAAAACCTCTCATTCTGGTGTGCACTCTCTGAGTGCATGTGGGATGCTGGGAAGAAAAGATGGTGCCCAAGTAAATGGAAGCCAGCAGTTGGCCCCCAGAGCCTTGTTTCAGTTGCAAGGTGATATATGTTTCAGCCGTACCAAATCACGACCCAGGTAGCAGGCAATAAGTCACGCCAGGGTGAGCAGACCTGCACAAAATTCACCACTAAAATGGTCACCAGACAGACCCCAGACAAGTGCTGCTCAGATGAATTATGAGAAGTAGGCGCGACGCTGAAGAGACACCAGCGGAGCACGTAGATGACCCAGCCTGGGTGATCCCTTTAGGCAACCAGGATTGTAGTTGATGTGCATTTTGGAGAAAACCACCTCCTTCCTCCTTCTCCCTTGGAGAGACTCTTCCTCCTCAGAGGAAGTAATTTGAGGAAGTAACTCCTCCTCGGTAATTTGAATTTTGATAAAACCAATCATTTATGATGTGTTCAGAGAGAACTAAGTATTCTGAACATCACAGCAAAGGTGCTTCTCGTTGGAGGGAATTTTTTATTCCACCTGTATCTCCTTTATTAATTTTTTAAAAATTGAGGTGGCATTGGTTTACAACACTGGATGTGCTTTAGAGATATAAGAATACATGCTTCAAGTGTAAGTTACCAAACCGCACCCATCACCAAGGTACCCCTTGTCTTCCACCACCATCCACTGGGCCCCCTCCCCAATTTGCTTTGTTGGGTCCCCCTCCCTCTGGTAGCTTCAATTCTATAATCGGGTTTTAAAGGTTTGGTATTAGCTTGGTTTTATCTTATCTGTTGTTTGGCTTCTCTATATTCCACATAAGAGTGAAATCATCTGGTATTTGTCTTCCTCCTTCTGGCTTATTTAGCTTAGCATTATCTCCTCCAATTCCATCTGTGTTGTCACATAAGACAGGAGTTATCTTTTTGATAGCTGAGCAGTACTCAAATTTGTGTATGTCACAACTTCCTAGTCCATTCATCTGTCTTTGGGCAGTTAAGCACTTTGAAATCTGGGCGTGTGAGATCACCTTTCATTCTCTTTTTTTTGTCAGTATTGCTTTGGCTATTTGGCTAAACCAGGATTTTACCCTGGAGGTTGTAAATGAACCCCAAGGGTCTATGCTTTCAGGGAAAACTGTAGGCAAAATTTGTGTATATGTGCTTTTTTTTTTTCTGGAATGAGGTTTCAGAGCTTCTGTCTATTAATACTGAAAGGTTCAACAATCCAAAACGTTTAAGGACCAGAAGTAGTTTTGGGGACAAGTTTGGAGCTGGGTAGTGGGCACACCTGGCTCAGAAGATGAGAACTGACCCTCACCTGTGCCGTTGCCATGGAATAAGTTCTGGCCCAGTGATTCTTGGCTCCTAGCAAGCAAGCTACTAGGCTTTTTTTTTTTTTTTTTTTGGTGCATTTGTAAAGATGAAAGAGAAAAGCTGACATTATCTCTTGTTTGCAAATTAAATGGCCAACATTCCATTTGGTCATGGACACGTAGTGTGCATTCATGCCATGGGGTGTACACTATTCAGAGCCACGCTTGGATGTGGAGGTGACACTTCTGTCAAGACAACTGATACATTGCATTGCTTATTGCTAGTTTTATATGCTGCGCCAGAATTAGCCCATAGATGACCTGGGCTTCATAGAAGGGTATGGTCCAGGGTCTATGCTCCAGAAAAAGAGTGTTTTTTTCTGCACTGCACATTTTGGCCCATCCTCTGCAAGGTCCAGCCTCCCTTCTTTTTCTTTTTGCTTCCTCCCCGCAAAAAAGGGTAAGGCCTCTGTGTTGGCAGCATTTTGTAGGGAGTTGTCACTAGCGATGGTAGATTGTTGCATTTTGACATCCTACTGGATCCTAAAGGACAGCTAAGTGGACAAAAAATGTTGAGGTTGATGCCATGAAGGAATCTCATGTGGAAACTGGGGGGGGGGGGGGGGGGGGGGNGGAGGAGATAACTAATTTTAGGCACTAAGATGGCTTTGGGTGAGAGCAGGTTTGCTTCCTCACTGGGATTTCAGTGTTATTGCTGCTCTTGGTCAAGAGTTTGTTCATGATCTTTGCCCAACAAGTGACCATCCAGGGACTGTGACTATGTGGGAGGGAGCCAAAATCTCCAGGGGGTTGCTGGATTCTGTTCTTAGTCCCTGTAAATGAAAAGTTGGAGATCTTGGTTTCTGGGATTCTTGGGGATCAATTATGGGGCTAGGGCTGGCCTTTAACACAATTGTAAAGGTTGGTTAAGTCAGTGGATGGTGGTTGGACAGCATTCCACACTTCAACTGTTTGCATTATTCTGCTCTCCCCTCCAGTCCAAGAGGGAAGATGTGGACCTGGCACGCTGACTGTAGGTGAGCACGTATCCTCTCTACCCCACTTTCCACATGATGCAAACGCTGCCCAGGAAACTATAACTTCTGTTTCAATGCTCCAAAAATGCGGAGCAATCTTGTTAAAGCTACCCAGGCTCTGTAGAAGTCTTTTAGACAACCCCACCATGGAAAGCATTTTCCTTGTTAACACACATGGTATGTCTTATTTTTTGATGATTTTGAAGATTCAAAAATGTCAAAGAGATTCTGGCTGCAAATGTCCCACAGTGATTTTGTCATTTTGTAGAGAAAAGAAAGCAAGTTTTGCCACCACCCCTTTCAGAATAGACCAAGCTGTGGGGCCCAACCCCCTCCTTTCACAATCCCTTCCTACCACACCCCCATCCTATTCATATTCTGATCTTCAACACACTTGAAAAGATGTTATTTCAAATGTTCCTACCAAAGAAAAAAATCTTTCTCGTTTTTTTTAAGCCTGCCATCAAAGGCTTTAATCTGCATTTGAGGCCGATGGCTGCAGATGTGGGTAATGGAAGCGAGAGAAACATACACAATGTGGCAGAGCTGGAACCCCCCTCTCTCTCCTCCCCCCCACCCTGCACAACTGAAGGCACTTGGGCTGGACGGGGGAGCTAGTCAGGGGAGCCCACTGGTTCAACATGTCACAGCCTAGAGATGGGAAGATCTACCCAGTCAGTTACCTCCCCAGCCCTCCCAGCGTGGATGGTAAGTTTCTTTAGGGACGGCAATCAAGATAAACACAACTGTTCAGCCCAGTCTTCCATGAATTCAGCATTCATGGTGAACTGATTATGGTTAAGAATAGGTTACACTTGTATGCTGTGGAAGGGAGTTGGTTTGCAAACAAATTAATCAAAGTTATAAGAATGAGAGAACATCTAGAAAGAATCTGAGAAGACTAGCTATTTTTGGACAAGTATTTCTTGATGGTCTACTGTGTGTTATTTGATGAAGTTAGCAACACACATCCCTTTTCCTAAGGAGTTAAGCAGGCAAATAAGCAGATACTGGAGGAAAACCAAAATGATTTTGTTGTTTATAGACATTATCTTAAGCTCATGATCTTAACTGCACTACATTGGGAAGACAGGTAATTTCCCCATTGTTCATGTATTCAACCTCTATGCGTATATGTGAGATCCACACGTAACTCTAAAAACTCAGTTTTTAGAGCAAAGAAGTGCATGACATGTCCCTCACACAAAATTCAGTGTTACTAGTCTTACCAAGAAAGGTCATTTGTACTAAGCAGGGTATCAGAAGACCCAACAGGTAATGCAGATCCTTTCTTGACCCAAAGTCCAGTCTACAGCTCCAGTGCCAAGGGTCCTTGGATGTAGGTTGCCCTTAATAAACTGCAAATGTGATTGATGGACACGTTTGCTTTGTTCTTTTGACTCAAATTACTTTCTCAATTTGTTGGAACATATTTGTTCCCATAGTTGCACAGGCACACATCCTACTGAGGGCTTAAATGCTGCATGAGATAGTATGCAATGCTAGGAAAGTAGGTAGAAAGAGTACTTATCATCAGATGTGGGGAACTGGGATCTTGGATAGCTTCCCTGTGGACACTATATCAAAACTATACCGGGATATGTTTCTAAATAGAGTGACTAGATGGATATACTTGCCCACATGGGGAACATGCAAGAGAAGGAGCAGGAAGCGAAGAATAAATCGAGTGTCATATCAGTGGACTTCATAAAAAGGACTGCAATTGTAAGGAGGGAACAGAACTTTAATTTAGTTTTAAATTAGTTCATAGAGCTTCTGTTATAGAGAAAGAAGGGGTCCAGGAGAAAGTTGGATGTTTGGGAAGAGAGTGCAGAGGAGGATTCTGGGCTGGAGGTAAGCTCTTTAGGTCCTCAGGTGGCTGGACACCTCAAGCATTTTAGCAGCATCCTTAGCAGTCAAGAATTTGGTCATAATTACAGATAACAGCAGGCCTCATTTACATATTAACTATGAAATGTACTAATTACAAATTAGCTTTATCTATTCATTAAAACAAGCCCAAGAGGCCTTTTTACTTAGAAAGACTTTGATAGCATTTAGTTAAATTACTGTGTGTACACCTGAAAGTAATAACAGCTGCATTTCTTATATGCCATTGTATAAATCAGACTGGCAGAACAGTGGATTTAAAACCAAAGAGGGGATTTGCTTTTGCATCTTCAGAAAGCTAAGGCATACATGTGGGAAAGGGTAGTTTCCAGTGTAATTAAAAGGCAAAATATAAAATTATTTTAGTCATTTTTTTTTAAAGTTTAATATAGCTTCTTCCCCCTGAGGAAGGAAGTCCCCAACTTTTCTCTAAGAAGGCTTCTAAAAGCAAAGGAACTTTCCAGGTTGAGTAAAACAAAGTCCCTCTGTGCTTGCTGGGCTGCTGCTTGGAGAGCAATATCTCCTATCTGGAGCAGGAAAGGGAGGATATAGGAGGAACATCTCCAGAGAAAAAGGGATTATATAGACGACTTGCTGTGTTAAAAATTTGGGGCTCTCATGGAGAAGTTGGGACTACGTGATCGTTAGGTAGGAAAATCAAACAAACCAACAATTACTAACTCCAGGAAAGACAAAAAGCAAACAAAAAGAAAATGCATTTAACTATGCTAAAAACATTACAGCAGTCATTGAGTTAGCTAAATGTAGTGATATAACAACTACAATGAGAAGATGTAGGGGAGGCAATGATATATTGATATAGATATATCTTCTGTGTATGCTACTTGCAAATACAGAGGTAAACACCAGAAGGAAGACATTGTTTTTGAGAAATGACAATTGGAAGGCAGGGACAATTGTCTCTTAGTATATACCTGATGTTTAAAACCCAATTTAATTAAAAAAAATCTCTTAAAGGACCTTCAAAGATTTACAAGACTACTTTCTTTTGCTTCAAATGTTAGCAAAAGCAACACATAAAGTTGCCTCATGGCTCTTTAACTCATCAAAACAGAAATGTCACATTGAATGGTGACCATCTAAGACCCAGGTACAAGGCTGTCTGATCTGAAATGCAGCCTCAATGTCTTCTGTGTTTCCCATATTCTACCTGAGAAAATCCCAACTATAACATTGATTACTAGGGCCTCCATGACAAGGTTCTTACCAAACATCATTTTTTTTTCTTAACATGGTCACACACGTAACACATATAACCAGCTGCCTGACAGGGAACAAGTCTTCTGAAGGGAAAACTAAATGAGGGGAGGGGTGGCAATCACCAGCAACAGTTGACTCTCAGGTACCTGGAGAAAGGGGCCTGGAGGCATGTGAGGCCATATGACCAAGGTAATAAATAGAATAATGATAGGGAACATTTTTGAACTCTGACCAGGCACAGTGCTAAATGCCTCACACATGTCAGCTTGTTAATCCTGTCAGTCCCACGAGGTAGTTGTCATCATCATCTAATACTTAGCAGACTTGCACCCTGAGGCTCAGAGAGGACTTGCTTGTCCAGGTCACAAGAGATGGTGTGATAAAGAGGGATCCTACCCGAGATCTGTCTGACCTCAAGCAAAATAGTACTTGGATATTGTGCTGTTAAGGCTGGCAAATTTGGGGAGATATAGAAAAGTCGGAATTGTTTTTAAAGGCTAGGGGAAGCTTGGCATAATTTTGAGAATGAAATTGCAGAAACCTAGCTCTTGAGAAGACTGTCCACCGACACTCTCCACCCCCTTCCTCCCAAACCCACAGCCAGCAGCCCAGATAGACAGTCCAAGGGTTCTGGAGTCACTTTTTCTTCCTCAGTTTCAAAGTTGAATCAACTGTAAATTTGTCAATGCTTTAAATACTGCTCCCTGAGGTGTCTCCTTAATCTGCATCTTGTCTAGACTTTCTAATGCCCCTGCAGGAGTGTGAGGCGGATCTTATCAGTGTCTACATTTTTGACAAGCAATAAGCTCATGCTTATCTAGACTGATGGCTCTGGTGCCTTCCGCAGTTAGCAATTTGAGATGCTGTGGGAGGGAGTTCTGGTGGAAGAATCACACTTTCAATCCAAAATTAAAGCTCAATTTGGTCTAATTGTCCTTGATTTTATCAGTCGCATAAAATGGCTGATTCCATATGCAAAAATAAATAAACAGTTGTGCAGCTTTGAAATCCCTTCTTCTTGGGGACAGATCCGATCAAGTTCTTTGCTGTCTCTCAAGCTGTTTTCATCCACCAAACAGTGCTGATCTTTCTCTACCCTTTTCTATTTTTCTCCTTTCTCTGCGCTTCCCCCAGCCCAAACCAAAAAAAGAAAGGCTTAGTGTCTCTCTGTGTGTCTATCTCCTCTGTCTGTGTCTTGTATAATTTTAGAATGGAAGTTCCTTAAGAGCAAGAATAGTTCCTTTATGAGATGATGATATCCGGAAATCTGGAAATGCCCAATCAAGTGGTAAGTTGGCAAAATGGAATAAAGAAAATAATAAAAGTGGCTAATTATTTTTCTAGCGACAGTTTCTTTGGGATTTGGAATGAAGAGGAAGAATGTCCTGGGTCTAAGGGAGAACGCCTTCCAAGAACAGTCAGAGATCTGCTTGTAAGTAGTGAGGGTGGCGGGCTGAGCCAGCCTGGTGTCCAGCAGCCCTGTATTGGCCTCGGCCTCGGCCTCTGCCTTCGGTTAGCTGTGTGATGTTGGGCAATCCCGTCACCTCTCTGGGACTCAGGGAAAGGAAGGGCTGTCGTGTGGTCTGAGGGGCACTCCAACGGTGGCTGGAATACCCCTGGAAGAAGGATGGAGGTTGGCAATTCCCCATTCGCGATGGGTATGCTGGAGGTCCAATCACCACAGCAAAGGCAGGGGGGATGGAGAGGGGCTGAGATGTTTGAGAGAGATTTGGAAGGTAGTCAACAGGGCCTGGTGCCCAAAGGGTGGGAGAGGAGGGAGGAGTGTGGAGAGACACTCTCATCTCTGTTTTGGGAACCAGAGAGGATGTAGAAGACATAGATGAAGATGGTGATAAAAGGAAAAGATGTCAGATTTGGAATTTACCATCTGTGCTGATTTTAAAACATGTCCACAAATTCTTTAACATTATTCCAGTTCGAACATGGACTTGCCTTAGTGACTACCTTCTAATGAATACGATGCAAAGTCGCATGGTGTGACTTTTAAGACCAGGTCATGAAACAATCAAACTTGTGCATGGTTCCTTTTTAGACTCACGCTGAGATCCTGGTTTCTAGGCTGTGAGGCAGCTAAGACACTGTATGGGAAGACCAGGAGTATGTGCCCCAGCTGAGGTCTCACTGACAGTTGGCCCATTAAGAGTGAAAAATGTCTCTGATCCCTGCTGTCCTCTGATCCAGTCTTGTGAGAAACCCAGAGTGACAACCATCTAGCTGAGCTGAGTCAGAGCGAGGATCATAAAATGCAATGAAAGCCGGTATAGGACTGCTATTGTGTCACGTCACTATGCTGGGGCTGGTGTATTTGTAGCAGTGGATAAGCAGATGTACTTTCCGGGTCCTGCCCTCCCAACCCGCCTCCTCCCCCAAATAAAAGGGTGATACTTGCAGAAGAGTTAAAAGGAGAGAGTTGAAAGAAGTGTTTCTTTACAGAGACACTGGCAAGACTGAGAACAAAAGAGATGCTAAGATACCTGGGCAAGAGCATCAGGAGGAGCCACCCCTGTCCCTACACCTGATGGGACAGTGTGATGAGCCTGTTGACCATGAAGCTGTGAGGAGGAGTCTGTGAAATATCAGGGGCCACTAGAACCTGAGCAAGATCGTGAAGGATGGCAGGTAGGAGCGGGTCATGATGACCCACGACCCTCTTTCCTCTAGTCCTCCCGTCTCCTGTTGCTGTCTCCCACCGGCTGGCTTACTGTGATGTAGTCTGCAGAGGCAAGTTCCCACGGAGAGGCATGGAGGGCAGATTCGACAAGAGTGAATGCAATCAGCATAAATGAATAGAGTGAACAGAAAGGATCTTGGTGGGAAGATGGGAAATGCAACATTTAAGGACAAAGTAAGGCAGAGGTACCCACACACCAGCAGAAGGTGACACTCATGGCAATAGTAGGAAAAGTCTGCAGTCCATGTGTCCATCAAGGGGGGACTGTGGGAGGGAGGCAAGAGACCAGAACTGCCACATTTACTTGGTGGGTTCCTGCATTTGCCTATAGCTAGGCCCCCCGGAAGTCTGTAAGAACAGCTTGGAAGGGAAGCTCATAGGAAGATGGCCACAGCAGGTCCCTCTATCTTTTGACCTCCTGGTGAACTGGTCTTGCTTAACCTCCCAGCTGCCCAGCTACTTGAAGTCTGGAACAAGTAGTGCTTCTTGTCTCTTGTCCAGTGTGGACAGGGACTTCACCCCTCCTTAGGACTGCAGAGTATGTGCTAACTTGGCGGTATGCAAGGAAGGTAGAGGCCTCTAACAATTCAAGTGGAGCCAGATTGGGGTTATTTTCCAAACCAGTTGGGTGGGTTGGAAAACTGAAGTGGTCTCTGATTCTATCTCATACAGGCTGGAAAAATTCTCAGAGCTTGTATCTTGCTTCAAATTAGTGTGTTAAGGACAAGACTAGCACAATGCCCTGAGAGACGATGCTATGGCTGGACTTGCCTTGCTGCCTGGGTCCTCACATTCCTGGTCCTTCCCTGCCACGTAGAACATGGGAAAGTAGTCATTGGATGGTTCTGGGCCAGTCATATGGATGCAGGGAGGCTGACTGCTTAAAAATTCAATATGGGATTCATATTGGGGCCTGGGAGGCCTTTCTCTGAATCACAGTTAATGTTAAAGTCTTCTCAGAAAGAATTGTAGGGGGGGCATTCTCTAGACTATGTCTGCCATCCCCATGTCAGGACATGTCTCAGCCCTGGGACCCAAGAGCCTTCCAGGATGATGGAAATGCTTTCTTGTGCCCTGTCATATAGTAGCCACTAGTCACAGGTAAACTACTGGACAAATGAAAAGTGGCTAGTCTGTAAAAAAAGATGAACCTTGACGTTTGTGACATGGATGGAACTGGAGGGGATTATGCCAAGCAACATAAGTCAGAAGGAGAAAGACAAATACCAGTGGTCTCACTTGTCTGTGGACAAAGAGTCAGACAAAACCAAATCAACAATCAACCCTAGAAATCTGACTGTGGAATTGAGGCTACAAAGCAAGAAGGGGAAAACACAGATGAAAGGAGGCAATGGATGGTGATGGAGGCCTTGATGGTGGGTGTGGTGTGGTGACAACATCTGAGTGTGCTTCTCTGCTTCTGATCAAATACAGTGTTGTAGACCAGTGCTATGCCATAAAGAAGAGAGAAAGAAAGAATAGAAGGAAGAAAGAAAAAAAGAAAGGAAGAAGGGAAGAAAAGAAGAAAGGAAGCAAGGAAAATAAGGACAAGGCCCTCTTTGGCTACTACTGCTGCAGATCTGGACAGCACAGGGAGAGATGGCTGTTGAGCAGACTGGTTTTCAGATCCGGGTCTTCCTTTTGGGTCCAGAAAAGGATAAGAGGCAGGATCTCTTCTTTGGGGATCCGAGGACAGTAAGAGTTACCCACCCTTTAAAAGGGAACGCCAGAACTGGAAGGGAGTTCAGACAGCATCCAGAACAAGCCAGGCCTTGCAGGGTGACGTGCTGGGAGCGTGGAGGGCCAAGGGCAGGGGCAGAGGAATGGGGGAGATGTCCCGCCTGCACAGACAGCAGACGTGGGAAAGGGAAAGGTTGAGCATGAAATTGGAGAAGAAAAGAGGAGGAAGGAAAAGGAAAGGAACTCGTGGGAGCCCTTCCCAACTAGTCTTCACCAGATCCTGGGGACTCAGTGGATTCACCTCCAGTGATACTCTTGCCCACCTTACCTGCCAGCTCAGAGCTGGGAAGGGTACCTCAAGGCCCTGGAGAAATCTGGGAGAGGAACTTGTCCACAGGCAGAGCTTTGCAGTGAGCCAGGGAGAGGGAGTGGGCACTGCCCGGCCCTGCTGTCCAGCCCTCCCTGCACTGTTCCACCAGGGAGCTTGTGGGCCAGTGCTCTGAACCGCCAACCTCAAGTTGCTGACCTGGAAGCAGGTCCCAGACATCAGCTCAGCTCCCACCTCTTTGGAGACCAGGGGCTGAGAAAGAAGCAGAGATGGGGCTCTGCCTAGACACTGTTTCGACACCAGCATTCTCATGCTGCTGGATCGGAGAGGATCCAGCAAACACAGCCTTGGTTTTTATTTTAATGAATCATTTTTACAATGAGAATAGGTCAGTGGTAGCTGATTGATTTCTGCCTTGAAACCAAATAGCTCTATGTGTTGGGTCTCAGCTGAGGACTTTCCCTGTTACTATCTTCCTTTTTTAGGATCAAACATGTTCTCGCATCAGCCAAGGCAGAGACACCTGCAGTTTTTGGTCTTGCAAGGAATTTGATTTTATAGAAATCTACTGGGAACATTAACAAGAACCACAACATTTATGGGTTTGGACTATATTTTGAAAAAAACCAAAAACCCACAATCCTGTGATATACTGAGTTCATGCCTTCGTCTTTAGGGTTATGGTCACCAAACACCACACATGAAATTCCTCTTGCAGCTTGTACACCCAGCTCTATTTCTTTCACTGCTGAGTATGTCTGCACTTTTAAGTTTAATGCCTCATCTAACCACCTTCACCGGGAAACCACTGAGAACATGAGGACTGAAGAAGGGAAGGGGAGAGGCATCCAGAATGTGTGTGAGGAGCGTGAACACCTGCTGGAGTGACTAAAACAGCAAGCTCACATTTCTTTCCACAGATTTTGGGTTCTATTTGGATCTGGTTCAAGGAAAAAGACATTTTCTGCAATGCTACACTTAGTGGGTTTTGCTGTCAGTGACCAGCAGGAAGCTGTCTTTGGGGCCAAAAGGGGGGAACGAGGCAGGTACCTGTTCAGGCAGCCACCTCCAACCTCCCCTTTCCTGTTGTTTCACAGCTGTGGGGCCTGACCCACCAGGGAGGCAGGTGGGTGTTCTCTGCCTGGTCTTTGCCCAAATTCAGCTGTAACTCTCACCAGGAGCTCAGACTGCCTCTCACGTTCCTGAAGAAGTTTGCCAGTTTACTCATGTGCTGCTCCCCAACCAGCCAGGCAATGTGTTGTCTTAAATAACAAAACTCTACAAATGGCAGTTTAGTCTCAAAGGAAATGCCTCGCCTAAGAAATAATCTCGCCTTGCCAATTGTGGGATGATCATTTTCCACACCAAATACACATGGAAAATGTTGGCTTTTAAGACACATAAATAGTGGAAATGCAAATTCACTTACTAACACAGAGGGAAGAGAAACCACACTTTCTTATTCTGGCAAGTCGGGACGCTCAGCTGCTGTCTTGCTTTTTCCCAGCAGTATTTGCTGCACTGCTCAGTAAAGGCTGCTTGTGCTTTTTAAGAGGACCTGGTATGCTCGGTACCGCCTTATGGGTAACAGTCCTGAGGATTGCAAAAGGCAGGTGTTTTTACCAAGAGAATTGTCTTTGGGGCGATGATCAGACCCTGGGAGGATGGTTTGCATTTGCTCACGACACTGACCCTGCCTTATAAATCTGCGGTGATAAAGGGATTTTATTCCTCCTCTAGCATCTTCTGCATTTGTTTACCACCTGTAGTGAGCTGCTGGAACCAGTCTGTACTCAGATGCAAAGCCGAGCTGGCCTTGCTTGGCAAGGAGCTGCAAAGCGTGTGTCACGTAGGTCTGCTCTCTGGATGTGGTGCACGCGCATGCACACACACAAACACAAACACACAGAGTCACAGCTCGCCAGTCAAAGGAAACCTTGGCATCCTTCTCAGCCCTTTCCCAAGTCACTGTTTGCAAGTGGGAAGCTGCAATGTTCTCCTCTCGCCTCCTTCCTTGTCACCTCTCTCACGCATCCTCCTCTGAGTTCAGTAAAGTCTCCATGGGTTTGTTTTTGCTTCATCTTGCTAACTGCATTCTCCCCAAATCTCACCAAATGCTGGCCTGTGCCCTGATGGTGTCTGGCAAATGAGAATTCATTTTTCTCTCATGTAAAACAAAACAAACCCAAGCCAAAACAATACCAGTGATCTTCTTCTGTGTTTGGTAGGGAAGGAGGAGCAGGTGCCGTCATAGGACCAAAATGTTACCCACAGAATCCAGCTGTCCTGCGTGACGGGAGGCTCCCCCACCACCCAGTCTATAAATCAAGGCTTTCTTGTTCAGAGTTTGTTTGCAAGGTTAAATCACCTAATGCCTGAACATAGCACTTTCTATTACGACAGACTGAGCCTTCTGATAAGATGGAGAAAGTGCATTCTACTTGTTTCTCCTGTTAAATACAACTGAAAACCCTGGACAAAGCACACAAAGCATTAACCACCAGAAGACTGTCAACCCAAAGGTGGAGACAGGAAGACAGACAACTAGAGGTGTTGGGATTCAAGAATAGAATCTTAGTCTTGCTCCATCCATCTGTTTCTTGTGTTGCCTTCACTGAAGACCAATGTTCTGGAACTTTGTGGCTAATTTTGGCCAATCATGTTTCTAAGTAAAAAAAAAAAAAATTTTTATATATATGTATATATGCATAAAGAAATGGAGTTTATTAATTATTTTGGTATTTCTATGTGTAGAAATACCAACAGACACCAGGGTTGTGCTTAGAGGGTATGGAGGCCTGGGCAAACCCCTGGGGAGAGATGTCAAAGTAACCCACTGTGTGTGTCTTCCACTCTGCCAGGACACTTCCCTCTGAACTCCTGTGCTGTGCTTGCTGCTTTTTTCTCCTGTACCCCTTCTCACAGGACAAATATCCTGTCTTCTAGGCAATCCTCGTCCAAGCCGTTGATAACATTTGCAATCAGGACTGGTCCTCAGACGGTCACTCTACACGTGCACCCTGGCGAGCCTGCTCATGTGCCCTCTGAGATGCCGCTTAGACGGGACTCCCCAGACTGTCTCC
>JAGFMF010011387.1:2067795-2080751 GCA_019455555.1 Galemys pyrenaicus
CCCCCCCCCCCCCCCCCCCGCCTGGATGCCATCCTCTCCACCACAGAAACTCACGGGGACTTGTCAGACACTATAAAGAGATGCAGATGCTGCCAGAGTAGCAGAGACTGTCAGTATCAGCTGAGATCCATTCTCCTCTTCCTTTGCAGAAGATTCCCTATTTACTGTGTGAGGTGGCAATATGTTCAACTAGGAGACCACATTTCCAAGGTTATTGGGTAGAACTTTTGGGAGGACATCTTGAAAGATAGACAGTTGTGACATGCCTGGTGATATTTGTTTGGTTGTTGGCTTTGGTCTCCTTTTAAGGTTACTATCTGGAATCCAGATGTGACAGTTGGTGTTCCAACGTATGAGGTGACTTTCAAAATCCAGACTTTCAAAAGTCAGAAGTTAAAGATCAGAAGTTAAAGATAAGGAGCCCCCAAATCAGAGGAGTTTTGGTCCTTGATACCCATTGCCAGCCCAGCCCAGGAGTACTGCCTGAGAAATTTTCTGTGAGAGAAAGATAAACTATCTTCTTGTTGCTTTTGCTAGCCGTGAAACACAATTTCTAAATTGTGTGAGGTTTTGCCTTGGTCCGTCAGACTTGGAACCTATTACACAAGAGTGAGCTGGTGTGTTCGTAATGAATACGTGCTGATGTGTCTGAAGAACAAAATTGGAAAGAGTAACTGAGAGGAGTGTGGAGACGGGGAATTGGATGGACTTTGTTGCCTTGGGAAGGCTGAGGGGGGAAACTGAGAGAATGTGTGTGAACGTTGGGCTGTCCTCTTGGCATCACCTGGTGGGGAGGGGCAGTTCTCGTCTCCGCCCTGGTGCTTCCTGATGCTCCACAGGCCTGGGAACTGAACTCCTGCTTCACCCTTCAGACTCCTCGCTGGTCCGAGCGAGAGGACATGTGTGAGAAGGACAGTTGCGGTGGGTGTCCTTGAAGGATGAGTTTTCAGTGACTCACAACTCAGTTTCCTGAGGTACGTGTGGTCAGCTTCATGCGTGGTGTAAGTTAAGGTTCTGACTTTAAAATGAAATGGGATGTTCAGGAAGGGGAGCTCAGTCCCTCAGGGCTGGACCTTCACAAGTGGAAGCACAAGGCTGGGACAGCTCCAGGCGGCGGACTTACTGGAAGCTCTTAGGCCTCCAGGTCTGTGTCCAACTCTTTGTTCAAGGGAACAAAGAGAAAGAAGCAGCTCCTGTTCTTTTCCCTGGTGTCATCATGGCTGTGACAGGCGACGTTTCTAATGGTCAAGTCCCCCCTGCGAGGCCTGTCCGTGCTCTTGTGCGTGGGCTCCTGCCCTCTGCTGCTGCGGGGCAACCGCGGTGGACGTGGTCATGGTCACAGGAGCTTTATGGCTTCCAAAAGGAGAGAAGATGTTTTTGTTTTGCTGTTTCTGGGAAAGAAGAAGTGACATCTCTTGTTGCTTTCTCTACTTCCTTCCTCTCGACAGCTAGTGTTGATTATATAGCTCAGGCTGGTTGGGGCTAAGGCACCCCATAAGTGACCAGGGACACAAGCTCCGGCCCAGCTGACCTGACCCAGGCCTCGCGGTACTAATACAATGGGAAGACACAATGAAGCTCTTCTCTCAGCTCGAGATAGGAATTTAAATTAAACCTCATTTAGCCGGGCGCTCCCGTTTGATTTATCGGCAGATGCCTCTTGCTGTTTGAGCCTTGTTAAATTGCTAGCAAACACTTCACTGACCAGCTGTTCCTATTAAGCCAAAAGAGCGCTGTGGAGCAGGGTCAATCCCCACGCACTTCGGATGGTTCTTATATGTCATCCCTGTGGAGCAGCCACAGGGAGGGTATTATCCCCGGCACCCTGGGAACTGGCTGGTTAATGGCACTGAGGGATTCTTCTGCCTACTGGTGGGAGAGGGAGGGGCAGAGGCAGGCTGCGCTGGCTGGTGACCCGTTGCTCTGCTCTCATGCAGGGTCCTGCCAAGTTAGACTCGGGATGAAGGCAAGACCTGATGCCCTGTCCATGGGCTAACGT
Organism: Galemys pyrenaicus; assembly: GCA_019455555.1. Lineage (NCBI taxonomy): Eukaryota > Metazoa > Chordata > Mammalia > Eulipotyphla > Talpidae > Galemys > Galemys pyrenaicus. The sequence goes on from JAGFMF010011387.1 coordinate 2,069,795, forward strand.
TAGGTACGTACTTGCCTTATGGATAGGCTCAGCTCAGGCATAATGTTCTCCCACCTACCAGCCAAGGATGTGACTTTGCTGAGTCAGAGCTGGCCTGGCAAAGGCCGAGCACAGGTGTGGGTCACTCCAGAGACGTGTGCTGAGTGTCCCTCTGTGAGAGGTCCAGGATTGTCCATTTGCTCGGTTGTGTCTTTGTGTGAATAAGGAAGAGGCCCTACCTTCAGAGTTGATAAGCCCTATGCTTGGCCAAGGCGTAGGCAGGCAGCCTCCATGTACCCTCTCCTCTCCGCTGCCAGCCTGCACGCAGTGCACAGCGCCTGAGATGTGTGGCTGCATCAGTAACTAGTAGCACTGAGGATCTGGAAAGGCTGTCTAGCTTTCTTTCTCTGCAAAACGCTTTCTCTTGTTCCCCACTTTCCCTGAGGGCCTGTGTCCTCCTCTCTCCTGCATTCCCTCCCCTCTCCTCAAACTGAAACCCATCCAGGTCATGGTCAGTCTCTCGCCTTGGCACTGAGTAGCGAGCAGAGTGGTCTTCAGGAACTTGGAGTGATGTCATCTAAAGCAAGAAACTCCTGAAAATATACTTTTAAAAGACAAACTGGTTGTACACACATGTGAATAGCAGAATTATTCACAAGAGCCAAAATGTAGAAGCAGTGTCTACTGTTGGAATAGATAAACATCAGTGTCTACTGTTGGAATAGATAAACAAGGTATGCTATTTACATAAGATAGAATATTATTGAGTATTACAAAGAAGTGAGATTCAGACATGTGCAAAAATATAGATGGACTGTGAATACATAATGCTGAGTGTAGTCACAAAAGACAAATACGGTAGGATTCCACTTAGAATAGTCAAATTCAGAGATATGAATAAGCATGGTGGTGGTAAGGGCCTGGGGGTAGGCAAGGAATGAGTATTATTGTTTAATGGGTATAGAATTTCAGTTTAGAAAGATGACCTTTCAAAGGGCCTGGAGGGAAAAAACTGCAAAAAATGGGAGGGAGAGTTTTGGAGAACCAGGAGAAGATGGCTTAAGAAAAGTCAACTTTTGCTTTTATTGAAGGTGAAATGGAACCCAATGCAAGACTTTGTTATGACTGCTCTTAGGTCTTTGTAAACTCACGGAATCTTAAATCTCAGGTTATAAGCTCCTAAAGGACAAGCTGGCATCTGGATGTTCTGAATACTACATGCACAGAGCCAAATTTATGTGAAATGCTCCCTAAATACTTCTAAATTATTTGTGGTAAAGTAGGGGAGGCAAGGAGACTAGCCCAGAAGCTCGTGGGAGGCATGGCAAAGGAAAAACCACTTAAATAAAAGGTATTAATTTCAACAAGAGAAAGAGTTTTGACCTACAGGAAAGTCTTTTCTGGTATAATTAAGAACTGGAAGTGGCCTCTGAGAGAAGGTCTAGAAGACCAGGTGCTGTCTTGAGCAGCCAGGACTAATTCTGCGTAAAACAGACTGTATTGATTGGACTCTTCCAGCAGTTGCTGGTTCAGAGACCCTATAAATCCATTTATTTCCTTTTGTTAAAATAATTTCCGATGTTGACTATGATAACAGTGTGAAATTATATTCTGGAGTCATGCTGGGGCTTCCCTCTCCCATTCTTAGCTTTTGTTACTCTTGTGGATTAACAAACATAATTAACATTGCTATTGTCAAAGCTCAGTCACAGAAATTTTTGTAAAAAGAGATATTACCAGAGTGAGATGAATTATTTATTCCCCGGAGTCAGCAGATTTCAGAGCGGGCCTTGAAAGCCCGCCCCTGAGCGGCAGGCCCGCTCAGGGCTGTCAGTCCTGCTTGTGTCTGAGAGCAGCTAAGGAGTGCTTTGTGGAGCAAGTTTGTTGCCTGGAATGAAGGGAGGGAGCCAGCGGCAGCAAGTGCAGGCCAGGAAACAAATGTCCAAGTCTTAGGCATGCTGCGTGTCCTGCTTCATGGGCTGTCAAAACGGGCAAAGCAGCCTGAGTGATGCTCTTGACAATGTGGAGAGTTTCATATTTATCTAATCCACTAAAAGACAATTTTATACCAAGAGATTATCATCAACTTTGTCCCCGTGGAAGTTATCGGTGCCCTGACTTCAGGGCTGACAAACTAATGTTCGTTTTATGGCATCTGTCAACCAGATGGAAGGCAAAGTCGTTTCTTACCAGTAAGCAGATGAAAGGAGTTCGGGAGATTAGAAGCAGCAATGTCATCACTGAGGTGAAGGGATGTCAGTCAGGGGCTATCAGCTTGTTAAGGAAAGTGAAAAGAGCATTATAGATGTTGACTCTAAAATGGACTGAGTCAGACTTGTAAACACATCTAGTATTATTAAGATTTCCGCAAGCATCTGGGAGGCCCTAGAGAACTGCAAAAAAATGGATCATTAGACCAAAAGTAAGCTTCAATTCTGGTCCAAATCTGTCACTACTTGGAAATTCTCCCTGAAGACCCCAACGTGTGGCTCTAACCATTCTCTTTGATGGCGCCCACATATCAAGGTTTTGAACTTTTAACTGACATCTTAAATAGACACACTTATTATTGGAAACATTACATAAGTTCAGCTCCGGTCTCAAATGTCGTCGGTTGACGTTTATGTTCGAATGCAATTTATAATTCTTCACAGAAAGGTTAGCACTTAATTAAAGTACCGCTGGAAATTGCCTTCTTCATAAACCTGGGCTCTGTGCTTTCTTTTGCTTGTATGCAGAAAAAAATAATCTTCCATGATCTGTAGTTCTTTGGTTAGCTACAGCCATATCAGGACCCAGGGGGAAGCCAAAGGCAGAATGAGAATAGGGTTTACTGCCCAAAATCTTTGTCTCTCAGACCTCACAGAGCTGTGACACCTGATGAAACTCTCCTGGCAGGGGGAATGGTTGACGTGGTCACTGGCCAAATATTGGAGCTTTTCCTTTTGTTTTTAGTTGGAAACCGATGAAGGTTAAGCGAAATTGCTGCTTTCCTCTTAAGTTAATTATTCTAAAGAGAAACAATATTAGTTATGAGAAGAAAACTTGGAAGGCTAGAGTCCGGGGAATCAGGAAGATGCTTTACATATTGCTTAGAAGATTCTTTTGAGGAAGAAAACATTCGATGGCCAAAAAAGCATGTTGAACTAACAAATTAATTTATAATTAAAAGCCACTATTAGTTACAGCCAGAGTGGTGGTGTTCTATACTCAAGAAGATCAGAGGGACTTTTTCTGGACCCAAGTTTCTAGCTCAAGCTAGAACTTGAGCTGGGAATGGGTGCACATCAGGTGGGGTGGTTGGCGTGGTACTGACTTAGGAGGAGGAAAAGGATCGTGACTGGATCTGTACCCAGGAAAAACGTGGGACACAAATATGTGTATTTCTTAAGCTCCCATTTATCAAATTTTCTTAATTTATCAAATTTTCTTAAGCTCCCATTTATCAAATTGAGTGTAGAAGAAAGTTGTCAGCATCTTTTTTTTTTTTTTTTTTTTTTTACACGAGGGAAGCATGAGTTGATGTTATAGAATATTATTTGGTGCCAAATTCTATTTTCAGCTCCTTCTCTATACAGAACTTACTGAAGGCATTACAAATGAGGATAGAGAGTTTTATCAGAATAAAAATTTTTTTAGAAAGTAGTAACTTTTGTCAAAAAAGCCCCCAGACTGCAACAAATTACACAAGAATTAATACCTCCTGAAAACTTTTTTAAAAAATAATAAAGATATCTATTTACAGATCAGAAAAAAATCATTATTATATGGTGTGTGGAGATGGGCCAGATCACAAGAGATGGAAGCACATGGCAACAAGGCTTTTCTCCAGCTGCCTTCTTGTTGGCTAGCAGCACACAGTTCGTGGAAAATTAGCAATGAGCACTACAGTTGGGTGACTACCAGTGACAAATGCCTGCTGATTATAAATCTGACATGACTGGTCCTGTGTGTTGCTTGTTATTTCTTTAGATACATAATCTGATAATGATCTAGTGTAATACGTGTGCACTATTGTAAGCTTCCTCAGAGGTGCCTAAGTAAATCTGGAAGAACCTGTATTGGACCAGGGCCCAAGATTTTTTTAGTATTTCTGGTTTGGAAGTCAGAAATCCAGCCAACCCCAAATAAGCTAAATGACAGCAGGAGGCTCCAGGGGAGCCTGGGTTTTAAGGAATCGGGGAGAGCCAGCGCTGCTCTTCTCTTCAACCTCATGCTCTTGACACTAATTAGAGGGCAATGGGTCAGTTGACATCATCTTAAAATGCAAAGCAGCATTGACAGAGGTGGCATCATAGAGTGAGCAGGAGAGCAGTCTCTAGAGCAGAATCACTCACCAGCTGTGTGATCTTGGACAAGTTACTTAATAGCTCCGTATCCTGGATGGTAAAATGGGGATTCTAACGGCCGACTTCTGTGGGCTGTTTCGAGGATTAAATGAGTTAATGTGTGAAGTGCTAAACAGAGCGTGGCTCAGTCAATGTTAGCTCCTGCCATTATTATGTGTTCACGTGGTTTGTGTGCTAGTGAAGGAGGGTATGGTCTTCACTTGAGTCTCCTAAACAAAAACTGCCAGTCCTTGGCGTTTGGCAGGGCAAGTGAGAAAGAGGTTAATTGTTTTAGCCTTTCTAAAAGAGCTCTGATGGGAACTATCAGCCTTGGCAAATGAACTGGGAACAGAAAAATATAGTCAATCTTTTTGGTCACATCCTCTATTATTACTAAGAAGCACATTTCCTTTTGGGGTGAGCATTAGGGACAAAAATAAGGCTCTTCAGTTTCCCACCCCTTTCATGAATGCTGTGGAAGCACTCGGGCTTGCATTGAGGCTGACTGGCAAATGCATTCTCATAAAAGCAAAAGTGGCACATTTAGGAGTCTATTCAGATTGAGCAGGAAAAGGGGGGGATTTTGGTGCTGGAACTGCAATGCATGATCTCAGCAGTGGCTGTTAACATTCTAGGTGGGGGGCTCAGGTCACAGCTTTTAGGGATCATGAGGTTGGAAGCAACGGAATGTTATTTTGAGGCTGCCAGAAAGATCTGCAGGCTTATAGGCGCACATTTGCTACCTATGTACAGGCAGGTTTACCTTTAATAGCAAATGATTCCACCAGAGCCTATTTCTCAACTTTAGCAGGTAGATTTTATGTTTCAGGGTTTTTTGGAATTCATGAACGAATGAGAAAAAAAATCAAAGGGGTGCCTAGTGGCATTATTCTCCCAAATCCTTTAAGTCAATTTTGCCTTTCCCAGCATTACCCAGCTTTGTGACTTCTTGCATTATGAGAATTCACAAAGCCAAAAAGAATTTTCTTGAGCATTCAAAGTTTTCATCTGCAAAGAAGCCTGCAGCACTGCAGGTGCCAGGGAAGCTTATTTGTCTAGGACAGCCAGCCATGCTCCAGAAGCAAGGGACAGTGGGGTGCCCTTCAGGACTAGGGGTTCTCAAGTGACTTTGCAAATTGGAAGGAGATAGGTTTTCAGAGCTTCCTCTATCACCTGGATACATTTTAGCCATGAGCTAAGGGTTTGGGGATAAAGAGAAAATGAAGCTGAGTGGATTCTAGCCAAATGCCTCATAAGAAAGATCATTTGCTTCCAAAAGTATTTAATCTAAAACTTCCCATAGAAAGCTTAAATGGACTCATGAACCTCTCAAGGTGGTTTCTGGCTATAAATTTGATTCCACCACATCCAAAAGAACTAGCAACTTCTCTACTGCCCCATGGCGCTCCTAGAGCTCCTGAGCTAAATTGGGAACATAGAAACTTGGCCACTTTAGAGTTAAACGTGTAACACTGAAGTGAAATTCCAAAAAAAGGCCGTGGAATTCTTTTCCTTGGAGACTTTGAGAAGAGTGGAGACAGAGAGAGACAGGAGAGAATAGAGACAGAGGGTGCTGAGGGGAAAGTTTTAGCTTCCTTTCTATGAGCCTATAAACTTCAGTCAGAAACTTGCCTTTGTGCTCACGTAACATTAAACACAAACCAAATGACTCGAGGGCTGATTCAGTATTTAAATTGTTCTAGAAAACTTTTTAAAAACTGCTTTTGCATTGATATTTTACAGAGCAAAAAAGGATAATCATGGAAAAGCACAACCAACTGTGACCGATACAAATAGAAAAAAACTAAGCATAACAATGAGAAGCCTCATGGGTGGAATTGCAAGAAGACAGCCCAGGCTCTCCTCATCCGCATGTGCAATTATGTATGGATGAGAAATTACAAGGGCTAATAATTACAGCAGCAATTGTCCACTTGCAGAACAATTAGCCCTTTGCTCCTCATTCTGAGAAAGTGACTAATTGTACCCACAGCAAGCCAACTATTGGTACATTTGTTTTAGAATGAAATTTTCTGCTTGCCAGAAAGTGCCACCTCCAGGAGCAGAGGATCCAGGGTGTCCCTGGGGCCCAGGGCCCAGGGACCCAAGGCTTTGAAATAGCCACCTTATAACCCAGAGCAGGCACCTAGGTAATGTGGGCCACTGGCTAAAAATGCTGATTCGGGAGTTGGGCGGACCACATCATACACTATATATATATCTAAAATGAGGGAAGTAAAAATAGTTCAGGTAATGATAACAATCATGCTTAATGAGTACCTTTCATCAGAGATTGTGTCTTTTAGTTAAATTTCAAAACCTCCTGTGAGAGGTAAGGAAAAATATTTGTAAGCTAATCTTTACTTTTCAAAGACACAGAAGCACTTTAGGTGGTAGTGAGTATTGTTATGTTGCAAGTGGATAGAGGACAAAACCTTGATTTGTAACTTCCTGCTCCAGGAATTACAGTCCTGTTCATTCTGTTCAGGTAAACATTTTTTCTAAGATAAGGTGTGTAATGTGTCCAGGGGGTTAGAGATGGGCAAAAAGAGACCCTCCCGAACCTCCCTATCCCTCCCAACAGACTCACACAGCGAGGTTACATTCAGTTCCTGGTTTGATTGGTCAAGCATTCCAAGTCTTCGGAGGGGACCTGCATTATGAGTGGGACACTCAGGCAGAAAGATTGTTGATCTCTGGGTGTTTTCCTGTGGCCCCAGATTTCCTAAGAGGGTACAGCGCCACCTCCACAGTGTCACATCCGCCAGTTCATACTGCCACTCAGACGTCAGACTCAAGCTCATGTCACCATTGCTGAAGGTGGCTCTCGGCAGCCAAACTTGTATGGGGTGGCCACACATATTCTTATAGCCTTTGGCTCCTAGGACACAGAGTTGGGGTCCCAGGGCCTCTCAACATTATTTTTGTCCCCAGTCTTTCGGAGTCATGGAAACAGCTGCCCTTGGATTCTGAGTATATGCCTTTGTATTTAGGTGTATTAGCAGTTTGATCTGAACACTTGCTTTCAAATCGATTTGGCTAAGGCCACCCCATGACCCTAGGTAACCAGTCAGATGCGTATATGTGTTTTTGCATTTGCTGTTACGAGACAGTCTATATCAGGCACTATATTAGTGAACCATTATCGAGAGCCTTTTAAAGGGGGGGCACTGTGGGGCTCATTACACCCCCCTCTAAGGATAGTACTGTTTGCTGAGACATGTGTTTTTTTCTCCTGCAGTCTTCTCATTGAAAGTTGAGGAGTTCTTCACCTCTTTTTCTACTTACTTCTCAAGGGCTATCCCTCTAACTCACTGCTTGCTCCATTCTTCTTGGGTGGGTCCTGGCTGGGCAGGGGCTGCCATCTCAATTTTTCTGGCATGGTTGGTGAGACCTGCTCTACTGGGGGGTGAGGCTGGAGTCTCTCCTACTTGATCTGTCTCTCTCTCTATTCCTCTTGTTAATATTCCAAGAAATGAACAGTATACAATCTCTCCAGTGGCCTCTGTTTCCTCTGTCTCAACTTCCTTTGCTTACTCTCTCCATAAGAGACATTTTCTAATAAAAACAGATAGTGTTTTCTTTTCCAGTGCTCAGTGCTGTATCCTCTGGTTCAGCCTCTCCACTTCATATTTTCCCCAACTTCTACAATATTCACCTTCCCCAGCATTCTCCAGATTTTTGCTGATGAAAAGAGGGAGGTGCGACTACCTCATCAGCCTCCTTAACTCAGAGACTCAGATAGCAAAGAAACTGTGGCCACAAGCCAAGATTCTACAGTGACCCAAAAGAAAGGGAAAAACACTTATTTTTCTAAGATTTTGTGCCTTGGAGATGTGGGGCACGCTGCCAGCTTCCCCAACCTCCAATGGCTCTGCTCCAACAAATTCATTTATGGCCCAAACAGAAGCATGTCTAAAAAACAGAAGTTAGGTACTTAATGCTTTAACTGAATTGTCTTGAGGTCACTTTAATTCAGTCTTCTTGAAAAACACGAACATCCTGAAAAGGATGCCTTCTACTCCTTTCCTTCTACATTTAGCCCAGGCGTCTCAATATGCTGTCGTGCAGGGTTACATATGCATACTGTCTCAAGGAGAATTTCATAAAACAGTTGTGTACCTTTGTACTAATAACATATTATATTCTTATATAAGAAAATATTATATTCTTTATAATATACTAATAAAATATTATATTCTTATATAAGAAAACATGTGAAACTTCAGAGCACAAAATCAGTTCTTAGGGCATTTGTCTAAAATTGCATGCCAGAGCAACTATTTCATGTATGTGGTTAGAAACAGAATTACTCATAGTTTAAATTTTATTTTATTTTTAAAACATATTTATTTATTTATGCATACAAGCACTGGGGTACAGGCCAGAGGTGTGGGGAGGGGTTGTGAGAGAGGACTCACCACAGAGAGTGGGGAGCAGAACAGGCAGACTGACTGAAACACACTGCTGAGGGGAGCAGCAGGCACAGCAGGAGAGGTCTGCCTGTGCCATGTGGGTCCCCTCCCTGGCTGGCAGCAAGGATCGAACTCATGCTGCAGTTTGCTTCATAGTGCGTTGCTTAACCCACTGCGCCACCAGGAAGGCCCCTCATAGTTTAAATTTTAAAATCAGGACCAATGTTCTGCTTGGCCACTCTTTTTGGGAAAGCTCGATAAAGATGGGGTTTTAAATCTTGCGAATGTACTTAATGCCCCTTGTTTTGTTATCCCCCAATGGTGGCATGTGAATGACAGGAGCTAAGGTAACTCCCAGGTCTGTACTTGCCCCTTCAGACTTCCAAAACCTCATCATTTTCCCAATTTTTGTTGTAGAAACGTAAGAGGCCCTTCACATAATGGCCTCAGATGACAGAGAAAAGAACCCCCCTTGCCCATAAGTCTCCCTTACCTTTGTGAATCTTCAGTTGTTCCCGTGTCACTGCTGTCATACTTGGATCAAGCCATAGAAGGAAGTCTTGGCACAGTTTATGCTCAGAAATGACTTTCAAAATTTTCCAGTGGGGCATACCTGTTGGAGGTAAAGAAACACACGGATTTTACTAATATATTTCTCCCTCAAAATTTTCTTAAAATATTTCAGTCTCATTTTAAGAACTACAAAGACCATATCCAGGTATTTTTTTGCTCATACTGCATTTTTCCTTTCTTCTTTATTTGCTTATTTGAGGTAATGTTGGTTGACATCATTGTATGTGACTCAGAGGAATAGATTCACACCTCAGATTGTATCACTTCCCTCCTGCTCCACCAGAGCACCCATGTCCCTTTATTGTATACCATTGGACACCCTCCCCACTTTATTTTCCACCCCATCTCTTCCAGTGGTCTCAATTCTGCAGTCATTTCTAGACTTTATTTTTGTTGAGTTATATCAGTTCCTTTGCTTTGTTTCTACATTCTACATATGAGTGAAATCATCCAATATATACCTTTCTCCCTCTGTCTTATTTTATTTAGCTTAATCCCTTCCAATTCTACCCTTGTTGTTGCAAATGGCATGAGTTCATCTTTTTTTAATAGTGACATAATATCCCATTGCATATACATACCTTATCTTCTTAGTCCAGTCATCTGTTGTTGGGCATCTATGTTGCTTCCATAACTTGGCTCCTGCACATAGTGCTATAGTAAACGCAGGCATGCATATATTTCTTTGAGGTAGTGTTTTTGCATTCTTTGGAAAAATTCTGAAGAGTGGAATTGCTGGATTATATGGTAGATTTATTTTTAATACTTCAAGAAAATTCTATACCATCTTTAAACCTTTGACATCTCTTCCAAAGTACATGGTAATAGAGGGTTTTTGTACCAACCTGATTTTTGTCACCAACTATAACTTGTTGTCATGGTGTGAATTGGTGGAAAAGACCCCATACATCACACACAGGCAGTCTTCCTGCAACACCACCCTCAACTGTAGAGACACATTTAATCCTACTTTTAAAATGCCAAAGATGCAAAATCTTATTGGAGTCAGTGAGACCATGTAGGGAAGAAACACATAGACTATATCTTAGGATAACTTCCTGTGGCCCCTGAGAGCCTGATGGAAACTTGAGCTGAGAGCAACACAGTCTAGTTTTTTCTAGATCATAAAAGCATGAAGACTTTTCAGCCTCAAATATTGTGTTAATATTTCAGAAACATTCACATCAATGATCAGTGTGCTTCCATGTAAAGGCATATTTATAAACATCACTAAGTTCTCCTTGTTATTAAGCCAAACTCAGCATCAATAGGCTAAGACTTCAGGTTCGAGCATTAATTAAGCCTGAGTTAATACCTATGTGTTTCTGAATCACATTCCTGCATCCAACTTTCTATCATTCTAGAAAACTCATTTTCTCACAATTATTTCTTATCTTGTTTCTCCAGGTCTGTACAATGACTCTAATGCTTATTGAATCTCGCCTAATGTCTAATTGAAGGCCTTCCACAGTTTGTCTATATCCTGCTTAAACAGCTCAATTGCTATATTTGCTGATGTAAGGAATTCAGTCTCCTTAGACAGAAACCATGTTTATTTTTTTTCCCTCTTTTTTTTTATTAAAATATTTTAAAATTTACATATACTTGCCATTAATTGTAATCCCCATGTATTCCCCATCACCATCTCACCAGTGCACCATC
>JAGFMF010011387.1:2081066-2093747 GCA_019455555.1 Galemys pyrenaicus
TAGTAGACTGAGGAACCGCCATACTGCTTTCCATAATGGTTGGACCATCTTGCATTCCCACCAGCAGTGTAAGAGAGTTCCTTTTTCTCCACATCCTTGTCAACATTTGTTGTTGCTACTTTTTTTGATATGTGCTGTTCTCACTGGTGTGAGGTGGTATCTCATAGTGGTTTTGATTTGCATTTCTCTGATGACAAGAGAAGCTGAGCATTTTTTCATATGCCTGTTGGCCATTTGCATGTCCTCTTTGGAGAATTGCCTTTTTAGCTCTTTTGCCCATTTTTTGAGAAACCATGTTTATTTCCCACCATACTTTTGTATCATGTTGTTTTTTTCACCCAGAAATATTTACAGCCTTTCTGTCCTATCTTACACATTTTGTATCAGGTATTTTACCAGTACCTGCTTATCCTTCCTCCGGAATTTCTCTCTAGGAATCAGCCCTTTCCCAGCTCAGCCCAGGTGCTAGAATGAAACTTGATGTTACCACTCAGAGATGCATCATGGAACTGGAGCTGAAGAGAACAGCATTCTGCTTCCTTGGACTCAGTTGTTAGTATAGGGAGCAGCGTGTGACCACTCAGAATCAGATCTTTGTTGAGAACAAGGGAATGGAGGCAGGCCTTTCTCTGTTAGGCCTCAGTTTGAGGAGAATAAGTTTTAGAGTTCTTGGTCATCATGTAGGACCTACTATGATGCCAAGTGGAACGTAGAACTTGAACTTGGAGCCTGGCACATGAACAAGCCATGTGGAGAATAGAGCTAATCCAGGACAGTAGACCTGGGGAAAGGTGAGAGAGAAAATTGGGTCCTGTCACTGAGCCCTGTTGTAAGTTATACCCAAAACCATGTTTGTTTGGACTTTCTATTACATGGTCCTTTTGATTCTATCAGTTTTCATTGGGTTATTTATCAGTTCCCCCAAAACTACCTTAAACAGGTTATTATCAAGAAGACAGTGCCTTTTATGAAGGAATTACTCAATAAATGTTAGCTACTATTGGGGTAATAGTAGATTAGATTAAATCAATATAATATTTAAACAGTTTAAGTGATAGTTTTTCCAATAGTTAAGAACAGCTGTGAAATGCTTGTTTTGTGCAGTGATGAATGACGAGAAATGAGATAATTTGGGGGAAAATATACCAAGGTCTGAATTTGATGTCGGGCTTTTTGCTAGAGGATCAGTAACAATATGCCCGTGTAATGATTGTTTTTGTTTTTTTCCATGTTGAAGAAGTTCCCTTCACCATCTCTGATTTCCCCAGGTGTTTTGTCATACCCTCTTAGTAAGCAAGAATGGTGTTCAAAGAATCTTTTCTTTGTAAATTTTGATTTTGGAGTGTCAGATGCAGGGGGGCATGTAGTTTAACATCACGACTAAGATGCTTTGGTCTGACACACTCTGCTGGATACTAATCTGAGTTTTCTCACATGTCTCCAGTCTCTTAGGACCTTAGAAAAGGACGATTTCCCCAGGTAGATAGCCACCAATCTGGCAGATGTTCCCCAAATGGGGAATTAATTTGCTCATTATTTCAGATACATAATATTTCATCTGCTTTATAAATGTTTTCTGCTGTTAACAGCACTATCTTCTTTGAATGGTTAATGTTATTCTCTCCATCAGAGTTCAGAGCCTTGCTTGCCTTTTCAGTGACATATAATTTCACCAAATAGCTGGACTCTCAGTACCCCCACAGCAGCGATATTTATAAAATGCAGAAAGTTGTCTTTTCTACTGGATGTTGGAATAATGCTTTATACTCTGATTTTAGTGTGAGATGTTTCAAAATAAGTGGTCATTATCATCCTCACTCAGTTTTAGCTGAAGGGGATTTAATAATGCTGACTCTAATTTTCTTTTGGTCTGATAATAATAGATGTGATTCTAGTCCAAATAAAGGTGAACATTGTCTTGATTCTATGAGTCTTTTTTTCAGATGCCTCATATCCAGACCTGTAACTGTCATTTTTTTTTAAAGATTTATTTATTTATGCATACAAGCACTGGGGTACAGGCCAGAGGTGTGGGGGCGGGGTGAGAGGATTCACCACAGAGAGCAGGGAGCAGAACAGGCAGATCAACGGAAGTACACTGCTGAGGGGAGCAGCGGGCACAGCAGGAGAGGTCTGCTGCACCATGTGGGTCCCGACCCGGCCGGCAGCAGGGATCCAACTCGTGCTGCAGTGGCTGCGGTCTGCTTCATAGTGTGTTGCTTAACCCACTGCGCCACCAGGGAGGCCCCCTGTAACTGTCATTATTTTTATCACACACCTTTTATTACATGCTGGCATTTTCTATAACACACTGCAAGACAGAAGTTTCCCTGGTGCTTACCTTATAAGAAGACAATGATGATGAATAAGTATGAGAAATTTACCAGTCCATCCAAGTGTTTAGTAAACCTTTGTGTGAGTCTTCCCAACGGACTCTGGTTGCAAATATAATGAAAGCATTATTATTTATTCTACAGCCTGTAGAAATTGTCTCTCTATGGACATGTGAGCTAGAGGTTGTTAGGGATTTTTTAGATAAAATGAATTATAAAATGGCATACTTTTCTATAATTGTTACTCTCATTTAATTTTTAAGTTCCAGAATTTCAAGTGAGAATTAACCTCCCTTTATTAAGAATATATACTTTCAGGTAATGACAAAGAAGAGCAAAGGGTTAAATGGAGTGGAATATAAATCAAAATGAACTCCCAAGAAAAAACAAAAAATGGTTCCTTGGACAAGGCATTTGGTATGAGATAAAATTTCAACAGAAACTTAACAGGGTCATTAATGATAATACAGACCCCAAACCTCTCAAAAGTTAAGGTGAGAAGAAAGGATAAGAGTATCAAGCATAAGATCACTTATGTAAGATTGAAAAAATACAAAACTTATCAATATCTGCACATATGATGAAAGTGTAAAAATACAGAAATGAAAAGTGCTGGCCTTAAGATAGTGTTAAGTGCTTGGGGGAATGGAAATCATGGAAATCTTCAAATAGGACTTCAAATGTGTTTGTATTGTTTTATTTTTTAAAAAATTCTGAGGAGACATGGCAAAATTTTAAGATGTGTTAAATATTGGTGGAAGATAAGTAGCTATTATATTGTTGTTTGTAGTTTTCTGTGTGTTTTAAGTGATTCACATGAATAGTTAAAAAAAGAATTTAAATAAATGCATTATTTACCTTACTGTCAGGATAGAATCATGGAGTTGATGATCTCAGAGAAGAGAGTCTGATTCTAGTGAACACTCCACATTTTATGAATGAGGACCCCAAGTCCAGAGAAGTGAGATGATGTTTTTAAGGTCGCAGAGTTGGCTGCCATCAGGATGTAACTCAGGTCCATGAGAGCTGCTAGCTGGAAACACTTTCCCACATAGATCATGACCCTTAAACAAAACCTCCCAAATAATGAAACATGCTCAGCTTTCAGGTTAAGTCCTGACTGATCATTTTTTTTATTAATATAAATTTTTAAAAAAATTTACATATACTTGCCATCAGTTGTAATCCCCATCACCATCTCACCAGTGCACCATCATCTCAGTCCCTCGTGTTCCCATCTTCCCTCAACCCTCCCCCTCCCTTCCCCACCAAGTGTCCCCACTGACTGATCATTTTTTATAAATGAGACTTTGGCCTTGAAATTAATTTAGTTCAGCAAGGACACTGAGTACTCAGTAAGTATAAAGCATTGTGTGTTGTTCCAAGACAAGGTTCTTGTAGATCTTTTCCATTTGTAACTAGCTTTTTGATGTTTTCCCTTTTAGTTGGTTAATTAATGCAGAGAGACATGCCAATGAACCCAAATGATTTTGATATACCAGAAGAGGGGTTAGGTACTAAAGTCCAAATGGGAAAAAGAAAAAATCCCTAAGACTCTTTAGAAATCATATTGAAAAACAAGTGGTGCCTCGAGCCCAAGTAAGTACAGTGGCAGTTAGATGTTCCCATGGAAAGCCAGGAGTGATCATGCTGTCATTATTGGTCAGGTTCTCAGGATCTAGAAACACCAGGTAGGAAAACTGTCTACTTAAAGTCATCTCTGGCAGACTGTACAACCAAAGTGATTACAGAACCATTCGAACAAGAAAGATGATGAAAGGCTAGAAAGAAAAAATAGCATAGATATTGTCCTACAGAGAGGGTGCTCCACATTGGCAGACAAGGAAATCAATCTTAACTGCAGAGTATGTCAAAAATGAGTTTCCAGTTGTTCATGTTTGCAAATATAATAGTAGATTTGTTGAAATAAGCTTTGGAGGCTCCATCTATATACAGATGATGACAGCAGAGTTTATTCTTTTGTGACCGAAACCATTTCCAGTAAGGCCAGTATCTGGATTAGCCATGTTCTAGAAGGTTCTCTTGTATTTGCTTCTGTCATTAAGACTAAATGTTAGGTCACCAGAAGAGTTGTTAAGTGTTTTTTGCCTAATGTAAGTTTGAGTGCTTATAATTTCCATGATATAAATGGACTGAAGAAGCTGGTGGCAGTGAGGTGGGTACTTAATGCAATGGATGGTTGCTGGCAATGAGCAACAGATTGGAGGCAGAGTCTCACATATGCTTGGGAGACACATACATTCCCACTGAGGGCCCTATTCAGCTCTCTCCACATGGTCTTATATGTTGATAATGCAGACTCTGAGTGTATGATTGATGGGGTGCTATGGAGAGGGTTTCTTCAACATCTCCAAAACTCCTCCCCCCAGCACTCCTCATCACAAGGTCACTGAGAGTATTAAAGGACTGAATGTCCTGGTGTGAGGTAGGGTTGAGAGGGGCTTCTACAGAAAGGGAAGAGCAGAAGGGTTGACTACACTTCCTAGCTTGTCTGGGATAATCCTGGTTTAGACAATTTTTCACTATAAATTGTTTAGAGTAGGTCTTTTTACTCTCTAAAATGTATTCATTTGTATGATAAATTCTATTGTTACCCTAGAGAGGTCATGTGGCTTAGGAAAAGCATACATATATATGCATATATGTATATATATATATATGAACCGATGTAAGCTAGCCAAGAACATTAAAGTCATCCCTTGAAAATTTTGACACTGTGATAGTTTGTACTCTGACTCACAGCTGAGCTAGGGGGCAAAATGTCAGCATCACCACAATTCCTTACATCCTATTGTTAAGAAGGCTGTGAATTTAAATGGTGCTTCTCTTGGAAGCTGCAAATGAGCCTTGTCAAATTCCCAACGTTGTCAGGGCCTTTGCTGACATGTGAGCTCAGCCAGAGCAGACTGACTCTTCCCACCAAACTGACCTCCCCATCTCTGTAAATAAGAGTTTGAGTAGCCTTTGCAAAAAATTGCAATTTTTCATAATTTTTTCATAAAAATGATCTTCCCATTTGAATGTGGAAAGCCTAGCCACATCTATTTTGCAGTATGTTTGAGAATGTATTTCTAGAAAATTTAACTGATTGTCTTCACGATCAGCCAACATTGACTACCATTCTTGCACTGGGGAAAGATTAAATCTAAATACGGGTATTTTAAATGAGTTGGGTTCTTTTGCCATCCTGATCATTTTATGCATTTACCATACCCCCGCTGGCAACATTTTGATTTACAGCCCGTGTTCGAGATCACCAACGGAAACAGGCACAGAGATGAAATGAAATGAACTTCAACAATAGACAGTTTTAGATATTCTAGGCAGTTCTCCTTGTAGGCCAGGGAGTGCCTAATAATGAAATAAAGGTCTCAAGGCTCACCAGCAAACCACAAAGCAGCTAATTTTGTATTTCTTGCAGAAAAAGAACTGGAAGCTGCACAGGGTTTGTTTAGGAAAGAACTTGGCCAAGTTAGTTGATTAGGGTGTTTCAGGAAGGACAGATTACACTTCACTCACCAGCAGAATACAAAATAGAGATGTGAAGAGAATTCCATCTAGGAATGGCATTTTCCATGTTGGCATTTGGTAGAATTGTTCCACATAAAGAAAATCATACCTTTCTCTCAAGGCATCAAGCAACCCCCCCCAAATAACCCCCAAACCAATAACAACATAGCTGCTAAATAATAACATCTACCCCACACAAAAATAGAAAGAATAAAGAACGCCAATCTTCGGTGTGGTTTTTGTCATGCATTTAATTAGAATCCTACTTGCTTTAATGAAAGAAGATGGAGATGTTTAAACTTGAAACTGGACTTGTAGTTACAGAGAAAGATCTGTGCCACTTAGAAGGAGAAAGTTCACAGGGAAAAGGGGGTGATTCCTAACCCCTTCTGGTATTTCACACCCAAGAGAGGAGAATGATTTACCTTGTATCTCCTGTTCAGAGTTGAAGACAGGAGAGTAAGAGATGCATTTTGGTTAGATGGTTTGTAAGAAGAAGGAAGCCCTTCTGGGAAGGAAACAGCTTTGGAATCCTTGGCCAGCTTTAGGTGAGATTAGGGGTGGTGACCCCAAGTTTTGTGATTCTTCCATGTGTACGGAGTGTTGATGGGGAATTGCAGCTTCTGGGAGTGGGCCACTGGGGTGCTGAGATAACAATGCCCTCAGCTCGGGGCTTCATGCAGACCTGGGGCTGGCAGAGGTGCGTGGCTGCACCCTTGCTCCAGTGCAATGCTGAAATATTATCGTTTAGAAGTGTGTGCACGAGATGACCAAATTTGGGAAGCCGTGTAATAAAGTACCTCAGTGTAGGAATATCTGGGTAGGGGTGGAAAGAGGGTGTTGAAGATTTGGAGTCTATTTCCTAACATTCATTGAATCATGTCCCCCTAAAAGATAAGTCCAAATATTAACTTCTGGTTAGGATTGACTTTGTTTTAAGGTGACTTTATTGTAAAAGTTGACTTCATTATGAATATAAACTTATTTGGAAACAGTCTTTGCAGATGAATTAAGGATATTGAGTTGAGATCATCCCAGATTTAGGGTGGACCTTACATCCAATGACTGATGTCCTTATAAAGAAAAAGAGAGTAGATTAGACCCGAGGATGAGGGCCATGGGAAGATGGAGTCAAACACCAGAGTTCTTATGAAGCCACAAGCCAAGGAATGCCAGGGATACTAGAAGCTAGAAGGGGCAAGGAGAGATCCTCTCTTAGAGATTTGGGGGGCTATGGCCTTCCCATAATTTTGATTTTGGAGTTCTGACCTCCAAAACCAGGAGATAATAAGTTTCTGTTGCTTAATAGCAACCACATTTGTGGTTATTTGCTGTGGCAGCTCTAGGATGCTAATAAAATTTACATTTTGCATTGTTTTTGTGTGGAAAACACTTGATTTCCCTTGATTCCCCACCTCCCAATATCCTTTCTTCCCTCTCCCTATTTCCTCCTCCTCTAAAAAGGTCTTCACTAACTTCCTATTTCCCAATACTGGCAGGCAGTGTAACTCTGGACAAGTAAATATGGTGTCTGCCCTCATCTCAGTTTGGTGGAGAGACAGACCTACACAGGTCATTTCAGAGTGCAGGAGATTCTGGAGCTGCTGTAAGTACCAAGCGCTATGGGAATCCAGGAGAGAGAGGGAACAATGAATTCAAGTGGGTGTATGGAAACTTACCTCAGAGGTGGGAGCATTTGAGCTACATCTCTTGAAGGATGAGAAAGATGCATATAGGAGGAAAGTGGAAATAGACACTCGAAGAATAGGGAAAGTGTCTTTTGGGGTGAATCTCTGATGGGTGAGTCATTAGTGATGTATTGTTTACTTGGGCTTCTTCTGCTCTGTGACTTGTGACTGGGCTGTTTGATGTCTTCCGTTACCTAGATTCCATTTTCCCAAAGGTCACTTCTATGTTCAAAGTCTGGACTGTGTTGAGTGTGGGGATTGTTTATAGCCCAGAGATGTCCTAGATGGCACAGTCCTTTTTTGATCTGACAGGTCTAGAGGTGCCATGTTGAATCTCAGACTGTCCATGAACATGACTTGCTGGAAGGGAAGAGAATTGGTGTAAAGTAGAACAAAGCTCGTGGGTTCATCTGAACACATATTCAGGTTTAGAACTGTCCTGGAATCATGTGGAAGAGGACACCCAGAGACTGTCTTGGAAAAGTACTGTGGCTCTTTCATGCCTGGAAGTGAGCTGGTCCACATTGGATACTATAAAAGTTTACTCCAAGAGGAATGGAAAATGAATATAACTGTCTAATTCAAAATTAAAAGTATTTTGAAGGCTGAGGCTTTAGTATTATCCAATCTTGAAATGTATCCTTCATCTTAAGTTGTTTTTGGCATCTGAGTTTAATCTGCACTTGATTCTAGGCACCCCATATTATAACTAAGAGGCAGGAGGACTTGTTCTGAAACAGTAGACATGTGGACAATACTCCAAATATGCTAACTGAAGCCTAAAGAGGTTAATTATGGTTCTTACCTTGGAGGTAGGTTGCTGTCAAGCAGGTCAGGGTGTAAGAAGCATATGTTTTAGATGCATGCAGTGTAAAAGGTCTTGGTGTACAAGGCCAAGGCCTGAATTGCCTTAAAAAAGATATGATATTAAAAAAAAAAGATATGATATTATCTGTCAATTCCATTTCTAGGTATTTATTCAAAATATATAAAACATTAATGTAAAAAGAATTATGAGCTCCTATGTTTGTAGTTGTGTTATTTACAATATCCAAGACATGGAATTAAGGGGTAACTACTAATAGTAGTAACCCATTTAGATTTTAAAAAGATGAAAGAGTGCCTTTGGGACAATATGGATGGATCCTGAGATGATTTTGCTAAGCGAAATAAGTCAGAAAGTGAGAAATGGCTACTATATGGTTTCTCTCATTTGTGGAACATAAACACCAAGAAAACTGGCAAAATGCAACAAAAATAATTTAGACTCTGAAGACTATGGTGGTTACCAGTAGGGGTAGGTGATGGAGGAGAGTGTAAAGGGAGTAAGGTGATGGCGTATTGGCACTTGGGCTTTGGTGGAGGAAAAGTGAAGCATGTGACATGTTGTACTCTCAAACTTACATATTTCTGCAAACAAATGGCAAATCAATAAAATCTTATAGAAAAAAATAAAACAAAAGATGATGAGGGCTGTATCATTTCAGTTTGGTATCTCATTTGCAAATTGAGGATAACATCAATACTTCCTATAATTTGTTGTGAAGTTCAAATGAGTCAATACATGCAGAGTGTTGAGCACAGTGCCTGGCAGATAATCAAGCAATCACCAAAGGACACAGCCATGACCATGATTACTTGCTGCAGAGTTAAACGAGATGATGATGTGACTTGCCTATCATAATGCAAGCACCTGGTAGATGCTCAACAGCCCTTACTGCCCCCTTTGCAGAAGGCATTGCTCAGTTGCCCTGTAGTTTGAAGAAACGACTTGAGAGACACAGTGCATGTCAGTTGAGAACTGAGGTGATGCAAGATCCAGGGGACACCTGCCTGACCAAGAGAAGGGATGACTATTGCAGTATTGCCAGATGCTAGGCCTTAGAGGTGACAGGGATCTTGCCTGCTCCAGACCTAGGAACAGACAGATATTCCTGGCAGCAAACCCATTTCCTTGGTGCTATTAATATTTCTAGAAACTACCACTAGAGTCTGCAAGGAGCAGACACTATATTTACAAATGTGTGTGTGAATGGGTGAGGTGAATGGTTTAGACTGGCCCAAAGCAAGGGCTACTGGGGGTACAGGGGATGCTGCTGAGCTCAGGTTTAGCACCCACGTGCATGGCCTCATCTGACTCTCGCAACAGCATGGAGCGGTGGGCATCCATTTGTTTTATAGTAAAGGAAGCTGAGGTTTAGAGAGAACATGGCATGCTCAAAGCCATATAACTGAAGAAGGCAGAGTTCAAGTTCAAACTTAACCCCAAACTGCAGTTCCTTTTCCTACACCAAACTGCCCCTTGGTTCTGACATCTCCTTAATGAATCAACTCTCCTCTTTTTTCCATTTCAGAAGATATTTTTCTACCTCATTTCATTTTAAAGGGAAAAGTAATATTATTGTTCAGTTTAGTAAAACTGTTTTTGTGCCCAGAGGAAACCTAGGAAACTTAGAGAATAATTGAATTGAACATATACACTTTGTATTTTAGTGAAAATGCCATGTTCCTATGAAGGTTTTACCTAGTTTTGCTTTCAAAAGAGGAATAAGCCAGGAAATTACAGGGAAACCTGCTTTCCTTGAAAATCTGGAGTACATTGAAAGCGGGATTTTATTGCTACAATTATATGCAGGGAGAAATACTCTGCAGAAAGAAATTTTAAATAGTTTTAGATAATCATTTCTGTGCCTTAAAAAACAAACAAACAAAAAAACCTTGCATTAAAAGAGAGATGGTAAGAAGAATCTGCCGAATTTCAGTTCGGTCCTGTTTCTCAATCTTGGCATGACTGCTATTTTAGGTATATAATTCTTTGCTGGGGGGTGGCCTGTTTGCTACCGTGTAAGACGATTACGGTACTTGCATTCACCCACTAGATGCCAGCCGCAGCCTCTCCTCTCCACCCCCGCCCCTTAGTCGTGACAACCAAAAGTGAGCACCACACCGCTAAATGTGCCCTAGGACAAAATCACCTACGGTTTAGAACTACTGAGCGAGGTAAAAAAAAGTGTTATCTCAATTCACAGTCCTTATCCTCACCGTGTATGGGGTGTATGGTGTTGTATCAAGAGCCAATCTGTTTCCTTTCAGGTCACAAAACCTGACCTTTGCATGATAAAGCCTCATTAGGACTCTATCCTTCCATCAAATAACTGTTTTATTGAGGTATAAGTCACACAACATAAAATTCACTCTTTTAAATTGTTAAATTCAGTGGGTTACACAGAGTTATGCAATTACCACTTTCTATTTTGGGAATATTTTCACTCCCTCCAAAGGAGACTCCATACCCTTAAACAATCACATCCCACCCTCAGTTCCTGGAAAACACTAATCTATTATCTACAAGTTGAGGTGGAAGCAAGAAGAATTCCTTTAGAAGATCTGAAAAGTTATCAGTGGCAGAGATAAAAGAATATAGGAAAAAAATGGCATTCAACCTTAATATCCTGAAAAGCAGTTAGGAGAAATAAAGATTCAGCTCTTTGCATTCTTTGAAAGAACCTTTTAGATTTGGGGCATGGCAAGCATGTGAGCTGGGCTTGGGAGAAGGAAGGCTGGTGGCCAGGGCATCTCCATCCGGATGCTGGCGTGGCACTTCCCCAGGGAGGCTCATCTCCTGCATAGACTTGTCTGGGAGATAAGCGAGACTTGAACCTGATAAATATAGATAAACACACCTCAAACCTGAAAGGAAGCTCATCAAAGAGAGCTTATTATGGGGCTAGTTATTTACATAATTAAGATGACAATCTTGAAAACATAGTTAGACTTCTGAGATTCATGACTTTAATCAGGTTGCAAAAATGAAGAATAACACAGATCAAGCCAGGCTGATTTGCACAACTACTAAACATATAGGTCAGCACCTTATACATAGAACAAAATGCCAGGGATTGCAAATTATTTTAGAACCATTCTGGAGAAAATGGGATAATGGATCAAAAGGGAAAGTGTGGAAAATCAAAAGTCATCAGTGCAGTTATTTGAATGTGGAATTAGATGGATTTGTAATGCTTTAATCAAAGTATATAGCATAACATAAAAGAGTATATCTTAGTGAAAGCTTAGTGGGGAGGAACAGGGTATAAATGAAAGGATTTTATTACCATAAAACAATAAAGTTCAATTTTATGCAAAAATAAAAATGACAGGCAATATAACAATTGGACTACCCAAGAAATAATATTCTACAGACATAATCTACTTCCAGGCTGGCTACAGACAGTTTGATTGCTTTCCTAACAGATAACATACCACAAGAAGAGACTTGCTCTTTCTCTGGAGCTTTTATCCTGCCTGCAGACACATACATACTTGCTGTTCCTTCTACTCGCAGTGCCCTACCTTTTCTCCCTGGTGAGAAAACACACATTTATCCTCTGAGATGGAATTTAAGGCAACCTGGTAGCAGAGTGGAAAGGGGACTTTGGGCTTGGAGTTGCTGCTAAACCATTGACTGGTTGCTGGTTTTAAGCAGTGTCTTTGACTTCTCCGGTCCTCTGTCCCTCACAACCTCTAATAGGCAATGTATGTTAATCGAATCGCCATCCCCAGCAATTTCCTTTCCTTTTTTTTTTTTAAACTGAATGATAAGGTTCAACATCTATACAAAGTCACTATTTTTAAAAAAAAATTTATTAATTATATTTGACATCATTTGTATTCCCCAGGGAGTACCCACCACCATTCCACCCATGCACCATCACCTCAGTCCCTTGTGCTCTTTCTGCTCTCATCCCCCTCTTTGCCCTCCCCTCCTTCCCCTCCCCCCACCATGGTTCCTTTGGTTTATCTTGGCTTTTTGGTCTTGTTGAGTTTTTTGTTTGCTTTTGGTTATAATTGCCCATTTCCTTGAGCTTATTCTTTGTTGTTGCTGTTGTTCTTTCATATTCCTCCTAATAGTGAAGCCATTCGATATTTTTCTCTTGCCTTCTGACTTGTTTCACTGAGTATAATTCCTTCTAGCTCCATCCATGTTTCTATAAATGGCCCTCGTTTCTCATTTTTAATTTCTGAATAGTATTCCACATCTTCTTGATCCAGTCCTCTACTTTTGGGCATTTGGGTTGTTTCCAGGTCTTACCAATTACAAATAGTGCTGCAATAAACATAGGAGTACAGGT
>JAGFMF010011387.1:2094998-2236010 GCA_019455555.1 Galemys pyrenaicus
TCCTCCCCTCCCTCTCCTCCTCCTCCTTCTCCTCCTCCTCCTCCTCTCCCTCCCCACTATGAGGCATCACTACAGTCCCTTGTCCTCTTCCCATCCCTGTTTTGACCCCACTCTCTTCCCCTCCCTTGCTGGATGCCTCAGATCTATGATCAGCTTGCAAGTTTTGTCCTCCCCTCTCCCCACACACATTCTGTTTGGTTTCTCTATATTCCACAGATAAGTGAAACAATCTGATATTTATCTTTTTACTTCTGACTTATTTCACTTAACATAATCTCTTCCAGCTCCACCCATGTTGCTGCAAATGGTTTTTTTTTTTGCATGTCTATCACTATCACAATATTCATAATTATAGTCCATTTGTCATTCATGTGAATGTGGCTTCTCTTGTAGTCTGGAGCCTTGGCTCATATTCTTGAACTGTCACATACTTATTGATCCTCAGTTTCCTCAACTTCAAAATGGGGATAATGCCTATTGAGCAAAGGTTGATAGCTCATCTTCAAATTTGTTCCTCCACCGTCTGGCTGCACAGCAAGGTTGTAGTGCCCTGTCTCTTGTGGTCACGTGACTTAAAAGAGTCAATGAAATATGAAGAGGAGTTATGTGTCCCACCCATAGTATGGACCCTTAAAAAAGTACCATACTCCCTACCCCCCCTCCACCCCAAACTGCCATCTAGTAAACTGTGCCTTGAAAGCATTAGGGATGCCTAAATCATTGCTTAGAAAAGTGCATTCCTAATACCCACTGAGGGTTTCTGGTGAGTAAGGCACTAGCATTTCTCCACAGTAAGCTGCTGACAGCCCGGGGTTATATGTTACCGCAGTCAGTGTTACCTTTGCTGCCACACAGATCCCTCAGAAGTGTGCATTGTTGTGAAGATGAAAACAATGGTTGGTAGCAATCCTGCCACATAATAAGCTTTAACAACATCTGATAAATGACTTAATGGACCATTAGATTCTCCAAAAGTGAAAGTAGAATTAGTATATATAATGATTTTCCCTTATGTCAAGCCAAGTTCAATTTTTTTCTGTCAAGTTAAATACAAATAATTGGGACTCCTAAGAGCTTTGTAAGGACTGTACTCTTCTGTGGCTAAATTAGTGTAATTTATAATCAAATCTCTCACAGATTTCCAGAATATTGGTGCTGAATGGGACCTTAGTGAATAAGTCACACACAGCCTTCTCATTTTGTAGGTGGGAAAACCAAGGCTTGGAGAGGTTATTACCCTGTGTAATCAGGGACAGAGAAGAACTTGAAACTTGTAATTGTTTTCACAATTAAAAGAGAAATTATCTGATTTAAAAGTTACAAATGATTGTAGTTGTAAATTGAGAGACTAGAAAAGTGCTCTTTTGTGATGGAGAAGATAAGAAATTAGTGTAGACAGGGTTATGTTTCTAATCTTTTGTCTCAAGGTGTGTACACACATACACACACATATATGTATGTACATCTCATGTAGTTTAACAGGGATTGTGGTGATTATACAGTATTAAACAGTGGGTACCAAGACATGACCCTGGCTTAAGAATGGCTCTCTGGGCCATTCCTGAGGCTGAGATCAGAGAATGGGCTAGAATTGCTATGGCTATTTGAAACCCCATAGGGTAGGAGAATGCACATGTCCTTCTTGAGCAGGCCAGGGGTTGAGGTGTCAGTTGAAGGGTTAAGCCCTCAAGCCTAGACTTGCACTTTCTCCACTCCCTGGCTGGGCAGAAAGCTCCTCAGTCCCAGAGGGTCCAGATGCAGCCCAGGTGTACAACTTTGGAAGCCATGAAGCTAGAGCCGTGCCGGCAAGGCTGGGAAGCATGTCGCTCACTTCTGGGCAACTCTCAAACAGTCTAGACCCTGAATGGTGATATATGGAGAACTGACCACTCATGAGTTTCCCTTATTCCCCAAGATGTGGCTGCATCTAGACAAATTTCAGAGAGGAGAGGAGAGGATAGGGAAGGGGAGGGGGTGGACGAGGAGGGGAGAGGAGGGAAGTGGAGGAGAGGAGAGAAGGTTGGGGGAGGGAGTGCAAAGAGAAGGCCCGAGTATCCTGTGAAGGATGGTTGGCAGCCTCTCCAGCGGCCAAGTCCTTATTACCAGGGTGTCTCTAATTAGCCTGTGGAACTGGGTTAACATTGCTGCTTTGGCCAGAGAGGAAACCACCAGTTAACATCTAACAACAAGGAGGAGGCTGTTTACTGAGAGTGGATCTGGGGATCTGGGCTTCTTTCATGGTTGGTGTTGCTCTACTAGTGACAAAGCTTCAGATTCAAGAACTGTTTGGTGGAAAAATTGAACGTGGCTTCTTTATACTGTTATGAGGAAATTATCTCCCCCATTTTTTTCCTGAACACCCTTCCCCAATCAATACCACTTTCTTTGCCAGCTCTTACCATGAAGTTAGGTTTATCTGTAAGCCATATAAACATGAGCTGCACTTGGGACTTCCTCAGTGTGGAATCACAAAGTAAGATCTGTTACCCAAACACTTAGGAGTAACTTGAGTCTTCATGACTTGTTGAAAAAAACACTAAAATGGAGGATCATCATAGAAGCACAGAAGATTTCTAAAATTTCCCCCTCTCCCCTTTCCCCATTCCCTCCCCAACACAGAAGATTCTTCCAGGTCTCACTCCTCCCCTCAGTTGTTCTTCTAACTGGTGATAGGGAGCAGGGTCCCTCACTCCTGTTCTTTCTAAAGCAAACTAACCAGGGTTTGCTGTTCTGCCCCCACAACCCCAAATTTGCACACAGAGAAAGCCCTTCCATGCAGGGTGCAGGTCAGGCTCTGCCTATTTATGCTAATATTCTCCCCTGTCTCAGCTTAAATTTTCCCTTTCAGTTTTAGTTATGCTTTCTTTTAACATGATTTCATTTCTGTGATGGATGCCTTTGCAGGGAGTCTGCTTAGACATGTATCAGGCAATTTTAAAGCTGAAACAGTCTACAAAATTGAATAAATTGGTGACTGAGTTTAAGATACCAAAAACAAAAGCCCACAGCAGGTAACAGGAGGCAGCAAGTTGTTTCCAAAGCGCTTCCACCTTTCCCTTTTGCCTTTTTTCCTAGTGGTTTCTTCTCTATTTCTGGTCTTTCTTTTCTTTCCATTCTACCCTCCTAAGCGGTCAACAATAGCACCCAGCACAGACGCTGGCTGACTTCTGATACCAGGAAATAAGAATGAGTAGAAGAAAACCTGTAAGGCAGGGAAAGTGAGTACAAATTTATACTGAGTTTTGCAGATGTGGAAAGAAACCCCACTCTGAACTCCTGATACTGGGAGTTAACACTTCCAGCCAAAGAGAAATGTGAAAATGAAGACTTCACAGCATTGCAGACAAAGAAATATGGATGTCATCCTTCTAATTGGTAATGCAGTGCTGTGGGCCTCGGGAATTGGAGTGGTTGTGGCATTGAGAGAGGGAGATGGCTCACAGCACAAAGCCACGCAGGGAGATTTTACATAAAAAATATAACTAAAGCTGACACGATCAATTTCTTGGTAGAGAAGGGATCGAACTGCTTAAGAAGCATCTGTGAGGAGAGGTGGGAGCATCTGGTCAAACGGGGCCAGGGGCACATTTGCTTCAGATGCACCCTGGTCTGGGCTGTCCCCCAGTTTGCAAGCCCTGGTCACTTCCTCTCTGGTAGACACATGGCAGCTGTCTGATAATCACTGGCTATTGATTGACTGATTAATTAACCTTATTCATTGTATCATTTCAGGGAACTTGGGACAAGAAAGAGGTGATGCAGGGAGATCTGAAAGCAAAGGAAGGCAGCTCTGAAGTGGAGTGTTTCCTGTGTCCTTGGGAGCCTTTGCTTGCCTCCTGTGTATGGCTACCATCCTGCACTCCATTCAAGGGGCTTTGCTCTCTGAGTGAGTGGTCGGCCCCCTCCCCCTCTGGTTCTTCTGGTTAAGGTCACTTCTTGCCCCTCTGCTTCCTGACCACCTGCACCCCCAAATGTCCGTGACATGGTCAGAAGTAGGCTTTGGTCTAGGGCCTCCACCTGCACCCTGACCTCACATTTAGAGAGATGGCACCTACCACGGACAGTGGTTGTTAGCAGAGGTGCCTGCCCTAGAGAACAGGGCAGAAGCACAACATGACTGAAGCCTAAAAGACCTTCCCTCCTTAACACTTTCCCCAGCTGCTGCAGGAATCTTCTATCACCTAAGTCATTTGCACCCAGGTGAATAAGGCACTTTAGGTTCTTGTTATGTAAAAGAGTCTTTGTCTTAAGGCTGGCCTGTAACAATGAGCTAGCTCAGTGAGGCTGTTCCTAATTCCATTATGGTGCTCATCTTTTTAGTGAGAAAACTTGTTGTGTGCTAGGTACTCAGACTGAAATCAGATGAGCAGTACCAGTCCCTGCCCTTCAGCAGCAGCTGAGCGTTTAGACACAAACATGAATTGTTGCAGTATAGGTCTGCAGTGGCAGGTAGAAAGCCAGCTCCTTGTAACCTGCTCTGGCGCTTCCAGGCCTAGCATGAGAAAGGTGGGCAGGCGCTCCGGGCAGGCGCTCTTTCCCTTTTCCCCAAGTCAGTTGACTTTCATTTTAGTTAATTTTGTTACTCTTAACCTTATTCCTCTATCTTGATTTTTTCCTGTCAGTTTATTCCTTTCTCTCACCCTTCCTGACACAGTCAATAAATGTGTTAGTTTCATCTCAGACGTTCCTCGGTTCTAGTCCATACTCTTCCATCCCTGGCCCCTCCTTCCTCCACGGCCTTGAGACTGGCGAAGGTCAAGTGCCCAACTGGTCTCCTAGCCCTCAGGCTCTTCATCATCAGTCCTTCTGCCATCCTAACTACTGGGTGTTTTTCTAAAAAAAAAAAGCGAAACAACAAATCAGGTTGCATCACTCCTCACTTGAAGACAATCACTGACTCTTGGCTGTCGGCGTGACTGGGCTCTGCACCATCTGTAGACACTTGGCAGAGGAGTTGGGGGCTTATTACTGGTGTTCCCTGCCCCAGGAAGGAACGTCAACTGAAGGGAAAGAGACTCTGCCAAGGCCAGGATGGGGCGAAGGCAGGGCTCTTGTGGATGCCCAGAGAGCTTTCGTAAACCTTAGGTGCCAGGGTTGCATCAGCACCTCCTGTCCCTGGATCTGATTCTGTGGTGAGTCCTGGGCCTCTATAGATTTAAAAAGCTCTTCTGGGTGATTCTGGTGAACAGTGAGTATCAGAAGCCACTGTGCTGGGGACCTGCCGGCCCTGTGCTTTGGGTGGGTTATGTGCTTTGATAAAAGACACTCACATCAGTTCCTCCTCGTGGGAAGTGCACACGTGTCTTTCTGGTTCTCTGTCAGGTCCCCAGACAGAATAGGGACAGTTGGCCCGTGAGGCCATCACAGCCCTGATGTTGCCTCCCTGCTCTGCAAGCTCTGTCCAACTGATCTAACTTGCTGAAAGCTGGCCTGTTTCGAGGGTGATAAATGTTGGAACCAAGTCTTCATCCTGGATGTCTATATTTTACCTTCCATAGGGATTTAATCCACAAAATTATCTCTTTAAAATAATATAGTGGTATATTATCTTTTTACATATTTTATAAAGTACAACTTGTATATTACATAAGTTCATTTATTATATTATATAAAGTATGACTTGAATTAAATGCAATATTTGCTTGCTTCAAGCTTGATTTGAAAAGCTTCTTCATGTCCTAGTTTTGTGATTCTTCAGTACCACAAAAATATGTAGATTTGCTTTTAATTCACTGTATAGTCTTTTGGGGAAAAATCTGATGATCGTGTAGTTCATTTTTTAAAAATATTGGTTTGTTTTTATTCAGGGTTCAGCAACTGTGTGTGTGTGCTTGGAGTAGAAGGATAGATTTATTTGGTTATTAGCATTTTAATTCACTTTTCATTAGGAAATACACATTTCTTTTGGTGGTAGCCACAGCACAGCAGCTGCACAAAACTCTATGGACAAAAAATTGCAATGTGTAGGAAGCCTCAGATTTTTTGTAAGGAAGGTAGATAAGCCAAAGACTGTTTTTTTTTTTGTTTTGTGTTGTTACATAAGTCTTTGCTACTGGCCTCAGGCTGGTGGAAACAGCCTCTTTATTCAAGTCAGGGCTGGCCAGGCTTTGGGGGAAGCTGCCCAGGTGGAAGTGCTTGGCTCCTTGACCCGATGTACCCTATACTTTATTTGTACTGCTCCCCATGTCATGCAAGCCTAAAAGGACTCCATTGTGAGCACCTCCTCGCCTCTGCTGGTTTGCTTTCCTAATGCAGGGCTTTGATTTGGTCTTGGATGCTCTGTCCCCTCCCCCACTTCACCAATTTTCCACATGTAGTAATTATAAAGAAAAACATTAGCAACAAAATCCCTCCTCCCCTCTTGCTCTTTTATCTACGTAAATATCCTTGATTGTAAGACACCCAGTACAGTACATTTATTAATTTTTAATTTCTCTCTTCTTGTGGTTATTGTGTTCCAGGGACTGAAGGACCCTGAACAATGGTCTCCAAAACCTTGGGCTGAGCCTTTCTACTTGTATGCGAGGCTATAGCTGAGGGCATAATGGAGTCTGATCAAATAAATATCTGTTATCTGAAATAGCCTGTTCAAGGTGAATATGGATTTTCATCACATTAAGCCCAAGCTTGTGAGCCAGAGTTTTGTGCCTGAATATTATTAGCAAAGAGAAATATAATTTTGAGAGATGGCAGGCTGAAAGAATTATTCCTCATAGGGGAGCTGTTTCTGAGGAGGCTCAGAGGACTCTAAGGACAGACAGCTGCAGAGCTGTGGGCTGCCGGTCTGGTCTTGTTGCGTTTTCCCAGTGAGGAAGTCTGGGGAGTGCCTCACGCAGGGGCTTGCTTCCTGTGGTGTTCCTCAGGGGTCCCTCAACAGCCTGCTGTGTCCTGGCCATGGACACTCTTCTTGGACAGTTTGTCCAGTCCTTCAGCCTTGCCCATGCCATCGCAACCTGAGCACTGTATCTCCAACTAGCTCTCTGCCCCTGAGCTCCCGGAATGTCCAGGCATGTCCAGAACAGAGCACCCTCTCTGGAGTCTACCCCCAATCTCACCCTTCCCCTCTCATGTTGGTTGGCACCACTGCCTACTATGTTCACAGGTGGAAACCTCAGGCTCTGCTTGGTTCCTTTTCTCTACTTCTTTTGTCCAGTGATTTGGCTGTGAGGACTCCGATTGCCTTGCAGATGCTTCTCTTGAGTCCCTCTGAACGCCCGCTGTCCCAGTTCATTCACTTGTCTTCTCTCACTTGGCCCGGCTAGTACCTCCCAGCTAAGTTTTTGGGTAACTACATATTTTCACTCTGGTTTATTTTCTGCACTGCCAGATCTTTGCTCCATAGAACATTCTCTCTTGGGTCACAGAAGAAAAAATGTCCTTAGGATCTTAGAAGTGTGCAGTCCTTCAGCCTTGACCATGCAGGACCATGGCCTAAACTTCTCTTTATGACTTTTCAGAGCCTTCACAATCTGGCTCCAATTTACCTTGCTCGGTTCCCTCAAAAAGTGGCATTCTTCACTCTCTAAACTCTCAGTCTCCCCAGGGTTAAGTTTCTTCAATCTATTATTGAATTCTTATGATGTCCCTACTCTGTGCTGAGAACTGTGTGAGGTTTCACACAGAGGAGTGGGGCACAGTTCCTGGAAGTACTAAGCACCCCAAAGGGGAAATAGGCAATTATGGAGATCATAGCCATGAACACCAGAAAAAGAGAACATTCTGTAGGATTGCAAAACAGGGAGCCTTTAATTCTTCCTAAAAGCCTAGAGGGGGTTTCATAGGCATCAGCTGTTAAACTAGGGTTGGAAAGACAAGTGTGGAGGAACAACCTATGCAAAAGCACAGCCCAGAGGGGGCAGAGGGCATGTGCTTGCCACGTTGAGCAAGTCCACAGAGCTGCAGGTGTGGATGCTCAGCGGAGTGTAGCAGGAGGGAGGGGCACACCTCTGAGAGTTTCCTGTCTCAGGAGGGGAGTCCTGCAAGAGGCCGTGAAGGGAGTGCACTAGATTATGTGCCTAAACTTTTTCCATGATGCCTGGTGTGGGGCACAGAGGTGTTGTCATTATTAGGGTTACTATTGCTTTATGAGGTCAGTGTTTCCAGTTTTAAATTATAGGCTGGCCAGCAGCTGGGGAACCCCAAAGCTTAGACTGCCTTGGGGAGAGGGCTCAGGCAGGTCAGATGTAGGACTGAAGGTGTTAATCAGCAGTCTGGGTTTGGGGACTGGTGGACACTGGTGGACGTGCCTCTCAACTTGGTTGCTGGGAATCAGGTATCTGTATCCTTGAGCACGTCTCAGGAGATTGCTAATACATCCAGGGGGTGAGGTCCTGGCTAGAACTCAGAAATCCTGGCTTCACTTCTGGGGTGCAGCTTGATCATTGGGTTTGAACATTTCTGCAGACTTCTGATGTGCAGAAGTCTGACAACCCCTCTTTTAGACCACAAGTGTTCTGTCTGTGTGTGGTCCATGGGCCAGAGTGGGTTGCTCTGGGATGAGGGGAGAAACATGCTGTTCTCTGGTTCTGCCCCCATTGGGCTGGGAGAACCTGCAGCCTGCTTTTATATACAATACATGGACCTCAGAGAGGGAGAGTTTTGCTTCTCCCAGCAGAGCTGTATTAAAAAGAAAATTCTCTCCTGATAAGTTCTCTCTCTCTCCTGTTTGCTTTCTGAGGTAATAAGTGTGTCTTTCATAGCAAGTCGAGAGCCTGCACTTAGGTACTGCCAACAGAGGACACACAAGAGTCTTTTTCTGACCTTTCAGTAATCCCTGTCCCTGGGGCTTCCTGTTACTCTCCTTTATTTGGGGGCTTTCCTAGTCTAGCCTGATATATACTGAGTCCTATGAGGCACCTGGAAGCCAATGACTGTGCTTTTCTGCCCAGTCCTTGCTTGAAGGAAGAGTCAGGGAGCCACGCTTTGTTGTTATGACAAGGTTTTAGGAACAGATTAAAAAAACTCCCTTCCCTCCTTCTCTCCCTCCCTCCCTCAGTCCCTCCCTTCCTCCTTCCTTCTCTCCCTCCCTCCCTCCCTTCCCTCTTCTTTCCCTCCTTTCCTCCTACCTTCCTCCTCCCCCTCCCTTCTCCTTCCATCTTTCCTAGCTCTCTCTCCCAATTCCTCCTTTCTTTCCTTCCAACTCAAGGAGATGAAAGAATCTCTCCAAATGCAAAGTAGTGCTATGTGTTGCCTTGTAGCATTTGTGGCTTGATTGCAAGTGGGTTACTTAGGAGGATAAAAGCATTTCACAGTCTCACAGGAGACTCACCCACCCACTAAGCCAAATTCTCTTGTACGAGGGTGGTGTTTGAAGTCTGTGGAAAGACACTACAGAATGGATCCATTATTTAAAAGCCTTTTCAGGGTCATCTTAACACAACTCACCATGAACTTCTTTGGAAGGTTATGCAGAAGGTGAGGTATTCTCTTCCAGGGCTCTGAGTTGTTCTGATAGACTAGGAGCTAATATGAGGGATTGTATAGGATAGGAGCACCAAAGCAACGAGAACCCACTTCAGGTAGACGTCTGGGAAGTGTTGCACAAGTATATTTTCTCTTTTATGTAATACTGTTGAGTTACCTGACTTGTTTTTCTCTTTATACATATGTGTGTATTTTCTTTAAGACAGTTCTACAGGATGGTATCTGACTTTCTTTTATGAGAGGGAACCAAAGCATAGAATTTTTTAGTGACACTGGGGTGCTATGGGAGAAAATCTTTGCTTGTCCAAGTTGAACATTGGAAAGTCCCAGTCTACAGTCCACAGAGGCAGATTCTCTCTTGGTTTCCCTGACTGGCACGCTGTCTGGTTCAGCCTGAGCTCTGGTGGTGGCAGCAGCCTGCACTGCGCATGCTAAGGCACACATAGACCCCAATTCACCTGCCGTCATATGATGACTTAGGTCTCAGAGAATGAGAGCAGAGAAATAGCCAACATCAGACAGTACAAACTGCAGAGGAGGGCTTTTTGTTTTTTTAACATTTAAATATTTGGAGAGAACATGGCTAGTGTCATCTTTATATCAAGAAAGCAAAAAACAAAGGTTTTAAAAAATACTTATTTTCTGGTGCTCTTTCCCCACTTAGGTGCTACTTCTTGCTGATCAAGTCTCAGAATGTTCTTGCCCCAGCACTGCTCACTTTGGAACAGGTCTAGTGCTCTGGCATAGGCCATGGGGAGAGTATTAGACTATGAAGGGAACTGAGTCCATTCATCCGTCCATCCACCCATCTGTCATATGTCCATTCATTCTTCCATTCATCTATGTGCTTATTAATTAATATGGAATATGGATGTGGTAATCACCCCACTTCTATTACGTGCATGAGACCTACACTGAGGATACAGAGTTACCAGGGGTAAGAACCTGGGTCCCTAAATACATGCGTGAGTAGTGCCTGTTGTCAACTTAGAGCTTTCATCTTTCCAGTGTGTGAGAGAAATCACTTCTGTCTTATTTAAGCCACTGTTCTCTTGGGCCACTTTGTTACAACTCTTCAGCCTTTACCCTTCTAACTAATGAAAAGGGGTGGAACAACAGCCCTTTCTTTCTTTCTTTCCTGCTTTTAGAACCAAAGAAAGGAGGACTGTGGGTCAGATATAGGTCAAAATACTGTGTTTGCTAGAACCCAGCTAGGCTGGATCATGGTTTTCAAGTGAGCTCGCTAATATTCCACTTGTGAAGTAGACTAACCTATCTTGTCCCTGGCACATCTGACAGATTCAGGACCTTGGCGTTTTTGGAGGGGCAAAGACCGCATCTATCTTGAGGAGGCTGAACAAAAAGACTTGCTTATTTTCTCGTTATTATGAATCGGATAGATTGTTCCTCTCTTCTGTGGAAGAGTAAGGAAGGCAGGTGGGGCAAGACAAGGAGGGATACCTTGGCAAAAGTCCCTCTCCAGTGTGGATATGGAGCAGTCCCCTCTTACAGCTCCAGTGCACAAGCTTTTGGGTACGAGTGAGGTCATGGTAGTATCCAGGAACTGCTGACTCCCAGGCTGGTGTCAGTTTGTTGCAGACTTGAGCAGCAGCATAGACCAGGAGGGCATTTAGCATCTTACACAGCAGGGGCCATAGGCTTCCAGGCCACTTGTTTCTGTGGTTCAGTCATGCCACTCAAGACCAGGTTCTGACTGTCTCTGCACTCCACCATTTTGTGAGCTGGCCTCATCAGGTCCAGACAATATGTTGTTCAAAATCAGAAGTGACCGTGGCTCTTTTGGAAACTGTCTGAGAATCAAGGAAATTTCCCTCAGAACCTTTCTCAATGCTCTGCTTCCTAACTTGCTGTTGAGAAATGGGTCCCGTTCCATTCTTTACCCATCACATCTATGGGCCCATCATCTCCCCCCAGGGCTGGAATGGGACCTCTCCAATACCATAGTCGTGTGGAGGGAGGAGAGGCCTGGACATGACCAGGCTGCTACTGGCACATGCGCGCCTTAGGTCTTCTGGGATCGTTGGGTTGCTGTCTCCCTCCAGAACTGCCTTTTCAGATGGAGCTGTTGAATGGATATTTGGGACAAATCACCAAATAGTTTCATACAAATAACCCCTCATTTCTCCATGTCTGTTTATTTCTCTATGAAGAAAGTTGCCATTTGTGGGGCAAAGATCAGGGCATTGGGAGTGTGAAATTGGTGTATCACATGGAGGGGTGTGTGTGGGGGAAATGTCTTCCCACTACTTGGATCAATAAATCCTTGAGTCATGTAAGTTTTCACACATTTTGCTTTTATTAAAGAAGTCAAACATACTTAATATTTGGGTATTGAACAGAAGACTGTTTGCAAGAAGATTTTAGAGTTCATAAATAGGCCCTGCCTGAGTTTAAGCCTTCACATCTCTAACCCAGAGATCAGTTGGTCCTATGACTGGTCTCTGTGTCTGATATTTCCTCCCTTCACCTCCCCAGAGCATCCTTCTAAAACTCAACTCGGAGGTGATTCACCTGTCCCCAGACCTCTAAGGGCTTCTCATTTCCTAAAGCATGAAGACAAAGCTTTTGGTTGAAAGACCCCTCTGGTCTGGCTCCAGTAGACATTTCCAGTATTATTTCCCCATTGGCCACTTTAATTTTCCCTAAAACTCTAGTCAAGCTAAAGCACATTCAGTCATCCCTTTGACTTTGGGTCATTCAGGAGTACTTCAGAGGTCTCACTGCTTCTGGGGAGACCTGTTCCTATTGTCTATTCTTAATTATGATGATCCTATTTAAAACCCAAGTCAAATTGTGTCAGTCCTCTATTCAAAGTCTCAACATAACGGTGCTAAGTTTTTGTAAAAAAAAAAACAAAAAACAAAAAAAAAAAACAACAAAAAAACCCCAAAAAACATACAGTGCTCAATTAGATTTGAATTTCAGATAAATAATATCTTTTAAATAATTGTGCCAAGCAAGATTTGGTATATAAGAAAAAAGAAATGATTCATCTGAAGCTTGAACTTATTGGATATCCTATATTTTATCTTTCAGTCCTATACCAGTGAGTTCTCATCTCACCCAGCGTCAGAAGAAAAATCCTTACAGCAACCCTAAATGCTCTGGTACTTGTAACTCTTCAATCTTTCAGTCACCACTTTCTCATTCCCTCTTCTTCCCTTTACACTGGCTCTTTACTGCTCCTTAAACACACCAAGCATAGTCCTGCCTCTGGGCCTTTACACTTGCTACTGCTGCTGCCTGAAACACTTTTCCCTCCCAGATAGCCGCATGTGTCTCCCCCTTACTTCCCCTAGCTCTCTGTTCAAGTGTCATCTTCCCTGATGGTTTTGTCTAAATTGCCACTTTTCAATGTTGTCATCTCCTATCCTACATTCTGAATTATTTTTTCTCTAGAACATTTATTTGACAGACTTTCTAATTACTTGTTTATCTTCCCTTTATTCATCTTTCTCTTCACTCTTGGGGTCTAAATTCCATAAGAGCTGCCCTTAGCCTGTTTCATTTAGTACTGTAATCTCAGTGCTTAGAGTAGACCTGCCAGAGAAGGTAATCAATACAAAGCTGATGAATGGACAGATAAATCAATAGACAAATACTATATAATACAACTTTAGGGAGTGATAAGTGTTACAGAGGCAAATCAAACAAGATGAAGATTAGTGAGTAATGGGTGCGGCAGTCTTATGTTTGATTGTCTGCTTTGAAGAGGTGACATTTTAGTAGATGACTTTGATGAATGCTCCTAGCACCTCCAAGCCTCCTTTTGATCTTTATTCTATGTGAATATATCCTCTTCCTCGCCATCTTGGGTAGCTGTCCCATCTCAGCTGTATAGATGGCTTGATTATTGGAACTTTTCCAAAGCAGAGATAAATAAAACCAAACTTCCACCTCTATTCGGCCCTCAAAA
Source organism: Galemys pyrenaicus (assembly GCA_019455555.1). Classification (NCBI taxonomy): domain Eukaryota; kingdom Metazoa; phylum Chordata; class Mammalia; order Eulipotyphla; family Talpidae; genus Galemys; species Galemys pyrenaicus. The sequence continues at coordinate 2,108,359 of JAGFMF010011387.1, forward strand.
CTGTCAAAGAGAACAATGAGAAAGTTGGTGGGAGAGAGGACCGGGTTCGTTTTTCATGTCTTGAACTTTGCTGCTGCTTGAATCCCACTGACAGTCGCTGACAAACAGTTGGCATTTTAGCATGCCTCCAGGTGCTGGCCCTTTCCTCCTGACAACATGGGGCTTGGTATGAAATTTCTCTGAGGCAGAGAATTTCTCTGAGGCAGTTCCCTGTCTTCACTCTGCTTTGGGGGTCACAGACAAGAGCTTTGCCCAGGATGTGAAAATAAAAGTCATATTCTTTGAGGGGCACATCCTGGGAGTCTAAGGATTTCTTATCTCATACATTTAAAATCAACAAACCCTCTACTCTCAATAAGGACCATCTGGAAGATAGTGTTTTGAAGCTTAAAAGAAAAATCTAATGCTTTAATCTTCTTAGTGTCTTCAAACATCAGGTCTTCTTTTTCAAACCAGTTGGGGGATAAAGTTCTTTATCTACATCTGTGTTGCTCTCTGAGAGGATATGTCCCTGCAGTTGTAGACAGAAGCCTCAGTGCTTTACCTCAGTCTTGCTTTAGGGATTTTAGAGAAACATGGGCATTAAACTCCTTCCACAGGCACAAAAACCACTGTAAAACCATAGGATTAGTGGCTCTGTCGGGAGGGGCTTTTATCTCTTTATAAACTTCACTTCCATCTTCTCTGTCTCCTCACAATTTGCCAGATATATTTTGAATATTTAAATGATAAAAAGCTTGTGTGAAAAATTTTCTCGTAGCTTACAAATATTACAGAAACTGAACAGCTTTGCTTTGAATGAGAAAACCCAATAACACAAATTTTATTTCATTTCATTTTCTCTTTGGCTGTTCTGGGAATTTATATTGGCCATTTAATTTTACTGTTATAGTTTTATAAGGATATTATCTCTGTGTACAATAATGTTGTTTTTTTAAAAAGAATTGTAAATTGTATTAAAGCTTTTGGGCCTAAACTTTTAAAAGCTAGATATTATCATTTTGTTTTCTATGTGAATTTCAAAAGTCATGCTCTTTTTTAGATTGGTATCTAAAGACCTGCTGGTAAATAGTTCATGCTGGAATATTCTTTCATTATATGATTATATGATTGCTAAGTGGTGACCATTGGCATTATATGATTCTCAGGAAGTTAGTTTCCTGTGATTTGTAAAGAAGAATTTATCAAGTAGTGAATATTTTTGCTTTGTTTGGAGTTGTATTCAAATTCAATTAAAGACATAGATACTAGTGACCAAATATTGTCCAATACTCATGATAAGGAAGACTTGATTTCTGTTTACATTTACGTGTCTGAGCTTATTAATTCATGATTCCCTTTTGGTTTGAGGTATGAGTACATCGTGAGGATAGTTGGCATGAGACCAAATTCATAAGTCATAAAAAAAAACTTGTGAAAATTCAATGACTTTCATTTAATAAAGGCCAGAACTGGAAGCAGATTTAATAATAATCACTACCATTAATGAAATGTTCTATCATAAGCACAACGTGAAGAACTTTACATGGATTATCTCGCTTATTCCCCAGAGTAGCTCTCTAAGTTGGATTCCATTATCACCCCCATTTTCAGATGAGGGAACTGAGACTTAGAAAGTGTCATGTGGCAGTCAAGGGGCAGAACTAGAATTTGAACTCCAGAACCTTAGCGCTTAACCACTGTGCTCTAATATCAACCAGCTCTGGAAATAGTGTATGAAGGAACAAAATTCAAAATTTAAAAACAAAACTTTTTTCCCTTCAAAGAATCATAGTCATGTTTTTGTCTCTGGATAGAATAGAATATTCTACTGTCTCTAGGGCATAAAACCTCACTTGAAGTCTTTCCAGAATTCAACACTTAACTACTCTAGTGAATAATCAATGCTTTTCATCTTGTTACAACATAAATGACAACTGCAATTCAAATTGTACTCAATGATAATAAGGGAAAAATACCGAACATAACAGTGACAGAGAAGCACAACTCCATGAACTGTTGCTGCCCATGGTCACCACTTAGGTCAATCAGATCTAAGTTTTCAAGAGAGAACTAGTACAGAGGAAAATTCACGGACGATAAAATTTGAGACTAAGCACTGTGTGGGAGAAGTCAGTGGAGTAGTAGCACAGGCTTGTATGGTCAGGACTCAGTGGGCACCTGGACAGCTCTGTAGGAGTCGCTGTCTAGCAGAATGCCTTTCTAGTGTAGATACCCAGCACACAGTCATTGAACAACTACATTAAAAACACCTTCTTAATTTCAAGGAAACTGCTGGATTCCACTCTGCAGGTATGTTCTTGTTATAATACTAACAACCTTAACAAGCTCTTACCAGTTGTTAAGAGGGGAATTAACTTCTAAACATGTTAAAGAAAGAATGATTTTGTTGAACGTCAATTTTAGAGAAAAGAAGGACCAGGGAAGAAATAAAGAGAGATAGTGCTATCACCATAATTAGAATGCCTTGTCCCATCAACTACTTTTTTTAAAGTGGAAGGAGATGATTTCAAGAGCTAGAGAAGCCCACACGGGTTGTGACAAAGTTTCACAGTTGGCAAGATTTTATAAGGGATTTTATGGTTTTGAATTAGAAGAAAGACACTCATAAGTGGGAAGTAGACAAGAACATTCCCAAAGAGCAAGATTAATCTTATAAAATAAAGTCAATAGGTGAATTAGACATTCGTTCTCAAATGCCCTGTGTAAAATATAGGTGCCTCAATAAAATAAAATGATTGTAGTATTTCCCTAATGTACAGAAAAAGTTAAGAGTATAACTTCCTAAATTTACCATTTCCTCTCCTCCATCAAATTCGTTCTTAAAACTTCCATTTCTGTTTTACGAGAGAATACATAGGAATTAAATATTATTAGAAAATAGTCATTATTAATTGAGCATCCTGATTTTCATGAGCATATGTTCATTCTTTTTTTGGTGTGGTTTACATTTCCTACTTTTTTTTGTTAATAAAGTTATTATTGGTTGGTGTGATTTTATTTTGTTTACCATTGTCTATTAGGTTGCATATTACTTTAGCATATGGAGCTTTTGATGTGACCCAAATCACCTCAAAGCTAGAAACTTAAAGTAATAATCAAGTCCAGAAAAGAATGGCTGCTTGAGGTAGCAACAAGTAAACCAATGTAACTATAATAAAGGGCTGGGGGAAGGCAAGATGTTCAATGTTGAAAAATGAAGATACAGGCAAGCATCAGGCCACTGATTTAGCGCTTCTTCCTAGAAGGAGGATAAAGTTTGTGTTTTCTACTAAAACTTATGAGTACTTTTTGAAGGGTTATAAGCATTGGGACAGTGTGGTTTCAGAAAGAGCCTTTAGCTGTAGTATGAAAAGTGACTTGACTGTGTGTATGGTGGAGAGATGTTGAAGGGACTGGAGAGTCAGAAAAAAATGGCAGAGGAACAATAGTGACCAGTAAACAAGAAGCTATCTCTATTTCCATTCTTGAACCTGGAGAAAAGACATTGAATGCAGGAGATAGGATGGATGTAGAGTGTATATTAACTTGGTGTGAGGTGATGCGAGGGTGAAAGAGAAGACAGGGTCAAAGTTAACTTCAAGTGTATGCAACAGAATGTGTGACTGTGCAATAAGGAGTATCAGAGCAGGAAGAAGTTCTGCTCCGGGGGAAGATGAATTTTCCTCTAGTTATATGAAGTTAGGGGTGCCTGTGGGATGTCTAGGCAGCAGGGAGTTGTCTAGATGTATTTGGCACTCAGGGGAATGGGTTTGGGGTAGAGAACTTGGAATTGAAACTGTAGGAGGCAATGAGATCAAATGGGGTGAACATGTAAGAAAAGAATGTAAGATTAATTCGCTACACAAAAACATTTTTCTATCACTAGTGATGCAAGTCTAGAAAATGCAATGGAAATGTAAATTCTACTAAAATAGCAACAGGACATTAAATCCTTAGCTATTAATATAATCCAGGACAAAGAGATTTATTTGAAGAATCTGTAAAACTCTAATGAGGACAATAAAGGCAGACTTGAGTAAGTGGGGAGCGATACCATACTATTCATTTGGAAGACTAAAAATAGTGAAGATAACAATATCCCCTAAGTTAATGTATGGATTTAATGAAATGCCTATTAAAAATCACAGCAAGTTACTTTATGGAAGTTTACAAAATGATGATAAAATTCTATTTGAAATAATCAGTGGGTGAGAATGCATATATGGGTCAATATACAGAAAGATAATTATATAGCACAGTAAATGATACCAGGTTCTCTCACATTATCTTACCTAACTCTTATGACTCCTCTAATGAGGGATGTTTGACAATTATCCTTATTTATTTTTAAAGATTTATTTATTTATGAATACAAGAGCTGGGGTACAGGCCAGAGTCCAGGTTGGTGAAAGGATTCACCAGAGACAGAGCAGGGAGCAGAACAGGCAGGCTGGCTGAAATACACACTGCTGAGGGGAGCAGTGGGTGAGACATGCTATGCCATGTGGGTCTCCTTCTGGCCAGCGGCAGGGATCGAACTCGTGCTGCAGTGGCTGTGGTTTGCTTGATAGTGCGTTGCTTAACCCACTGTGCCACCAGGGAGGCCCCTATCCTTATTTTTGAGTTAACATAAGTCTTAGTGTATTTGAGACTGTCCTGTTTAAAGCTGTTGTCAGAATGCCCCTCTTCTATTCAGTCTTTCCCCTAGATGTATTCATCAAATAAAGCATTGTTATTGATAGTTGAATTAAAATGATCTGGGTTAGGTTTGATACCATTTCCATGGTACTCTAGCTTCTTTTCTGGTCTTCTCTAGCTATGGGTAAGGAACAATTGTAAGAAACTGAGTTCTCACACTAGTCTGTTAATGTGTTAAACCTGAAAAAACCTGCCTCCCAACCCTTATCTGATGGCAAAATAACTAACTTTTAAGCACTGTATGCAGGTTGAGGATAGACTCACCAATAAAACATAGTGTAACCCTTTTGTTCTGCTGGTTAACTTCCACTTACCAGTTTGGCGGGAAAAGAATTTGATGCTACTCCTGGCTCATCCCAGGGACTTGGTGTGCCAGCTGGCTGCTCCTAAGAGTTAGTTGCAGGAAGCCACCAAGCTGCTGCATGGTAAAGTTGGTGGAAATCTTAGAAAATTACAAGTCTACATAATAACTGAAATATGTACATAATTCCATAGAGCACATACAATATTCTGAATATTTTTTTGAAAATGATTTTTCATTTTGTATACACTTATAAATAAATCAGTATATAAATAAATATACTTTTATTCTTTTGCAATTTTTAAATTGTAGCAAAATGGACATAACATAAATTTACCATTTTAATTATTTTTAAGGGTATGGGTTAGTGTCTTTAATACATTGCACTGTTCAGCAGACATCACCCCCATCCATCTGTAGAACTTTTTCATTTTCCTAAACTAAAACTCTGTATCCACTAAATACTAATAGCCCAATCTTCTTGCTGCTTAGCCCTTGGCAACCATCATTCTACTGTCTGTCTCTATAAATTTGACTACTCGAGGAAACTCACATAAGTGGAAACCTATTATAATGTCCTTTTGTGACTGGTTTATGTTACTTAGCTTAATGTCTTCAAGGTTCATAAAAATAAAAGTTGTCATTGATCTAAGCTCTAAATTTTGGAGTCGTGGGAACTGAGTGTTAACTGATTGACTCCACTGTGGAGAAAGAACTTCACAAACTATTAATTGTTTCAGAGTATCAGTGTTATCAGATGCCACAAATAGGACTAGGAATATTTTGATGACTTCTGAACATAGTCCAGCTCTGATATTTGCTTCAATGCAGGTAAATGGAATCTTATCTTAGTTCTAAGAGCTGAATCTTTTCTTTATTCACTTAGTGCCTGGGTCTATGCTTCCACAGGTCCTTTCGGAGTGAGACCCTGCACATATTACCATTTATGATAGCATAAACAGCTGCCATTTATTACATGAATACTATGTCTTGCATAGTGCACTACATATTTTAGTACTCATAGCAACTTGATGACAATAATAGGTCTTATTAACCCAGATTATAGCTAGGAAAATAAGACTCCTAGAGGTTAATGACTTGCTCAAGGTCATCTAAGCAGGAAGGAAGATGATTAACTCTAAGCCCTGGGCTTTTCCTGAGTCACACTGGATTCCACTTGCTGTCTGCAGTTGGCTGCTTTGTGCTCACTTGATCATAGGCAGCTATGCTGTTGACTAATCTCCTGCTCATGCTTCGGGATGTTGCCAGCTCTTTGCCAACAGGCCCGCGTGCTTTTTTTGTTTGTCATTCATTCCAGTACCTCTTGGTAGACCTTCCCAATGCCTCGTGCATATCTGGGTTCTGCAGATTCTCTGCCTCATCCCCATTTCAGTTAAGTCTGTCATTACTGGGTGTTTCATAGAATGGAACCAACACCAGGAAAGAAGTTATGGCTGTGGAGGAGAATGAACTTGAACCCATTCACCTACCACATGGAGAATACAAATAGGTTGAAAAGTTAAGTTAGCAGCAACAGTACTATACATTTTTGTAAAATCTGAAAATAAACAATACTGTATTTTTTTCGAGAGGGGAATGGAATAAAATTCTCTATTAAAAAGAAAACAATAACATGGGAAATTAGATGAATGGATCTGACTATGGAAACATTAATGACAAGAAGAGCAAAAGAATAAAAAAGGAAAGCTTTAGAGTTAATTTCTCATTAGAAAAGGAAGGCTGTGGAATGACATAGTCAAGTGCTGAAAGAAAAATACTATCAAAACTAAGAATTCTATAGCAAGTAAAACTAACCTCCAAAAAATAAAGAAGAAATAAATACATTCTCAGAGAAACCAAAAATGAAAGACTATTTATTGTTAGAATACACACTCTACAAAATATAATGTTAGTCAAGGATGAAATGAAATTCTACTAGATGGTAACTTCAATCTATAGATGAAATGAAGAACACCAAAAACGTTACTTATGTGAGCAAATGTAAGAGATTCTGATATAGTTTTTTCATTTTAATTTAAAAAACTCATTGCATAAAGCAATAACTATATTGCTGAGTTTATATATATGTATATGTAATATATGTGATATATAATTATTTGTTATCTATATGACATGTAGCATGTATATATCATGTATAGTATTATAATAATAATAATAACACAAAGGAAGAGGAGAAATTGGAGCCATATTGGACTAAAGTTATGTTTTACTAAAATTAAGTCAATTGTGAAAATTTAAATATGCATGTTGCAATCCAAAGAGCAAATTCTAAGAAAACATTTTAAAAAATGTGTAAAAAAATCAGCAGAGACTTAAAATAGAATAATAAAACATTTTTTGTGTAATATAAGAAAAGGCATAAAGAGAAGCTGAGAATAATGAGCGATATATAGAAACAAATAGCAAATCAATAATTATGTTGAGTGAATTGATTAAATATATATTTTTAAAGTTATTAAGTAGTAGAGCAACAATTATGCTGATATGTCACAATTTGCTTAACCTATTGTTTATAATCAGATTGTTTACAATTTCTTACTATTGAAAATTCTACCAAGGTGAACATTTTTGTATGTTATTTTTGCTTCTGTTAGTTCTTACTTGTGGTCTATTTCATAAAATGGAACAAAACTCAATAAAAGCTTTATAATTTTTGATACATGTTGATCAATTTCTCTCCCAAAATACATTAAGAATATTTCTGAATAGACCCTTCAACAATGTTGAATATTTAAAGAGATTAGTAATGATAACCTGAAGTGATTTTAACTGGCTTTTGATTCATTGCTATTTGAAGCAAGTATTTCTATCCTTGATAATTTACCACCTCTATTTTCTTTTATATGAATTGGTTGCTCAACTGTTCATTGGGTGGAATTGGATTTTCATTTGTTTTTTCAATTCAATTTAGTGATGGAGGAGAACAGACTTTAATATTTTCTAATTTCCCCCATTACAGTTGTATCGGCTATTAAATTATCTTCATGAAAATAACTCCTTGAGAGAGGGAAGAATTAAGAAAACTGGTAATGGAGTGGGAAGTTGCTCCATGTCCTTCAGAAGTAGGCCTCAGCTCTCAAGTCTTATGGTTTCTTTCTGAGAACTTTATAAGTGAACTTTCTCAACAGCTTCCTTTCAGCTCCAAGGGTTCTGAGGTGAAACAAAGCAAGGAGGAGCTGACAAAACTTCAAGCTGGAGAGTCTTACGCAGAAGACTTAGCTGAGCTGGAAATAATTGATTAGTCAGGGAACTTTTAGTGCCAAAACACTAAAAATAACATCATGATAATGCTTCCTATTAGCAGATTTGGTATTCTACGTGGATCCAGAAATAGATGAAAACTCAGGTCAAATGAGGATCTCTCAATTTTCTCAAGAAAAATAGTAGGAGAGAGAAATTTATTTTATGCTTAAGAGTTTCCTTCCCCCCCATAGAGTTTAAGTATAGCTTCTGCATTACTCCAAGAAATGTTCCTTAACATTCTGAGTTACACTCGATGGAAAGATATCCATCATGTCAGCAGCCATATAGTTTAAGCTTGGGCCATCAATTTAGGACTAACTTCCTGTCACTTCTGCATAACACCCCACCCTTACTTTAGATTGATCAGAGATGAGATTTATAGAAATTTAAATTTCAGTGTTGAAAATGGATTAAATCCCAGATGTCAATTGCCTTGAATCACAGCATTAGACGTCATTGAAAGTCACAAGGAATTTGAAATGAATAATAATTAAATGCTACTAGGTGCAAGGTATTTGATAAATAATGGTGTTATAAAAGTATTGCATGACATTTATCTTTGAGTAGCTCATCTCAGTTTTTAATATCGTTTAGAGAATTCCCATGCAATACAAATATACAAATTTCTTTCCTGCACCAATAAAGAAGACCCAATAGTCCCTTTCTTTCCTGCACAAGTAAAGAATTACTTTAAATGTAGATATAGAAATCAGAGGTGTGAATAAACAATGATAACCACGCTGGGATGCCTGGTTAAGGTGTGTGACCCTACTGGCTTGGCACTGTCCCACTGGATTACCTCCTCTCCAATCTCACCTTTGGGGCTGCCTCCTATGACACTGATTGTAGCTACAGGTACTGTGCTCTGCCAAGGGGTTTGGGGTGGGAGGGAATGACAGAGTCCAGTTCCTCCCTGCTCACAATCCTTTACAGGGGAAGTTTTCACAGTCAAGATATATCCAGTGTTGGTCATCACCCACCCATCAGGGATTCCTACCCTATGAGAGAGAAAGTGAGAGAATTTACCTTGTCTCTGAGATTGAAATTAACCAATTATTCAGGAGAAGCATAATCCTTCTGGTACTAAAACCAGATGAAAATATACCCCTTAGTTTTTATAAAAAGACATTCCAAATAACCTCAGACACATCCCTGTGAAAGTGCTCCCACCTTCCCTCGCCTGACTCTGGTCTCAGGGGTGTGGGTCTCTCCTGACTGAAAGAGCAGAAAGAGGTACGATTCCTGCCCATGTGTCACACAGTGAGTAGGGCAGCTAAGATGGCGCTGCCTAGTAACCTCGTCTCTCGGGTCCAGGCTAACCGCGTAAGGACTGTGAACCCTTTACACCTCTTTGTCCCAGATCACTTGGATGAGTTCAATACCTCAGATGCAAACATCCCCACAGGAGCAGGGTCCCAAGGGCGTGGTTGGAAAGGCTGTAGCCAAACATCCCACCTTGCTGTCATTGCTCATTTCCCTCCCTCTGATTTCCATGCCTACTTTTTAAGTAGTTCTACACTTGGGCAGGAAAGAAAGGTATTATTGAATCTCTTCTAGTCTTTTCCTCTAAAAAAAGGAAGTTGAGAGGCAGATGTGTGGTTCACTCACAGCTTGTGCTTGGGATTGTAAGATTTGCATATTTGTTTCCTTTCTTGTTTTCTCTTATGCCTTAATCCTTATTATTTGCCTTTTCCTATCTCGTCTAGCTCTTATTTAAGTTATGTTGTACTTTCTGTGTCCTTGTAAGGTGCCTCATGTTCTCCCTGGAACCAGGCAGGGAATAAATACATGAATAAATATAGCAAGCACCTGGCTCACTGAGCCTCTGCCTCCAATCATGCTTCACTGCTTCTCGGACTCTTGGCTCAGTCCAAACACAAGGTAACAGCAGGCCTGGTTCCTCACAGGATGATGCCCCAGGCCTGCCACTTGGGGCTTTCCTTCAGGATTGTCCTTTTTCTTGCTTGGCTACTTTGGTTTAGGTTCTTAGCCCCTTGTAGACTAACTATAATCTCTTGTACCCAGTTACTCTGATGCCCACTTTTTCTGCACCCTCAGTCTGGATTATACTTTCTAAGGTATAAATACATTGTATATCCTTCTGGATTTAATATCTCTGAATATAGATCTAAATGGACTCATATTTTAGAGTACTGGGCAGGCGGTATGGTATGGTGATTTGGAAGTCATTATTTTCATTGGTTGGTCCATTGATCCATCCATCAATCCATCCATTGCTACATCTATCCATCTATTCATCCATCTACCCACCTACCAGGATGGCCACCTGCTATTCCATTCATTCATCTACTCTGTGTGCATGGAATATGTATAATTCTGCCATATACCAGGTACTGAACAAAGTGTTGGGGATGTTGTATTCAACCAGAGATACAATCCTGACTTTTTGAAGCTTGCAGATAAATTCTTTGAATTTGAGAAATTAGGCAATTATTTATTTTTTCTGGGTCTTAGATTCTTAATATATAATATATAGACAATAAGGCTTATTATTGCATAGGGTCATTTCACAGATTAAAGGAGATCAAGTTTGGAAAGCAAGAGGCACAGAATATAGCAGCTGTTACTCTTAGATGTCTTGTTGCACACAAAAGCGGGCCCTCATTTGCAACTCTCTACAGGATATTCTAGATTGCCTCTTTCCCACCCATTTCGTCTGTCTATCAAACCCTCTCATTTGTACTTGTTTTCCAGAAATCTATTGTAATTTATCATTTACTGGTGCCCATTTGTTCTTCTCTCTCTTATGGATTTTTTTTGCATCTGAATAACAGAACAAGTTTTTGCAGTGAGCAGCTCTATAATTTGCAAAACAGACTTACCACACCAAATGACATCAGGTAAGGAAAGCTAAGCTCAGACTGCTTTAACACCTATTACTTTATTAGTAGAACCCTCTGCGGACTCAGGAATTCCAAAGAGTGCCAAGTGTTTCAGCAACAGCTTAATTTCCAAATTCTGATCAGTTCTTTCCTAGACCATGCTTTCTGACTTCTACCTTAATACCCTTCCTTAACAAAGTGCTGTAAGTGTACTTCCTAAGTGTATTCCTCCAGGGTCTACCAGTCTAACACATCACATTGCTGGTGGCCTCTGGGACAGTGGCGGGGCACATTTGTATTTTGGTGGTGGCATGGGTGGGCTTGGGTCCTAAAAGGGATGGTAGGCAGACTGCCATTGTAAACCAGGAGTCCTGTTCAACATTGTTTCAGTTGATAAGGTAGCAAAGGAAACCGATGAAAATCCCGGGTCATGTAGGGTGACTCCATCTGCCTCCTTCGTCTTTGTGCTCCCAGCAACATCATTTGAATGAGCACTCTGATGAAGTTCAGGGGCCAGGACTTTGGAGTGGCAGTAAGAGGAGAGCTTGCCAACTTCCACCCTTCCGTTTTCCTCACCCCCTTTTCCCCTTGCCTCAGTGTTTTCAGTGCCTTGTGCTGGAGGCTGGTAAAATGCACAATTTTCCACAGAGCTCAAAGTTTTCTAGGCAACTGGCTGAGCTAAGGAGTTTTCAGGGAGTGATTGTGGTTTCGGATTTAATGAGAGACATGAAGGCAGATGAATTTGGAGGTGGTTTCTGTCTTTCACACAGGTTCCACTTGTTAGGGTCACAAATAAACTTCTGTTAGCTTCAGAGAGTATGCTGGCTGTCTGATCTCTCAGCAGGCTGTGTGGTGGTGTTTCAGGAACTGCAAACATGATCTGAATGTTTGATACCAAAAGAAGCAGTTGGTGATGTGTCCTCGGGCGGTGCCTCTCCGCACAATTCAAAGAGAACGAATTCCATCCACTCATACATCTTTCTTCATGGCAAAAATGATTCCAGAAAATCATCTGACCTTTCTCTGAGGGTTGTGTAGATGAGAGTACTTGATTTACCAACAGATGAGAAAGTGTTTACTCTCATGATAATCTTTGTTGGAGGATCTTTATTTCTTTTTATAACTAGGTAATTTAGCCTAGACAATTGTGCTTCATTTATTTATGCACACAAGAGCTGGGGTACAGGCCAGAGTTCAGGGCATTGAGAGGATTCACCAGAGACAGAGTGAGGAGCAGAACAGGCAGACTGACTGAAACACACTGCTGAGGGGAGCAGCGGGCAAGGCAGGAGAGGTCTGCTGTGCCATGTGGGTTCCCTCCCTGGCTGGCGGCAGGGATTGAACTCATGCTGCAGTGGCTGCGGTTTGCTCCATAGTGCATTGCTCAACCCACCACACCACCAGGGAGGCCCTGTTGGAAGATCTTTAGACTGTAAATTAAACTGAAGGGATCAGATCAAAACTAGGGCAGTTTGTATTAAACTGTAAATGTGGCTTTAAGTAGGGCACATCATTAGCTGGTAGATTCTGTTATGGCTGTCCCAGAGGTTAAATAGTTAATGCTTCTGTGCTGGGTAGGAAGCAGACGGTTGCCCTGAGCTCTGAATATTCACTGCCTTCCTGCTTCCTGGAACCACGCCATCCACCAGCAAAGGTGAACTTGGCATGGGAGGGCCTTGGACCCTGCTCCAGCTCTAACAGGCTTAGCCAGATACTCCCTGGCCATTTGGAATATCATGGCAGGTCATTAAGTATTTTTGGCTCATGAGGAGAAGGAAATTAGGACAGTACATTTAAATCATGACCCTGGCTAGTGGTCAGTTGCCTGGGGACACCCTGCGTGCACTATGCGGTAGCTGACCCTGAGGAATGGAACTTTGCTGGGTGAAGACCAAAATCAGTACTCAGAGCTCCGGAAGAGAGGTTGTAGCTCTGGGGGCCTGTGAGGAAGTGTCCTGGATGGTTGCTAGGAAGCACTGGGACGGGGACAGAGCCTCCTCTGGGAAAGGGACCATAAGACAAAACAAGGCCATTTTCAAAGACTACCAAGACCCATTGAGTGCTGAAGCTCTGTCTGATGGTGCCCCCTCCCCAGCCACACTCCTCCCTCCCACCTCACTTCAGCCACAGTGGCCTCCTGACCCAAACCCCTCCTGCCTGAAGGCCCTCCTTGCTCCTGTCCTGCCTAGATCCAGAACCCTGGGTCCCTGGGTCCCTGCATGGCTTTTTTTCAGGACTTTCTTGAAATGTTCTTTCTCTGGTAGCTTCTTCCTAGACTGCTTTACATGAGCATGCACATCCCATCTTCCCCCTTCCCTGCTTTATTTCCCTTCTTAGCATTCACCACCACTAAATATACTGCATATTTTGCTCACTTATTTTGTTCATTGCATTGCTCTATTCAATGACAGTGGGAGCTCCAAAAGGGTAGAGGTTCTTTGCTCACGACTGTATCCCTAATACCTAATGAGTCATATTGGTGTGCTTAGTGACTTTATGTTGAATGGACAAATGAAGGAACGAATGACTTTGGTTCTACTATGAACTGGGCATGGGGCGAGGTCCCATACTTTTCTCCTGCAGCACCCTACCTACCAGTCTTCACTGGGTTACATTGGAAGTGCTTCAGGAGCCTCCTCCAACTCCTACATTTGTAATGCTAATTAACTTAAATTTAAATAGCTGCATGTAGCTAGAATCTATTGTGCTGGATATAGTAGCTCTAGCATAAGAGGCAAAACCAAATGGAGCTCATGCTCTGGTTGGTAGACAGGAGTATTTGAAGTCACCTAGAGGCAGCTGGAGGTATAGCTGCCTCTGGCATAATTAATTTCTGGACTTCAGGGATAAACCTATCCTTTTTCATTGGTCTTGTTCTGAATAGGGACAGACTAGGGGGAGACGAGTTATAAAATGTAAAGGGGGCACCATAGAGCAGTGCAATATTCTAAGTCAAAAGTAATGCAAAAATCTATTATGAACAAAGGTGTCAACATTTTAAATGGACAGGATCGGTATTATTGCTTCTTTTTGACCTCTATTTGCTCTATTAGGCCAATGGTCAAATGAGAAATGAAGACAGTATGTGCTTGGGTAGTGTATTCAAGGTAAATGTGGCCTTTTAAGTATTTTAAGATGCAGAATGGTATTACATGGTATTCTATTTTGAGTCTATGTGTTTGTATATATATATTTATACACACACACATACATTTCTTGTCTTTAAGGGCATTTTTTTCTCCTGGTGAACTGTCTATTTGTATTCTGTGAAACTGGGTCATTTATCCTTTTCAATATTGATTCATGGAGCCTCTTTGTATGTAAAGAAAATTCACCTTTAGCCATAAATACTATCTTTTAAATATTATTTAGTAATGATGCTTATTATTAGATACCTCTGGCCCCCTTTTTCCAAGTTTGTTTGCTTGGACAAATAATGTTGGAAGAAAATCCTCATACATATGTATGAACTGGTGCTTTTATTTTTGTGGCATAGATTTTCCAAAGTGGAACTGTTTGCTTAAGAAGTCTATATATTTGAATACCTATTGTCAGATTACTTTTTCAAAAATCTGAAGTAATTCACATTCCCACCAACCAAGGATAGAAATATCTGTTCCTCTGATTCCCAGGACCCATGGTTGTTTTTAGCCTTAAATTTTGAGGTAACAAATGGTATCTTAATTAAAAACTGTGTTTTTTAAAAAAAATTAGATTTATTTAATTATATTTTACATCATTTGTATTCCCCAGGGAGTTCCCACCACCATTTCACCCGTGTGCCATCACCTCAGCCCCTTGTGCTCCTTCTACCCTCATCCCCATCTTTGCCTTCCCTCCCCACCCCCTCCCATAGTCCCAAGGAAATGGGCAATTATAACCAAAACCAACCAACCAAACAAACAACAACAACAAAAAACTCAACAAGACCAAAAGATGAACTAAAACCTGTGGTTTTATTTTTTATTTATCCAATCACTAGTGATGCTGAAGTATCTTTTAATAGGTTTGTTGGCTGTTTGCATTTTCTTTACTTGTTTATATGGCTTGCTTATTTTTTGCCTGAATTTCTTGTCTCTTTTTGGTCTTTTCCCCAACCTTTACGGACTTTGTATGTACTAGCAATATTAACTCTTTATTTGTGATAAGTTTTTCCTAGGCGCTTGTTTGTGTGCTTTGTTTATAATAATTTCACAAATAACCTAATTAACTTCAAATTTTATGCTGTCAAATATATCTTCATTAATGACTTCTGAGTTTCTTGATTTTATTAAGTTCTCTCCATTTTTTTTTGGTAAAGAGCTGAAAAACAAGTAAGTTAGGCTTTGTAGACTCTGTGGTCTGTATCATAAACACTCATTTCTACCATTGTAGCTTAAAAGTAACCGTAGGTTAACTGTAATGAAATGACCATGACTGTTCCAATATAACTTTTTTTTAAGCAAGTAGATTTATTTAAAAAACAGGGGTTATAATGTAAAGTGGACTGTACTTTGTTGACCTCCGTGTTAAGTATGTCAGATGAGGGGAGCTTTCAAAGTTTCCCAATATCACTTAGATAAGTCAAGACAAAAGTTATACCATACCTGTCATTCACTGATACTCTTAGTTTATCTTCTACTCTCTTCCCTGGTTCAGTCTGCTTGGTGCAATGGCCTCCTCTGTGTTCTCTGGACCCATCAGCCAAACACCACAACATGAACCCCACCTCTTTGTACTTGCTTCCTCTTTGCTTGTTTATAAGATTCTTCCCCAAGATATTTGTATGGTCTTCTCTCTAAATTCCTTGAAGATTTTATAAAATCTCAGCATATCAGAGAAACTTCCCTGTCTACTTTATTTATCATTTAACCCCTGTCTTCTCACATAATTTCTATTCCTCTTTATGTTTTCTCCCCATTGCACTTACCAATGATATATGTGTTTTGCTTATTTATGATGTTGATTGCTTTCCTCCTCTGGAATACAAATTGCAGAGTAATGAATTTTGATTTGTTTGTATCTTTGGCATATGAGTGTTGCATATATAAGGGTTTATAACAATTTTGTTGAATAATTGTATATATGCACAATAGAGAAGGAAGATGCATAGAGAAAAATGTGATAATTTCAGGAGGGAAGACCTGAGAATGAAATATAACTGGTTTTGACAGGAGCAGAGATATTCTTCCATTGGGAGAAGAAAGGAAAGGAAATATCTTTTCAGGTTGGTCTACAGGATAGCTTCTCAGCCTCGTCACTATTGACTTTCTGGTTTAGGTCATCCTCTCTAGTTGTAGATGTCCTGTTCTTTGTAGGACATTGGTACCATCCCTTGCCTTTACCTACTAGGTACCAGTGGCATTCTCTTTACATTAAAAAATGTCGCTATATATTGCTAGATGTCCTTTGGGGTTGAAATTCTATTTGAGAAACACTGATTTATATATTTAGTCTAGGGAAAGGCCTATTTAATTATGGCTCTTATTTTCTCAATCAGGTGTAAGAAAGGGTCATTCATTAACTGAGGAGGAGAAGTAAGAGGTCTGAAGAAAGAAAGAATGAAGTGGTAGTCTCACGTGGGAAGTAGCAATGTTGAATAAGAAATATGTTTACCTCCTTCCTGACCCTGAAGGACATGAAGTATGAGGCAAAAAATAACTTCTTTGCCAGAGGACTGTAAGAGAGTCTATGTTCTCTGTGAATGACCATTCAGAGATTAGGTTTCTGATTGTGTATTAAGAATTTTAGAGAACTCAGTGAAAGAAGTTAGGAAGCAAGGGGTTGTAGTACTTTCTCAGTATAGTGTAGAGTTGAAAGAACCTACAAAATTGCTGAAATGAAAGCTTGGTTTTATGAGGGGGGTTAATTTAAAACATGTGAGACATGCTAGAACTAATCCTGAGAGCCTCATGGAAGATTGGGAGGCTACCAAGTTCAGTCACGATCTTGAATACTTGGCTTGAAGATATGGTGAGCCTCCTGGAGGGCATGATACCAGCCTTCCCATGCTTTCATAGCTAATGCAAATGGGATTTCCCCCACTTTTGTTTAGAATCAGTTATTACTGGCATAAAGCAAAGCACTACTTTTTTGTATATTTATCTTATTTTCAGCCTCTTTACCAAACTCCTTTATTCATTCTAGTAGTTTTAAGGAGTTTTTAAGTTTGTCAGTTATGCCATTAATTATACCACCTGCAAATAAGTTTCACATATTTAGTGTGATCAAAGTGTAAAAGGTCTCTGAGTGAGACCCAGTTCTGCAACTCCCTTCAGATTCCAGGTTCTCCTTTCTGGGTCAAAGCAGTTTTACTCTGTTCAGCCACTGGATGGCAGCGAGTCAGCATGTCTATGTTACTCTGTTGATTTGTAGATCTGTCAGATAATCTATTAGCTGAGTAAACTTTCCTACCAATAGAAAAATCTATTTCTAGCAAATAAATAACTGGTTCTCTTTTTAGAACCAGTCAACTGTCAATAAGCGTAAATATATAAGATATAATTACAAGTCATCTTATATCAAAGTAATCAAAACCTATTGCTTGCTCAATAAGAGACCATTCTGCACTACGGTCTATCAACAAGTCTAATAACTTAAAGGATCATTTACAGCAAGCATGATCGTTATGTCTCAGGAATTCTTGCTTCTTAAATAGTAACTAATTTTAGATGATCTCCACCATATTTGATTTAATCTTTGAGATTTTCTCCTTCCATTCAAACTGAAAATGATTCTAGTCTTATGTCTAAACTTGCTTTTCTATTTCTTACATCTACTTCATATTTGAGCTGAGACAAAAAGGCACATGTCAAGGCAAGGTGTTCCTTCCAAGTTCCATTTCTTAAATATTATCTTGACAAACTTTATTTGAGATCTTCAAATTATTACTTCTCTATTTACATTCTTGATTTGAATCCAATGGAATGCATCATTAGTCTTAGCCACCTTGGAAACCAACAAACTAGGAATACAGATGCAAAGCATCCCACAGGATTCTTATGATCAAAGAGAAATTACCCAATGGACATATACAATTCATATTATCTGAAAAGATGAACTATAAACACAATTTTCTTTTTTAAAGATTTATTTATTTATGCATACAAGCACTGGGGTACAGGCCAGAGGTGTGTGTGGGGGGGTGAGAGGATTCACCACAGAGAGTGGGGAGCAGAACAGGCAGACTGACTGAAACACACTGCTGAGGGGAGCAGCAGGCACAGCAGGATAGGTCTGCTGCACCATGTGGGTCCTCTCCCTGGCAGGCAGCAGGGATCAAACTCGTGCTGCAGTGGCTGCGGTTTGCTTCATAGTGAGTTGCTTAACCCACTGCGCCACCAGGGAGGCCCAAAACACAATTTTCTTGACACAAACAACTGAGTGAAAAGCACAGAATCTGTGTCTTAAATTTCTCCAATTCAACTTTGTTGTTTTTGTGCAAAAGCTGCCCCAGACAATACACAAGTGAATAGATAGAGTTATGTTCCAGTAAAACTTTAAATAAAATAAAAGAGCAGCAGGCCAGTTTGACCTTGTGCTATAGTCTTCTAATCCCTCCTTTATAGCAATGCTGTTCAGTGGAATTTAGGGTTGCATGAGGCTTAAACAGACGATCAGAAAATATTTGCACAATCAGTGAAGCCAGTGACACACTAGGACCCATGGGGTAAATGTTGGTGGGAGACAGTGCATATTTTCTTAAGAGTGGGGGCTGTGAAAATGTAGCTAAAATGCAAGAGCAGGAAGCACCAGAGAAGGGCTGCTGCTGGGCCTGGATTCCCCATCTGATTTTCTCATTGCTATGAGGATCAGGCTGCTAATTGGAGTATCCTGGAACTATTTCCAACCCCACCCTTTCCTGGGAGTAAAGGATTATGCATAGTACAAAAAAGTGCATTTTGTGTAGTCCACATTTCCCATGGGAAGCTCCCCTTAGAAACTGTCACCGGAGAATTTGAGTGTGACAGTTTCTTCTCATTAGAGATTCCCATGGGCCTGGGAATAATCTGCTGTTTACAGTCACTGCTAACCTTTTCATGACACTGAGGGTTCCTAATGGACTTTCCCTTTCTTCTGAGGGTAGGAGAAAAAAAGAGAGAAAGAAAAGGATCTTTTAGTCTGTGCCACGAAGATGGTCTTGGGAGCCAACACAAGAGTGAGGTCAGAGGCAAGGGGAGGCCAGCACCTGGCACAGGAACCCTTGGCTCCCTGGAATAACATTAGGGTCCAGGGCTTAGCTTCCTCACATCTCTAGACCTTGAGGAACTGCCAGGCACATGGCAGATGCTAAAAATGACTTACAAAATGAATGAATGAGCTGTTCTCATTGAATAAAGAATGGAGTTAATTGGGACACTGATTTTTCTCTTCTGTTACACTGCAGAGTGAGAAGGAAGGATTTAAGATCAATGGTCCTATAAGAGTTTGTTCTGAAATAATTTCAGGGCCCAGGTCACATCCTTCCTCTAACATGCAGCCTTTCCTCTCCATTTAGTGCCTCATGAACCAAAAAATCCATTCAGCATGAATACCCATCTTGCTTATTTTTGGACTACACAATTGTTCCATTTAGCTTTTTATTATTTTTGAAGCCAGGTCTTATGGGTTCAAATTTGAGTAAATGCTTCTATTCTCAAAGAACACACAGTATGACACACCCCGTTATGTTCCTATGTCTTTTCTCTTATGAGTAGATTGTAAGTGCCTTGATGATAGGGGCCCCATCTCTCTCTTCCTTTGGATCTGACTAGCAACTACTGCAAGGGCTGAAGAGTCACTTAAGGAATACTTGAGATGCGTAGTTACCAGGCCATTTCTGGGGCGCGGTTCTGAACACACAGATTTTTGAATTGCCGCATGAGCTGGGACAAGCTGTGGTGAGGGCGTGTGATTCCCAATGCAAACTCCCAGTGCGAGTTCCTGCTCAGCTTTACCTTCCAGTCATCCTTTAGCACAGCTCTCTCTCCTCTCTGTTCCTTCACATGAAAGGCAGAGCTGCATGGACTCTGACACCACGTGTAGTTTTGTAGTACTCTGAATTCTTGTATGAAAGAATTTAGGCAAAATGTGAGCACATTTATATGTGAGCATTACAAACTTTTATCTTAAATCCTTTGCAGTTTAGCACTTCAGTCAGGAAATAAAATGGAGAATGGCCAGCTCACAGCACAGTTACGAAGACAAAGTTGACTTACGGTGTCTCACGCCACCCGCCACCGCGCCTCCTCCCTCCCCCATCAGCCTTCTCAGGCAGATGGCTGCTTGGTATAGTTTAGCCACAGGGAAAGTTGCAGCTGCCTTGGTTGAAAGAGAACGTCATAGACATTGGGAAAATTTAAACTCTTTGGATTTTTAAAATATTTACTTTTTTATTTTTTCACCTGTTTTTAAAAATCATGGTTTCGTGTCCTCTTTTCCTTTTACTTGACAACGTCAAACAGTACAGATGAGTGCCAGAGTCAGGGGCAAGTTCAGGACAAGGAACTGAAGCTTTTCTCTCCAGCCAGCTCTGGCTACTTCAGTAGATTAACAGTAACCCTCCTCTCCACTTCCTCCTTAGATGACTCTTCTAATAATAAAGTTACCCCTTAAAGAAAAATTTGCCCTGTCTAAAAGCAACCACTGAGCTGCAAAAATTGGAATGACAGCTCCATGCATGTGCTCCCTTCCTCCCCTGATGACCAGATGGCCCCTGTCCCCTCACAGTGCCCAGCTCCCTGCTTCTGGGTGACATGGAACAACTCCTGGTTCTCTTCTGGCCTAGAGTCTTTTGATCTCTTTCTCCTAATGGAAACGTGCTCAGCTAAGTGCTACACTAAAAGTTAACATATAGATTCATATAATTTTACCAGCACCTCAAGAAGCATTTGTGATATTTTTCTGGTGGTGGTGGGGCAGTGGCTATATTGACTTCAAATTTTATATCATAGGATAAACATGGGGGAATTTCGAAAATGATGAACAACATCAGGATCATGTCCTAATATATATTAGACAAATTGTGATCAAAATAAAACCACAGTGGTTCTGTTACATGATTATAGGCACATAGGTTGTTGGAATAGAACAGATAATATGCAAACGGATCCAAGTGTATTTAAGCCATCTGATACATAGTTAAGGGAGTATTTCATTTCAGGGGGAAAATAGTGGACTATTCCCTAAATGCTACTTGCGCTGGCTCTCTAGTTGAGAAAAAGGATTTTGCATTTACCCACATATTTGCCATTTATGTCACTCTTCATTCCTTTGTGTAGATCTAAATTTCCATCTGGTATAATTTCCTTCTGCCAGAGGAATTTCCTTTAACATTTTTGTTAAAGATGTCTTGGTGCTGAGCTTTTGCTTTCCCTGACAAAGTATTTCAGTTTCGTTTTTGAAATGGAGGAAAATGATCCCTGATGACTGGCAACCAGCCTTGTGCTTTCAGATCCCAGCACAAGAGGTTAATGGAGGCACAGCCTGGAGGTGCACCTTAAATAAAGTTCAGGGAGGCCAAGCTGGCTCAAAAGCACAGAACAAAGTCAGGGAGAAGGGAGAGCTGCATGGGGAGGCCTCCAGCGACTGTGCAGGCAGGTTCCCTGAGTTCAGCACACCTGTGAAAGGAAACAATGGAAAACCCAGGGAAAAGCACGTGAAAGGACAAGCAGGAATGGCGGCCATCACTCATACATAACCTGATTGGGGAACCTCAGAATTCATGAGGCAGAGTATTCCCAGTGATCTTGCCTTAGCAGTGAGAATTTATTCATTCTGGATATAATGTTGCATTAGGCCACTTAACAGACCTTAAGTGCAAGAACCAAAGGGTAAACTTATCATGGAATCACTTATATATGGAATTTAAAAAAATACTGAATTCATAGAAACAAGAGAGAAGTGGTTGGAGGAAATGGAGAGAGGGTAAAGGGTACAAACTTTCAGCAATCAGCTAAAGAAGATCTGAGGATCCAGTGTGTGACATGATGCATGATGGCTGTAACTGACAATGTAATATTGTGTAATTTAAGTTTGCTGAGTAGAACTTAAATGTTCTCACTAAAAAAAAGAAAAAAGAGTGAGTACATGGGGTGATGAATGTGTTAATTAATTTGATGGAAGGAATCCTTTCGTGTGTGTGTAAGTAATCATTACACTGTATTAACTTTGTATGCTTTAAGTATATATAATATTGGTCAATTATACTCAAAAAGCTTGGGAAAAAGGATCAGTTTCTAAGGAAATGACCTGGATCCCAGAACAAAACTGCTTGAAAATTTATAAGACTATATAAAAAAAAATTCCAGCATTAAGGCATAGTTCATACTCTCTGGTGCCCGATCAAAGATTACTAAGCATGCACAAATCCAGGCAAACACAGAGAATAGCTCAGACAATATCAAAATGAATTAAGTATTAATTATTCACCTCTGAATGACAGGTGTATTTTTTTCCTAAAAAACTGTTGCAGGGATGATTGATCAGAAGCAATCATCTCTGAGGGCAAGCAGATCTGCAAAATGATGGCCAAATCTGAAGGACTGAGTTGAGTCAATCATTTGTAATTCCCTTTTCTGAGCTCACCCATCTAATAAGAGCTCCTTCTGTATACAGTTATGAGTGAGCAGACTTAAGAATCTGGAAGAATCAATTTGGACAATCCTTTCTCTTAGTTTATGAAAACAAGAGAAGTGGGAGAATGAATATGTTCTCAACAATAATCAGAATAAAGGTAACTTTTTTTTAATAAAAAAATGTAGTAAATACTAATTTGTAGCCAAACCTTTGGGTTGTTCAGAAGCACACAATGAGATAAGGATGTGAGTGGGAGGGGTGTATGACTAGGGACTAGGAACAGGAAAGGGGGCTAGCAGGCTCACAAAGCCACAGACCAGAGAGCGTGAACAAGCAGCTAGAACAAGTGATCTCAAAGTACTGATGTTAAGGTAAAAAAAAAAAAAAGGTAAAAAACAACACAAAGAAAAATAATTACAAAAACCCTAACTTCTGTTGGAAAATCTCACTGGAAGGCTATATAAAACCAATCCCACCTTCTAGATAAGGCAGCTCTTATTCTAAAGATTGCCTGTTTGTGTCTTTATGAGAGTGATTTTATAATAAACTTGCTGGGTGCAACTGAATGGAAACTCTTGAATTCTTGCATATAGTGTTATATAATTACACTATAAATTACATGGCTTATAGACTATAGAAACTTATTTCTTGCAGTCTGCAAAGTCCAAGGTCAATCTTTCTGGCAGATTAATTATCTGGTTAGAACTGACTTCTGGTTTCATAGACAACTGTCTTTGCTATGTCTTCATCTGGCAGAAGAAGCAGGGAGTTCTCTGCAGTCTCTTTTTTGAGGGCACTAATCCTATTCATGAGAACGCCACCATCGTGATGTGGTCACTTCTAAAGGACCACTGGAGAACTTTGAGAAACAAATATAAAGACATGTAAAGACAAAGACTCATCTTGGAGTTATCATATCTGAGGGGCAAGGTCACTGGAGGGTTTACCCACAAGTTATTCACTGAAGGTTGCTCTTAGCAGAGCGTTCAGTTTTGGAACTTCAAGCCTGCACCTCACGCAGACAAAGTCGACTCCAGAGCCATAGACACAAAAACCTAGAGATTTTGTAGATGGGAACTGTGCCAGCAAGCACAAAAACAGTAGGTGCTCAAAGTATGGATGAAGTTCTGATAGTATGGTGGTGTTACCCCAAAGGAAACTGGATGCACTGGGTGTGAGTCCTCACCTACACACTTAAAAAAAACCTCAGGACAAGATCCAAGGGCAGGCACACAGAAAAGTTTAATAAAAGTTTTATTTGTAAGGAAAATGAAAAGAGAGGAAGCACAGAAGGAGAGAGAACGTGCCACTTGCATTTCTTCCAATTATTCTGCTCTTATGTTTCTCAATGCTTGTGGCAATGGCATAGGGGAAACTGTAGGGGGATGTGACTATTCTCTCATGTTCTGATTTGGCTCCCGACTTAGGCAGACACTGTAATTTCTGGCACGAGTCCCCGTCCTTGTAGCAGTAATGCTGGTCCTAGCACATGATCCTGTCATTCACCTGGTAGAAGAGCTTTTAAAATAATCTGTTCCCTTTTTATAGTGCAATAGGTTTCACCTGGAGATATATACTACTAATCCTATTGCTCTACCCCTTGCAGATCAGAGCTTTGTTCTGTAGGGGAGACAGGAAAATGGGTTCTGGTGGAAGCAGTTTCAGCAAGTGGCTGCTGTTCCCCATGCCTAGCCAACAATGTGGACAAAAGCTTTCTCAGGATGATTCCTAGTTTTTCGGGTGTCTGGTGGGTTTTGTAAAGTGAGACCTGAAAGAGGTTAGGTTATGAACTGTCCTAGGTTTTCCTTCTCCCTCAGTAGCTCACAGTCAGCTTTTAGTAATTCTTGTAAATTACTGAAATTTTCTTAGAGGTTGATTTGGTCGTTGGCAGTTTTTGCCCTCGGTAGACAAATACTAGGCTTATTTCTCCTGCAGCTGCCTGTCTCTTCCCACATTTTAGGTTAGACATTTGTCCTGTGGCCTTCGTCCTCTCATGGCTTTAGGAAAAGTTGTCAGTTTGTTTCTTGTCCCAGTTTTCCCATCTTAAGTGTAGCAGCAATGTTTTTTTCCAGTGCTCTACATTTCCAAGGTGAAACGGAAATATTAACAATGTGGGTTTCCAGTCACTTCAGTAACTTCCACAGTTTTTAAGATTTTACCATTTCCTTATTTAAATATTTTTTTGCCAGCATAATTTTTGTTGGCTTGGTTGGTGGAATGCGTCGTTTTTATGACGTCTTCATGTCCGGTCGTTTTGTGCTGCTGGTCCTCAAGCGCACGCTGCCCTCCCCGCAGTCCTGGTGTCCCACAAAGAGCCCGCCTGCCTGGTGGTGCGGAGGTCCCTGCCGCACGGCTGGGAGAGAGAGAAGAGGTGTCGACTGTTTCTGCCCCAA
Organism: Galemys pyrenaicus; assembly: GCA_019455555.1. Taxonomy (NCBI): domain Eukaryota; kingdom Metazoa; phylum Chordata; class Mammalia; order Eulipotyphla; family Talpidae; genus Galemys; species Galemys pyrenaicus. The sequence goes on from JAGFMF010011387.1 coordinate 2,133,375, forward strand.
GCAGAGGAATGCAGATGAAGCACTTAGGTGCCGGGTGGAAGGCAACAGCCCGCAGAGACACTGCGGTCCCTGAACCGTCCGTGTGCACGCAAGCGTTATCATTACGAGAAGGGCGAGTGCGTGCACACACACACACAACACACCCATCTCCGCATAAATTGCAATTCAGAATCAGCTCATTTCCCCCTGGTAAAGTAAGGAGCAAAAATGAACTTGCTCTGCCTTTTCTTAAAAAGTAGGAAATATTGATTTCTCCTATTGTATAAAAGTAACACAGAATCACTGTTAAAAAAGAAAAGCAAAGCAACAATGTGGTAATTCTAATCCCTTTTTTCTCCCCGGCTCTCCAATCAGAGCACCACTTTATTTGTTTACTTACATGCAAAAGAATACGAACTTTAATTTTCCAAAAGTCAGATGACAGCTAACATAATTGACCTGGTGTTTTGAAGAAATGGCTCGGTGGAGATTACTTTCTTTCTTCTGGGCAATTCAAGGTTTTGCTGTTATGTTGGGTGAAGCAAGAGATAAGAAGGCAAAAAGAAGTTAGTTGTAGCTGCTTTCTGAAAGACTGAGTGTGTACAGGAAGGCAGGAGCTGACATAAGAAAAAGGAAATGGAGGTGGCTCAGGGCAGTGCTGTACTGTTGCACTGAACAGTGTGTGGGCATTCTGGGTGTGTGGACCTTAGCAGAGGGTAGAATCTGGGTCAGGCTGGAGTTAACAGGGACTGGCACAGTCATGGGAAGCCTCCCTTGTTCCTCCCACTTCTTTCCTCACTGCCCCAGGTCCCTTGGATCTCTGCATGGCCCTGGCTATCTCATTACACAGAACTGCAGCTCTTGTAAGCTGCCTCATTGCTAAAAGGTCATTTTGTCCCTATATTCCTCCCGGTGGTCCTGGCTCCCCTGGCAGTCAGAGTGCTTGACCTTGACTTTGATCTTTGACACAGGGGGCTCCTCAGGGAACATGTGGGTCAGTCACGCTATGTCTGTCTGAACAAGGAAGGTGCAGGTCAGATTGTCAAATGTCAGCACTAAAGCCAGCAATTCTGTTCTCAACTGGAGCTACAGGGGAGGAACCTGTCCTCAGTTCTGTGCAATTATAAAAGGATCCCTTCATACCTTATGGCCTTATAATTTTTCAATGATGAGAATTTACATTAATACAAACATTGAGATTTGATGCAAGGAGACAAATATTTTAGAAAAAAGATCTATTGTTTGAGTGTAATACTAATATTATGCCAGAAACCAGCTTGACCAGAAATGCGAAATTTGGACAACGATTGAGGCGAGCCAAGGTCCTTGAAGAAGTAAAGATAATCACTATTCTGGATTATCTGTGATTTACCTACGAGGAGAAAAGAGTTTAATGTCAACCAAGAGAATGGTATGCATTGTCCCCCCCCACATTAGTTATCTTTATACTGATTTCCATGGCAGGCCCTTCTACTCATAACCTTGATTCCTTAATGTGACTAATAATTACTGCGTTGATTCCACGTTCGGCAGTGCCTGGACCTCCAGCCTTCCACCTGGCGAGAGCCACTGTGGGCTGAAAGCTCCTGCTGACTTGACTGCAAAAGAAAGAAGCCTCACCAATGGAGACTAACTCTCCTGTCAGTCTTCAGAGAAAGGGCTGCAGGCCCATGCAGACTTGTTCAGCATGCAATGACTTTATTAAACAAGTAACTGGACAAAGGGAAGCAAAGCCTTTCCTCTTCCAAAATAACACAGTGCCAAAAATGTATTAAGCTGGTGAAGGGTCACAGATTCCTGTCCAAAGGCACTTTTCAAAGACATGCCATTCTCGCATGTGTGGTAAGATTGGGCTTCTGAGTCCAGAGTAGGCAGGATGTGCCTTGTCAAGCCTGAGGATGATAAAGTCAGACTTCCCAGAGAAGGTCAAATCTGGAGGAGTCATTTACTTATTTATGATTTCTCTCTATGCAACAACTGTATTATGGAATAGCAATTTAGTCTTTTTCTAGGTGCAGTAGGTTGAATGGTAGACCCCAAAATGGATGGCTAAGATCTAATCCCTGGAACCTGTGAATATTTCCTTATATGGCAAAGTATGTGATCAAACTAAGGGTCTTGAGCAGAGTTTATCCTGGATTATTAGAGTGGGCCCTTAGTATAACCATGTTCATCTCTGTACGAGAGGAGAAGGTGATGTGAAGACAGAGGCACGGACAGAGCAATGCAGCTGTAATCCAAGAATATATCATCAGAGTAAGGAGGCCTGGGCAGACTTTCCCTGACCTTTGGAAGGCCCTGCTGACACTTCGTTTCAACATGAACTTGGCACTCCCTAGAAGGGTATGTGGTCTAGTGCAGGAGAGAGGCCCACACTCCAGAAGTACAGTGGGAGTGATGATAGCCCAAGCCTGCAGGGGTTGAGCTGGGTGACCTTGAGAAGTACAAATGGGGATGGGGGAGGCAGAAGGCAAGGGCAGGAGAATTGTGCCCCAGTGAGGCGGGACCATTTTTTGGCAATGTCTATCTGTTCTAGTATGTTTTATGCTATCAGCGCCACACATTTCTCTTTAAAAATAATGTTAATAGTATTTTCTGGGGCTTCCATGGTAGTGCAGTGGGTTGAGTGCCACACTGTGAAGCATTCGCTGCACAGCAGCACAAGTTTGATCCCCAACCAGGGAGGTGACCCACATGGCGCAGCAGACCTCTCCTGCCTTGCCCGCTGCTCCCCTCAGGGGTGTATTTCAGTTGATCTGCCTATTCTGCTCCCCACTCTGTCTCTGGTGAATCTTTTCACCTCCCACACCTCTGACCTGTACCCCAGCTCTAAATGCATAAAAATAAATCTTTAAAAAATATATTATTTTTTGATTATTAAAGGAACACACACACACACACACACACTGAGGAAAACTGGAACAATACAGAAAGATATAAAGAGTGATAGTAAGAGCGGACCATAATTCTACTCTCCAGAGATAATCCCTGTGAAAATTTCCAATTATTGATGCATATACACATAACAAGCATTTTGGTCAGATGTTATTTCTGCATTGTTGTGACTGTCATCCCACATTTATGGGTAGGTGGCTTAGGCTTTTGGGTCTAAGGAATAGAAATATTCTCAGTCTGGGGTAAGAAAAAGGGCTTGGGATTAGGATGTGTTAGAAAGGATGGGCGGGGGATGCTGTGCTAATCAAATAGCCTGAAATCCCAAAGGTTTATTGCTTACACACATGGCCCATTCACCATGGACTGCATGATAGCGGAGGGGACGCTGCAGCTTGTGGTTACTTCAGGTCTCTGGCTGCCATCTAGAAGGATGGATGTCACTAATGCAGGGAAAGAAAGAAAGGAGACCCACTCATGAGCTTTTTGCTGTCTCTGCCAGGAAGTGGCATGCACTGTCTTCTCACAGTCCATTGGTGCAACAGGTCACCTGACTGTGCCTGACTGCAAGTTGCAGGGGATTGCAATCCACATGCTGAGCATTTGGTCCTATCAGAATAGAACACTGCTGACTTTGCTGAAGAGGAGAAAGTATATGTGGACTGGATTTTTGTTCTTAAAGCATTCCATATAGCATAGCATTATTTTCTACATTGCAGAAACAAATTTTCATATAACTACACTTAACTCCTTAAAATTTTTGATATTTTTTAAGGGTAAATTCTCTGTCTCTCTTTATCATCTCCTCTTCCTCTTTCTCTCTCCCTTCTTCTCCCTCCCTTCCTTTAACATCCGTTTGCAACACTACATTTTAAGAACATAGCTCTACACCTTGAAAAACATGTACACAAAAACAAAAACAAAGGAAAAAAAAAACAGTGAATTGTGCTGTTAAGTACATACTTGATTTCAAAGATGTAATACAATCAAAGAAGGTAAAATACCTTATTGGTAAGTTCCATACTGATTTGATATTCCAATTTAAAAATCTGAATACACTGGGTTATTACTCCATGTTAATCTTCCCTGCTTATTACTTTTAAAAAATGTAGCTACTATAAAATATAGAGCTATACATATAATTCACATTATAATTTTATTGGACAGCACTAGTTTAGAAAATATGTTTCAATACCTGTAATAGTAAGTAATAATGACTATAGAAAAAAAAAAAAAAGAAAAACATATACACCACACCATGCCCACCAGCAAAAGCCTAGTTCCCATCCACCACCATCAACATCCTCTACCTGTTCTTTCCATTTCCCACTCCCTTACCCCCTGATCACCATTCTGGTGTCAGAACCTACATGGACTCAATGTGAAGACCATCAGGATCTGCGGTGCAGGAGTGACAGTGACTGACTCTGGGCCTCTGTCACTTCTCCCTGCTAACAGTGCAGTCAGCCACGCAGGCGCAGGCCTCTCTTCTCTGAAACACCTTCCCTCCCACAGTATGTGAGTCTAGGTAGAACTCTCCCAAACATCAGCACTGAGAGAACTTGAAACATATTTTTTGGGGTTCAGAGGGTCCTAAATTGACAGCAGAGGATGCTGAAGAAAAACCTTTCATGGAATCAAAGAAATAGGAGGAAGGTAATTGGTAAAGTCATGTTCATTCTTACATTTGAGTTTTATTTTTCTCATGTTCTGGTCTATGCACATGAGTTTAATTTCAGTTTAATCATTACTAAATGAAAAATCAGAAGTAATATGGTAAAAATGAAAATCCCCCACAAACTCTTAGCCTATTTAAGACCTGAATTCTGCATGGAAGCTTTCTTATTAGTAATGGTATGAATTCTAGGATTGGTGAATTGGATTCTAATTTTCAGAAAACATGACTGAAATTTTTCCCTGTGGTAAAGGAGACCCTGGTGAGTGCCAGAGTCAGGAGTTTTCAGAACTAGAAGATATTCTTGGATGGCTCATGAACCCCAGAGGGTAGCCTGGGCAATAGTCTGAGGTGACCTTAAATATTTTCTTTCAGAATTCAATCAAATTGCCACCTGCCCTTGCCCCCAGCAAGGGAATACAGACAAAATTTGGAATTAAGCTCCAGGAGACCTATCTCTTGAAAGGAACTTTCATATACTTTTAGTCAGAGCTCCATTTTGATCAGGCTGGGCTTCTGTGCCTGTGTTGAGAGCAGATGTGTAATTGTGCTGGAGGTTTTGTGTTCCTCCAAGCACCCATGCAGAGTATTTGGCATGAAAAGAATTTCTGGAATTCTAGAATTTCTAAAGGCTCCAGTTAACACTAGAGAATTAATTCACACTCATCTGATCTCTAATTGGACTCTACTCTGGGTACTTTGATATTGTGTTGACCACTAGGGGCATCACCATTAACATTCTGAAGGTGAGAAAACTGGGGCGAGAGAGGTCATTTCTTAAGGTCGTGTTGTTTGTAAGGGAGGGAGCCGCTATGGAAACCCAAGTGTGTCAGATTCATAATCCATGCTCTATGGCTGCCGGGTCAAAGTAGGCTTTACTTTAAGTCTCTTCAAAAGCTTAGATCAGAATGGAACCAGGGATCATGCGGAAGTAGTAACAATGAAATATAATACAGGAAATCTTCAGAGAGGACAGATATGGGGAAAAAAATAAATTTTTGGGACATAAGATCTTTGTACCTTTGACAAAAATATGGTTGGAGCGTGAATAATACAGTTTAGTGGGCATGTGCTGCCATTTTGATATTATTCGTTCATATAACTAGACTTTCTATTCTCTTCACCGTTGAAATGTAGTTTCATGTTGATATTTTCTTAAGTTTGTCTTTGCTTACCTGTGCTCTCGGCATAACCTCATCGGAGGTCAAGGCATAAAGGACTTTCTGACAAGTACACATTTTTCATTTGAGTTTCTGGTTCCAATGAGTTGTGTTGCAGAGGGCAGAGGACATCACGACTAGAGAATGGGAAGTTGCATTCAAGTACTATACCTTTCTCACTTAGTATTTTAGTTTCTAGTTTCTCTTTAAAAGTATAGCTGACTGAAGTGTTTGTATTTATAGCACACTGATGTAATCTCAGCTTTTCTGGAACCCTTACAATGTTATATTTTGGAGGATGCTGATTAGGGTAAATTATTATTATTATATTGTTATTTAAACTATATGATTTTTAGAAAAGATTCATTTATTTATGCATACAAGAGCTGGGATGAAGCCAGGGGTGGGGGGCTGAGAGGATTCACCAGAGACAGAGTGGGGAACAGAACAAGCAGATGTATTGAAATACACTGCTGAGGGGAGCAGTGGGGGAGACGGGAGAGGTCTGTTGCACCATGTAGGTCACCTCCCTGGCTGGGAATAGAATTCATACTGCAGTGGCTGCAGATAGCTTCATAGTGCTGTGACTTAACCCCTTTACCCACCAGGGAGGCCCCTAAACTGTATGATTTTTAATTGAGATAATGTTGGCTTACAATACTGTAATGATTATATGATTTAGGGATATAGATTCACACCTCTACAGGTGTATCTATCACCACACCATACCCAAGTGGTGGTAAATTAATAGTTTATTGGAATGGATGAATTTACTCTCACCCTATATAGCAAATGATGGATTCCCTGTTTTGATATCAGAGTTACATGAAAATTGGCACAAGCAGGGTCAGGGTACAGTTTGAGATATGGGAATGATCCTGGATTGGGTCTAAATGGGGAGGCAATGAGAGAAATGAGGGGGGGGGGTGCTGACTTCCTGTGAAAATAAGCTTCAGGATAGGTCAGTGAAATGGATAGCCAGTCTGACTTCCACTGCTGTGGGATCTAGCCCATACCAGTTACTCATATTGAAATCTAAACTAAGCCAATCTTCAGAAAAATCACTAGGCATTGGAGAAGAATCGGGATTTAGTATAGAAGGAGACCTGCCTGGACAATGATAGTAGTTACTCCAGAGAAAGAGAATTAATGGTGGACATTAAGAGAATGAAAAGGAATTTATGTCACACCTTTTTTGAGAATTGAATTGTATGATATTCATTAAAGGAAAAAAAGCAGGTTATCATGTAAAAGGAAAAGAGAAGGTAAGAAAAAGAAGGAATCTTAAACACTAAAACAGAAATCAAAAATAATTTTTTTTTCTTTGTCCCTTAACTTGAATGGTCATATTTTTTATACTCAAAATGTACTATCTTTTTTTTTTTTTTTTAAGAAATAGGACATTCTAATAAAGGTTATTAAAAGAATTAAAATCTTGGGTTACATTTCTTTTCCATTTTTAAGAAACATTTACTTTTATTTTACATATGGTTTTTAATATTTCTGTAGCTCAGCTTTTGATCAAAAAAACTCTTATCAACTAGCCAGGTATTTTAATTATTACTTTCATTTTTTAGTCATGGTAAAGCCCTGTTAGCTAGTTGGTACCTTCAAATTGCCTTCAGTATAAAGATACTAAAAATTAAAACAATGTATTAAAAATATTTTTCCAATTCCAAATTCACAGGCCAAAATGTATCTATGGCTGAGCTGTCAGGAAACAGTGGTGTTCTGGAACTTCAGAAAGCATTAAGCAATCTTCAAGGTCCGGAAATATTATAGGTATTTCATAATTCAGTATATAGAATGAAACAACACTCGACATATTTGCTATTTTTGAAGGCAAAGGAAAGGAATTTGATCTTACCAGAAACTACAGCCAAAGAATTATGGCTTAAGTAGCAGGTACATTTTTGACTTTGGGGAATAAGTTAAGCTTCCATTTCATACAATTTCACTTACAGCCTAAACAACTGTTCTTAATATTTTTCTTTGACAACTTTAAGGCAAGTCGAATGGAATCCCAGATGAAACACTGTGAAGGTAACAGGGAGGACAGTGAAGCAAACACCGTTGGGAATTGCAGATAATATGAGAATGACAGGCAAGGGTGGGAGGTGGTCTGGGCATTGAACGTGGATCAATAGTGCATTTCTGCCACTCTGGTGGGAAATCTGGGTGAGGATAAACAAAAGTATAAAAAGTAGAACCATGCATTCTTTGTTCATTCTACAGGCCACACTTTAAAGTACTGTTTTCATTAATTTCATGGGATAGCCATATTTTTGTGGAGGAGGAAGGGACCTCTAAGAAGACTAACAATCACAAAGAGAACCTTGAAAGTCCGTGAAAGAATTCACACCTTCAAAACCTAAGGAAAACAAGGTAAGGCCACAAGGAAGGAAAAACAAACAAGCCAAACAAGTAAAGTTAAAAGTTGTGTTTATTCCCTGTAAAAAAGAAGAGCTAATTCATGAGCTATTTGCAAAGATAAGAGGAGAGTTTGATTGTGCAGGCTGGTTTTCTTCATTACAGACAAAGAACTAAATTCGAAGAACTACAAGATAGGGACTAAATGTAGATGGAAAGATCCTGCTATCAAAAAAGGCACTTCCTTGTGCGATGCTATATTATTAGATTCTGACATTGTTATCAGAGGGACACTGGTATTTTCTAGACAGTGACGGAGAGGACCATAAATGGGGGAGGAAAAAGAGAGGGAGGCAGAGAGTTATTTATGCTTGTATTTTTCTGGAATAGTTTCGTCTAACAAACCACTTCCTTAAGCAAAGCTCTGCTACCTTTTTGTAAATGATCCAGACATGCAGGGCTAGTTTCTCAGCAGCTGACCCTGGAAACAGAGGACGAAGGTGGGTTCTCTGTGTGTAGAGCTGGGCGGCAGGTTCCCTCTGGAGCTGGGGGAGGCAGCAGCACAGGGGACTGTGACCCCTGCAGGCACAAGGACACAGAGTGGGGATTGTATAGGACAGCTCACCAGCCATCACAGGGAAGTTCTGCTGGCTCCACACTTGAGACACTCATTGAATAAATTCTTAACTTATGGGAAAATGTGGACAGAAGCTGTCATGTTTATCCTACATTATTATGGTAGAATCCATGTGTGATTGACTATATGGAAGGTGATTTTTTCATTGACTAATGCAAGAATATCCAGTAGAGAAGTAATGGGAAATGCAAGACAAGACATGGATGTGATTTAATTTTTTCAAATAAATCACATCAAGAAAGAAAAAAGAAGTGAAATTAATTTTAATAAAACATTTTATTTAATCCAATATAGCTAAAATATTATCATCTCAGCAATGTTGTCAATATAAAAATTATTAATGGGCTAATTTATTTATTAAAGGTTTATTTATTTATGCACACAAGAGCTGGGGTACAGACCAGAGTCACTGTAGGTGAGAGGATTCACCAGAGACAGCAGGCAGCAGAGCAGGCAGATAGACTGCTGAGGGGAGCAATGGGCGAGGCAGGAGAGGTCTGCTGCGCCATGTATGTCCCCTCCCTGGCTGGGGATCGAATTCACGCTATGCAGCAGATGCTTCACAGTGTGGTGCTCAACCTACTGCACCACCAGGGAGGCCCAATGGGCTTATTTAAATTCTTTTTTTATACTAAGTCTTAGTAAAATTCCAGGGTGAATTTGAAAACCATGTCTCATTTCCATTCAGGCAAGCCATATTTTCAGCTTTTATAGCCACATGTGGCCAGAGGCTACTCTATTGGTCAGTGCAGTTCTGTGGTCAGCTTGGCTTTATATTTTAATTTTCACTCAGAAGTAAAATGATATACTTCCTAATTTAAGCTATTTAACTCATTGTCTCATTAAATAAAATGACTCTTTACTTTCCCACCTAGTTCTTCATATTTTATCCATAAAACAATTAGTTTTCTGAATAATCAATTGTGGCAGAATTTCAGTGTTATAAACATAACTATGGCTTTGTGCTTCAATTGATTGAATTACATGGGAGAAGCTTAGGACCCAACGAAAGCAAGTCTCATTGCAGAGCCTGAAGGGCCTTGGGCCCTGCAGCCTCCTCTAATCCAATCGAGCAGGTCTCCTTGCTCCCATGAATCAGTATAGTTTCTATTTGGCTAGCTTTTTCTGATACTGTTCCCAGCTCATGATAATCATGACCGATAATCAACATTTATTAAGTCATGTATTAAGCACATAATCTTATGTTCTCTGAACAACAGCGCAACCACTCTCTCAATAACAGCATAAGACAGGTACTATTCGTCTCCAGTTTTGAAGATTAGAAAGCTTTAGTCACCTAGGTCACACAGGTGTAAGAAGCAAAGCAGGAATTCAAAGCCAGCGTTGGTCAAACACCAAGGCCTGCGTGCCTGCCTCCTTGGCTGCCTCCTTAGCATCATCCTCGGCTCCCCCCTTAGCCTCTGTGATCACCTACTCAGCAGTGCCTTATCAAATTTGCTAACTTTTCCATTCATGCAGTAATAGCCTTCAACTCCTGCAGACTTGTGGGTCCAGCAGGAACATACCGGCCCGGTCATCTCAGGAGCCTGCCTGACTCCTCCCATAGGTTCCAGTGAGAACTCCCCCAGTGGTTCATCAAGCTCTTGGCCACAGCCCTTGGCTCTCATCTCAGGGTTTCATGCAGGAAGGAGCCACTTCCAAGCTCATTTTTGTGATATATATATGGAGGGAGTATTGTGTTACAAAACGTATCATGATGACCATATATCACATATACTGGCTATGTATTATAAAATGTATCTTTATATGAATTTTTTTTTATAGTTCAGAGGTCCTTAATTTCTTCACACTGTGGTGCCATGAATTCACAGGGAGCAGATTCCAGGGGTTCAGGCTCCTTCCCATGGTCCTCACAGTGTGCCTCTCTGGGCGGAGCAGGCTGACGCTTCTGCTGGACCCAAGTGCTCCTTGGCTTCCTTCTTTTTTTTTTTCTGATCACTTTCTTTCACGCATTTCAGGAAATTTCAGAAAGTTATCTTGGCTCTTAGTGTGCTTAATAGCTCAATATGAACGTTGAATCTCTTGGCAAGAATTTTGCCCTTGTTTTTTTATACCAATGTCAACTGCGTGCTGGATAACATTGTAGACTCCAGTTTTGCCATGGTAACCTCCAGGGGGCATTCCTTTTTCAGCATCCCTTTGAGTCTGCAATATCACCTTTCGTATAGTGTCCCATGTATGTGGCCAGAGGAACACCTCCATGTTTTCTAAACAGCCTAGGGGACACTGTGAAGGTGTCTCTCCTTTTTCCCTTTGTGTCAGTTATTTTGGCAACTTATTGGAAGACAGTGTTACATGCAAAAGGTGTTATATGAATTTAATAATAATGAGCTGTAATTAAAATGATTCACCTGTGCTCACAGCCCAGAACTGAACACAGGTCTCTAATGTCATGTTCCAGCTGTCATATGCCTAGCTGTCATACCTTTGTAGGACTTTCCTCCAGCGTCATCCTAGACCTGTGCTGTTCTTTTTGGCTGGGCTGCTATTCACCTTCATCCTGGTGTCTTCATCATCATCATTCCTACACAACGATCTTGTGTGAAATAAAGAATGTTTTATTTATTTGTTTATTTTATATTTTCTTTTATTTATGTATTTTTGACATTGATTGTGGTCCCCAGGATTTCCCACCACCATTTCACCAGTGCACCATCACCTCAGTCTGAATATTTTAAAGATTTGTGTGTGTGTGTGTACCAGATCTTAGTGACAAATAACAATAATCAGTAATAAGAGTCAAGGGAGTTAATAAAAAAAAGTCGATGTTTTTGGAGAATAGCACGCCCACTAGGGCTTCCACCCACACTTATAAAAGGCAGAGCTCATCTGCTTTCTCTGAATCAGTGGGAAGCCTCCCAGTCTCCTGTACTCACTGCTGAAACCCTTTTAACCAGTGGAAGCACCACGTGGAGACTTTAAAAGGTAGCTTTTGAGAAGAACTTGACTTAGTCTGCTTTACACAACTCAGCTCCGGGATGTGACAACAGACTTCTGTGCAAGGGTTACAATATGAACCCCAGGAAACACTTTCATCAATAGACTTCAGAAGGCCATGGAACTCTTCCAGCCCTATGTCAGGGGCTGTGCTGTGTGGATGGCCTCACACAGGAAGTCCTGACTTCCAAGAAGATGCCACTTCAAAAAACTAATAACAACCTCCATCCTTACACCAAGCTGTAAATGCGAACAAATCACTCAAAAAAGGATATTTCCATAAAAAAGTCTCAGATTTATGTTGGGAAACAGGACCCCTGAATACAGTGTTCCCTCTTCCTCCCTTCTCAGCTCTCTCTCCCAGGACACACACATGTAAACACACGCTCACCTGTGCACACATGCTTGTGTGTTTTTATACATCTACAAGTATAATGCACACTTGTATGCACATGTAGCACACACATGAGCTCCATGCTCATTTTAGGCTGATTTATTTAGAGCTTTCTTCACTTGCTTATTTCATTTTCATTTCTGACTTGCACTTGGTGTGCCTCCAACATGAACTCATTAATTTCTTCTGTTTTTCCTCATTTAAGTTTCTATTAGACTTGTCAACATGCTGCATAGTCCCTCAATTCCATTTTATTTTCCCGGTGACTCCCTCCCAGAATCATGGTGCTCCTATCCCTCGCTGGGCTGGCTGGTCTTTAGGCTTCCTGTGCTGCTGCTGTCCAAGGGAAGTTCCCTTCAACATTATCCTGGGAATTTCATTCACTACTTTTCTATTGACGCTCACATTGTCTGAATTCAGTGTCTTCTACTACGTTGATGATTTCCTAATTTCTTTGGAAAACATTACCCAGTGTTTCTCAAAAAAGTACATGGAAGGTCACAGTAAAATATCTTCTTTTACTCTCACTCTTAATTGATAGTTTGTCTGGGTATACTTTTCAAGGTTATAAATAATTTTCCTGCTGAATTTTTAATTTATTACTCTTTTGTATCCTCTGGAGCTATTGAAAATTACAGTTTCATTTTGATGTATGTACCTTTCTCTCTTTCATTGCTTTTTCTCTGAAACCTTTAAAGAAATTGTTATTCATTTCTTTATTACTGATATTCTGGAATTTTAAAATAATATCTTAATATTAGTTTGTTTGCAATTTTTGGAGCAGCTCTTTCCATCCGATAGTCACACAATTTTCTTATATTTTCCCATTTGACAAATTCCTCTCTTTTTACCTACTTTCTCTTTCTAGTTTCAGAAGTTCTTTCTAGGTTGAGACTTTGATATTTATTTTTCTCCTGTTTTTCTATTTCTTTGACCTTTTGCTCTACTTTTAGGGGGAGCTCCTGGATTCTAATTTTAATTTCAAGAGCATTTTCTGATTCTTAACTATTCCTTTTTGAAAAGGAAAATTCCCTTTCCATTCTTATTTGACAACTGTAGTACATTCCATTATCTCTCTAAGGCTTTGGGGGAAAATTCTGCACTTTGTTTCCCTTCCTTGGATTCTTTTTTTATTCACTGCTTTTATTTTTCCCTTGCATGGTAGAAGTTTCATAAATGGCAACAACCATTGGCTGTCCATTTCTAGTAAAATAGGAAGCAACAAAGATTTTCTAGGAAACTATGCACAGATGAAATTTATCAGCCAGGGTATTTCTTTACAGGGTAACTGGGCAGTAAATATTTGATATTAAAGTGAGCTTAAAAGTTACTCTCCACAATTTTCTTTCTTGGGGACTTCTGTTTCAGTGAGAAGAATCCAGTTTCCTGCCCATGCGCTGGGTGTCTGACTGGCAATGTCATGGAAGTGGGCAAAAGGAGGACAGACAACTACTCAGTGTTCTCTTTCACTTAACTTTCTCACTTAAAGCCTCCACAGTTTTGGTGCTCTGAGCTCAGTGCTTCCTCTTGAGTTCTTAAGAAATTAAATTTTCCTTCTGCTAAGGGTAGTGCTTAAAGCCCTCAGACAGCGGACGACTGCCTGACAAACTAATGTGGGGGTAAGGGCTAGGAGAGGGTCTTGCATATAAGCAGATTCTCAACAATTCACTTTTCATTTCCTCTCCTCATCCTTCTTCCTGAAGTTTCTGACATGGTAAAATTTTCAGAGATTCTATGGTAAATGGTTTCTCCTCTCTAATGCTTTGTCCAATATGACTCTCTCTGCTAACTTAGCTACTGCCAACTCTGTCTGCTCTGTCTTCTCAAGAGGTGTCGCAACATCTTGTCTGTTGATATCTTATTCTCCATTTTCCTATCTTTGTGGATAAGTGTTATACATTTTTATTCCTTTGTTTTAATTTTTTCAAAATCTTGAGATTGAGTGGTGACATATATGCGTGATTAAGTCACCAAATTTAAGCAGTCTTAACTAGGCTTGTTGAGGCTGATAATAAAATCAACAAGCATAGCACACACCCTAGGAAACTGAAACACAGAGCAAAGTAGAAATATGGCATCAGGTGCCACACCACAGTCAAAATCTCATGTGTGAATGGAGAGTCATGATTCAACTTGGTAGCACCTTTTGGAAGGTCCAGATTTAAGAAAATAATTCACAAAACTTAAAAAAAAAATCCTTCTATTTGAAAGTGCTTACAGCTGTACAAAATATATTACAGAATCTTTAAACTATTATAGCTTAAAATTGGAACTATTAAAAATGACCGCTGATGGATAATAGTGGGTTGACGTGTGTTAATTAAAAGGAAGGAATTTGGTGCATGAGTGAACCGGTGGTAGAAATTCTGTGGGGACTACACCTGATGTAAAATATATATAAATAAAGAAATTAATAATAAAAAAGGAAGAGATTTGAGAAGATTGGTTGGAAGGGTTCACTTTCTGGAGTGATAGGGATATTCTATATCTCATAATAGTATAGATGATGGTATCCCTTTGTTAAAACTAATCTAACATATGTTGAAAACATGTGCATGTAATTGTATGTAAATTGTACCTCAATGAAGTTGATTTAATAATAAAACCTTTTATGGATACCCATTACTTTTATAGTAAAGCACACTGCTCATCAAGATGTCCTACACACTTTCCTCAAATTACTCTTTTGCTTGTTTTCCTGCACAGAGTTAAGTCTCCCCCAGTCTGAAGAGTGGCCTATTTTCTTCCAATGCAGTGTGCCTCGAACCTCAGCGTATTGACTCATGTCCTTGGCCCTTCACAGACTACCTCTTTTAAAATGGTTCAAATCTTAAATTTTGTCAGGAAGTCTTTTCTGACCACTTGGCACTGAAAGATTGCCACTTCTGCTTTTCTGTGTTTTTTTTTTTCTATATCAGTCATTTGGAGTTTCATAATGTACATCTCTGAGATCCCTTCTTATCTTGCATTAGTCTAACTTCTTCATTGATATTTTACTTTTCATGTTTGTGTATCATAGTGTCCTGGAAAAAAATGAATTTTCTAGAGAGCTAGGAGTATGCAGCTTTACATCTTTCTTAGTTTCTAGCCTAATACTATATGCATAGTTCTGGCAGTCAATAAATATTTGCTGAATGAAAGATAAGATAAATCATGTAGATGTTTTAAAGAGAAGCGACTAAGGGTTTTGAAGTTGGAGAGAGAAGGATTTGCTTTGAATTGGTAGTATAGAATCATCCAGAGACTATGTTGAATTAACAGGAGTCCCAAGTCATTTATAGTCTGCATTTTGTAAAGGCTATATGTTATAATGAAAACAGCACAATTTAAAAAAAAACAGTCCACAGGACATATCAGACTGCTAAGAACAGCCTATAATTAGGATTTGGCAATTTTAAACTCTAGTGATTCCTGAATTTATTCCTGTGGATTTATTGCTAGGAATCCTGACGTGGTCTCAAGAGGCAGTATCTTGAGCTATATATGGCATACTTTCTGTCATCTTCTCTCCTTGCCTCAGTGTCATCAAGATAACAAGCACTTCAGCAATTCTAGGTAGATAGGATGTATGTGCTGCAAACAGTAGGAATGAATTCAGCTGTAACATATGCTACACATTTATTATGCACAGCTTGTTAGATTCTGATTTCTGATCTGCCATTTTTTCCCCAAGGAATATAGTCTTCCAGTGTGGCAAAAAAATAATATGGCTATTTTATTTTAAAGGGCAAGCTATTTACATAAAATTGGGTCCCAAATGAACTCATCCATAAGTCTTATATGATCTTTCTTTTACTTACTCATTAGATGAATTTATTTAGGATAAATCTTTATGGTAGAGTATTTATTTCATCACAGAGAAAAAGAGTACATGCCCCCAAATTGGATGCCACACACACCCACTCAACTTGTGGTAATGAGGGCTGTTCTCACTGATATACTTTGCTGCCTGACAGACAAGAGGGCTGTTCATTTTATCATTGTTGCCCACACCTATCAACCCTCCCAATTTGATGACTACTACAGCAATATATATAGCAGATCTCCTCAGGGACTATAATTATTCATCTTTCAGGAGGCACAAGATCTATAATGGATGAGTACTGTAGACACGAAACCAGTTTATAGGTTTGTCTCCTAAGTGAAAGACTAATTTATCTTTATTGGAGGAATAGACCATTACCGTTTAATAAATGAATTGTAAATATGGAAAAAGACTGTGAAAATGTACCGGTGACTCAGACACATAAACACTGTTTTGATATTGCCACACAGAAAACAAGAGTTGACGTAGTCCATCAGACCACACTGTGATAGGGAGTGTCCAGAGCACTGTCATGAAGCCTCAGCTTGTTGGCTTGAGCTAAGAATTACTCTTAAATTGATATCACTACTGCTGCTGTTGGGAATGCCTGATTTCATAACATTTTTGAGCCCAGTAGTCAATCAAGGCACTCAAGATGTTATTTCCATCAGAGATGAGGGCTTAAAATGTCCCCCGTGGCATGTATCTTGGTTTCCCATCAAATCTCAAGTTGAAAGTACAATCCATTTCACCCTCTCATGTTTAGGTATTATGGCAGCCAGCAGTACATTTTTCACCATTTGCTTTGCAGTATTCTGTTGATTTTCACTAATAGAGCTTGTTTACCCACTGAAGCATTTGAATGTTACTTATGCCAAGTAATAAAAGAATCTGCTCAACTGTGTTCTGATTTATCTTAGTCAAGGCTCTTTAGAATCTAAAGAAAATAATCCAACCCAGGCTAATCTAAGTATAGAAGGAGCTCATATAGAAATGTCAAGTCCTTTCAAGGTTATGTATGAATTCAAGGACTGAGCTGAAGAATCAATGCTTCCTCAATATCTCAGGACCATAAAATCACTCTAATCTCTGGCTTTATGCTTTCCAGTCACTTGACTATTCATCTGACTTGCTCTTTATGCCATTTTCCTCTCTTGTTCATTTTTTTTTTAAAGATTTATTTATTTATGCCTACAAGAGCTGGGGTGCAGCCCAGAGTCACTGGAGGTGAGAGGATCCACCAGAGACAGTGTGGGGAGCAGAATAGGTGGATCCACCGAAGTACACTGCTGAGGGGAGTAGCAGGCAAGGCAGGAGAGGTCTGCTGCACCATGTGGGTCTCCTCCTTGGCCAGGGATCGAACTCATGCTGCTGTGCTGCAGATGCTCCACAATGCAGTGCTCAACCTGCTGCGCCACCAGGGAGGCCCTCTCTTGCTCATTCTTACCATTGCCTCAATAAAGTCACAGTTCCAATTCTGCATTATGACAGGCTCTACTGTTAAATTCAAACTCCTTTCCTGAAAATATGATTGCCTTACCTTCTTCATGGGGATGTCACCTTTGGAATACTCTTTCCAAGGTTCATAGATAGTGCAATTTCACTAGAAGAAGCTCTAAGCACAGGTCTTGAAAACTAATAGGTTGTGAGCTCCCCACCATGTTCTGACATCACTCTATAGTCTTCTAGTTACTTCTTCTAGCTGCTTTGGAAAAAGGACCAAATGTTATCACATGTCTCACATAAACTCTGAATGTTTATTCAAAATACAGCTACCATTTGAGTGAACAGCTTTGCAGTTTTCAGAAGGTATAAAATTGAAGCAATTTCTGCAAGTTTCTAGATCAAGGGCTATTAGTTTGTATATTCTCTACTTCAAAACACTAATGGTGGAATTCTCTTTCTTAGTTGCCTTTGGAAGCCAAATAATTTAACCATACGTCATTCTATAGTACAGCAAAGAAGGCAGTGATTTGTTCTCAAGAAACATGCTGCTACCATGCTACAGGGTAGCCCTGCTTTCCTAAAAAGAGGCACCAACTGTCTGTGGGTTTCAGGACCTACCATAGTACTAGACACATAGTGGGCACTTAGGAATGTCTGCTAATAGAATGAATGGCTGGATTGTATAAGGAATCTTCTTTGCTGACAATCCTCAGAAGAAGACTGTTTTTCTTTTTGTACCTTCCCATGTGTGTAGAATATTGAGCTGATTAATCATCCTAATTAAAATTTAAATGTATTTTCTAATCTTAGGCAATTTCAGGAAGTGTATTTTTTCATTGTCATCCTTCAGAAGGACTGCTTTCACTTTACATCTTCTCATTATAGCATTTTATTGTGAGTTAGAGGAATACATCTTCCTAAGTGTTTAGAACTGTAACATTTAGAACCCATTCTCTGCCTTGTTCTTCCACTTTAGCCTTTCTGCACCATTTACTCTCCTAAATCATTTAATCATTTTTTCTGCCTCCCCTGATCAAAGGCACCTGTCTGCATGTGATATCTGTAGTAAAGCACTCATCTGACCGTGTAGCCCCGACTGTGTTTCATAAATTTTTTCCTTAACCAGAACTTACTTCCATTTTTCCTTTTAAAAGAGAAAATATGCATATTGTAGAGCTATTTTTTTGGGGAAAAGAAGCAGAAATAAAATGGTCAATGAATCATAGTTCCCATCACCCATAGATAACCGCTATTAAGTTTTTTCTAGTCATTTTTATGCCTACAGGATGATTATTTTAAACACAAACAGGGTGATATTTCTTTACAACTTTCTCCAGATTCTAATAGTCTCATTCGAACCCCCAGTAGTAGCAAACCCACTGAATTTGTTGGACATAGTGCCCCTCTCAGCATTTATGCCCTCCATGATTGTGTTAATTTTACTCTTATGATTTAAAATCATATTTTGTCATATCAAAATATTATAGCACTTTTGACCACTTCAGTTTGCCTTTTGTTTCCATTTAGTATGAAGTGAAAAGTTAACTGGCAGTCCTCTGACTCCCTGGGTTTGGGTAAAAACAAAGATATTAAAAAGGAGGAGCAACTTCTGTTTCCAGCAGTACAGGCAGAGTAGATGCCCGAACAGCTTGTTTCTCAATGGAAACAAATTAAATACTAATTAAAAAAATTTTTTAAATTGCTGAGTTGGCATGAAAATATGGGTATCTCTGAGGTGAGAACTGAAGCAAATGACATGTTGGGTGCGTAGGAACATCCAGGCTGGTTTTATTTATTTTTTCTTTTGTTCTTTATTTATACATATTTGACATCAATTGTAATCTCCATGGAGTCCCCATCACCATTTCACCCGTGCACCATCACCTCAGTCCCTTATGCTCTTATCTGCCCTCAACCCTCTCCCTCCTCCCTCCCCACCAAGTGTCCCCAATTTGGCCTTGTCTTTTTGTTTTTGTTGTGTTTTCATTATTATTATTATTATTGTTATTATTCTTTTCCCTGATCCTTATTTGGTTCCCTTATATTCCTCCTAGGGGGGAAACCATCCAGTATTTTTAATTTGCCTTCTGACTTATTTTGCTGAGCATAATCCCTTCCAGTTCCATCCATGTTCCTATGAATGACTCTAGTTTATCTTTTTTGATTGCTGAATAGTATTCCACTGTGTGTATATACCACAGCTTCCTGATCTAATCATCTGTTTTTGGGCATTTAGGTTGTTTTCAGATCTTACCCATTGCAAAGAATGCTGCTATAAACATAGGGGTGCAGGTATTCTTTTGAATCAGTGTTTTTGTATCTTTTGGGTATATTCCTGGGAGTGGGATTGTTGAATCAAATGGAAATAACATTCTTAGTAGTTTGAGGAACCATAATACTGCTTTCCATAATGGTTGGGCCAGCTTGCATTCCCACCAGCAGTATAAAAGAGTTCCTTTTTCTCTACATCCTTGCCAACATTTGTTGTTGCTAATTTTTTTGATATGTGCCATACTTACTGATGTAAAGTGGTATCTCATAGTGGTTTTGATTTGCATTTCTCTGATGACAAGAGAAGTTGAGCATTTTTTCATATGCCAGGCTGGTTTTACATTGAGACCTCACGCTTCTGTTTTGGTAAAAGTTCCAACACAGGGCATGAGACCTAAAGCTTGGGAAGTCTTGGAGGTGATCTCCAAATAAGCCAGGGCTTTGAAAGGCTACACTCTTATTGCAATGGAAAATGAGAAATGAAGCCTACCCGACTGAAAGAGGCAACATGCAGTATACCTGACTCAAATTTAGCATTGGGAATGAGAAAAACAATGTTTAATCTCTCCCCTGACAATTCTTAATCATAAACCAGTCCATCTTTTGAAGGAAATAAAGAAGTAGGGAAGGAGGAGAATAGAGAGAGGGATACAATTGGAAAAATTACAGAGTAAATAAAAATGTAGGCATACAATGAAGAATTGTCCTCAGCCAATATGGTTCCAGTAGGATAGCTCTTGGTTTTTAATAACCAAATCATAGAACCTACATATTTCTGAATGCATTTTTTATTAGTCAGTGGTTATATAGGGAAAGTATCTTATTACATTCCACATTCTCAATGCATTTTTAACAAAATGATGTGCCGGAAAGGTATCAGGTTATATTCCAATGCAATGGATAAATCATCAGGATATGAAGATTTTTTTTTTTTAAATCATGCAGGGTTCGAACCGAGATGATATTGGACCTGAATTAAATATCAACCTTACACTTGGTTGGAATTTCTCTTCACCATGGGGTGTTGTCTTGAGCACGTTTCCAGAGTGCTTTTCCTACTTAACCCACATTTTGACTAATAGTTAATGAGTTTTACACACACACACAATCAAAGAAAGCATTGACGAAAAGTGTGGAGAACACAAAAAAATGTAAATAATGGAGTTAAAACAAAGCTACAATGAATCCATACATCTTGGTCATTTCCTTTAAAAATCTCTCAAGGCTTTGTTATTGATAAGCCTTTTCAACAGTGCCAAAAGATTGAAAATTTCTATCAACTTCTGAGTTGGATAGTTTGCTTGAAATTACCCGTTATTAACTCACTCATCCACAGCAACACTTTATACAACCGGTGACAAGCAATTACTGCTTTGTTCATGCTTCCTTCTCAATTTTCTTCAAGTATCATGTTTTCTCTTCACTTGGTGAATTATAGTTTTTTGCAGGTAATTGTCTTGCTTTTTCTTGGAAATTTTCAGGGTTTTTGTTTTTTTTTTGTGTATGTGTAACACATTTACTCACTGCTGTTATTTAACTTTGCCATATTGTAAACATAATGTTCTTGGTATATATACATTTTCATGTTTGGTAATCATAAGACAACATTTTAAGCATTTTATATCCTGATATGATTGCTTATTTTCATATTTAATTATTTCACTTAAGAAAGTTGGTTAGGAGTAAGGGTAATCTATTAATGCATTACGTATTTCCTCATTTAAAATAATATAAAACAGATTCTGTATTTTCTTGCAAAGTATCTGCTATTTTAGGAATGGATTATTGACATTAGAATATCACCATGGGTGATGGTCAATCCTGTTTGTCATTTTGACTTAGCCATGGAATGTTCAGATATTTGGCTAATCATTATTTTTGGATATGTTTGTGTGAGTGTTTTTGGATAGGATTAGTGTTTGAATTGTAGACTGAGTAGAGCAGATTGCTCTTTCTTATGTGGGTGGCCATTATCCAATCAGTGGAAGATCTAAATAGAACAAAAAGGTAGAGGAGAGTAAAATTTCTCTCTCTCTCTCTCTCTCTTTTGACTACATTGGGATATTGGCCATTTGTCATTGGGTTTGGTCCTCAGGCCTTCAGACTTGGACTAAATACACAGCCCCCTTCCTTGGGTCTCCAACTAGCAGATGGCAAATTGTGGCAATTCTTTGCCTTGTAATCATGTGAATCCATTCCTGAGAACATGTATATATATATATCTATATATATATCTATACATACACACACATACATTATATAAATATACAACTATAAATATAATTTTATATTATTAATCACAGTATCCATGTAAATGGAATAACTCTAAAGTAAAATAAATCTAAATATTTATAACCAAAAAATGCAAAAGAGTTATATTAGATTAATAATCAAAAGAAACCTGAGACAGCTATCTTGATATTAGACAGCAGCTTATAAGGGACTAAAAAAATTAAGAGAATCACAACACAACATTAAAAATTCAATGTTTTAGAGAAAATCTCAACCTTATGTGCAAAATAATATAGTTTCAAAATATAGAAATCAAAAGTTGAAATACAAAGAATTACAATTGGAAATCAACAAATCAACTACTATAGTACTCTCTAAAATACTAGGAGATCAGGCAGACAAAGATTAGGATAACTTGTTTACTATAAAACTTTCATAAACAGTGGAGCCTTGAACCCAAGACTACTTAATATTCGTAATGTTGACTGTATGAGCTGATATTATATAAACCTCTCAAATGTTTACTTTCATCAGTTTATGGTTTTTTAGCCCTTTCTAGTTTCATATGACATGATTTCCCCCATAAAATCATGCTGCTGCACCTGAAACTTATATAATGCTCTAATACAATGCTTTTTCAGTGAAAAATAGTATGTTGCTAATGTATTCTAATGTGTTTATGAGCTTTGGAATTATTATAAAGTATTGGTTTCAAATTTCTTTTAGGATGATTTTAATCTTTTTAGAAACATTAAAGAAAATGAACAGCAAACCATTTTTCCTTTTTGTGTGTTAATTACTGAGCTTATTAAATCAGTATCTAGTCAAGTCCAAGGTTTCATAAAGATCCTGTAGTAATTTATTAAGTCAACAACCAATGACTTACTTATTTGACTAATGAATCAACTCAAATATCTATCTATGGCTACAGATTTGCAGGACCATCTGTCTCCCATTTCTGTTGCATTTATACTTTCTGACTTTATATATACATATATTGGTCAGCTGTATAGAAACAGATGCTGAGGGCACGCATCAGTGACTACAGATTTATTCTTACATCCTCCCTCAGGATCTCTGGAGGAAGAAAGGCATTTCTTCTTTTTCCCTAACGTAGTATCATGAACTCTGTCTTGGTTTTTCTTTCTTGAAGGGGTTTTGCTTCTATTATTCCTTCCCATTTTATAACTCCCTCTATCTATCTCTTCCTCTCTCTTATTTCCCAAAAGGATTATATATCACCTTTCTTAAAAAACATACCACAAAAACATCCTGTGACTCCAATCAGCCATTCAACTCCAGATCGTTCCATCTTTCCTTGTATTCATTAATAAATTCTTTGAGTTATTGTGAACTTTATACCTTTCTCTTCTTATCCTCAGTGCCACAGCTGAACTGGCCACTTCCCAGAGCTTACCTTGTTTTTTTCCCAAACTGTGTTTCAACCACACTTGTCTCCTTAATGCTTCTCAAGGTTGTGTGCTCTTGTTTCAGGTATTAGTGTTTCCTTTTCCCTCTGCTTTCATGCTCTTTCTGATGTACTCACATGGCTTCCTTCAAGTTTCTGCTTAGTTGACCCCTTTATCATTCTTTAAAACAAACAGACTAATCAACAAAATAGTGAATGCCTTCTACCTCTAACATCCTTGGATTGCTTATTTTTTTTTTTTCACAGACCCTGTCATTTCCTGGCATATTACTATTGGTTGTTTGCAAATGCAATGAAAAAGAAAGTCATTGTTCCCATTGTTCCCTCTTAGAATAGTGCCTAATACACAGTTGGAACTCAATAAATGCTTGTAGATTAAATCAATTAAAGACTTGTAACTGTCCCTCCCTTCCCCCAGGTCTATGGTGATTCCCTGTTTGTTTTATGCCCTATTTATCTCTGTTGTATTTGGTTCTTCCTATAATGTATCCCTTATCTCAGACTCTATTATATTATGTTCTTTATTCAAACTCTCAGTTCTGTTCTGTCTTGTAATGTTCTTCTCATGTTATCTCTTCTCCAAGGCACATTTGGAGTCACAGCAACTTCTTTTTTAGTGCTTCTATCTGACAAGGTTACTTCATTTATATATATTTTGTTGATAAAAAAACATAAAACTTGTCATTTAGACCATTTTTAATTGGACAGTATTACAAACTAAATGTACTTTCTTGTGCAAGATAGCTCTAGAACATTTCATTTCGTAAGCTGAAAGATTAGTGATGTTGAACATCTTGTATATCTTGGTCACTTGTATATCTTCTTTGGAGAAATCTTTTCAAAAACTCCCATTTTTTCAATCAAGTTATTTATTTAATTATTTATTTGTTGTGAAGTTGTTGGACTTTTAAAAATATATGCTGAACATTAATCCCTTATCAAATATATGGTTTGAAAATATATTTTTTCTCATTCCAGAGGATGCCTTTTCACCCTATTGGTTGTTTTCTTTGCTGTGCAGAGATTTCTTCTTCTTTTTCCAATTCTCTTTTATTGCAGTAGCATTGGTTTACAACTGCATATGACTCAGACAGAGGTCATAATTCCTTCAGATGTAAAATTTCTTCTGTTTTTAAGACTTTTGTTACACTTCACTTGACTCCTGATTTAGTTTTTTTCCTCATCCCAGTTTGCTCAACTCTTAGAACGTATGCTATGCCTTACCGAGTCTTACCTTTTCCTTCTACTCCTTTAATGATGTCTAGCAAAGGATCATATGTTAAGTGGAAACTCAGCACTTGAGCTAGCAAACTGGATGACTTAAAATTGCCACAATGTCACCTAGTTTTGAATTTTTATCATGTGCCCAGCTCCATGTTTCCAACTCTTCTCTGAATATCTCAAAACCATCTCATTGCTGACTCTCATGGAGACCTGACAATGGTGTTTCTTTCACTGTCTTCACATCTGATCAATCAGACCTTCTTTGTGACTTCTTTTGGATAGTGTGTCTTAAAATGAATATTTCCTTTCTCTTTGTAGGGTCCCTAAGAGGCGACCCTAGCTAATATAACCCTTCTCTTTGCCATCTCTTATTCTGCTCTCAGCTGTGTTTTCAAACAACAAAGTCAACTCATTATGGATTGTTTTATTCAGGAAACTGTGGTAATGTCTAGTCCCCTCTGAGCACAAAACTGAAAACTTTCCTTGGCTTTTACTCTGCTGTATGAATGCAAGAAATGTATTTTAAACCCACAATCCTGAAAGTCTTCCACTTTATCTAAAATGATTTCTTTCCTTGTTTCTAATATATCCTCCTCATTCCTGCTTTTCTATTTTCACTGTCTCCTAAAAGACTTTCCCACCTAATGTAAACAATCCAAACCCTACCCTTCTACCAAATTCTCCCTCAACTATGCTCTTCAATCTCTCCTCATAGCTAATCAAAATGAGTTGCTGCCTAACTTGGAATTTCCTAAGCATCTCTGTGTGTTTTAACAAAATAGCTTAATGTTTTCATTTATACAACACAATTTCCCTTTGTAACATCATAACTTTGTATATTTCTTTGAGCAGTAAGGACCAACAAAAGCATAGTATTTTTTCCTAATTCTGTGTTATAGATTTTGGAAAAGTCAAGACAATGTTTTTTTCTCCACCTTAACTCTTGTAAAAACAATTAATTTTGTAATAACCTTAGGTCAGTTCTCCAGAGACATAAAATTCAAAGTGGCTTTAGAACATGGACTGGTATTCTTGGAATGAATTATTAAAGTAATTAAATATCCCAACTAGTCATGACCTGAGAGCAAGTGGAGTGCTGGACTTATCAACATGTGCTGGGTGAGGAAGCAGGGGTCATTGGGTCTCCTGTCACTGGCTCAGTCTCTGATCTCGGGCAATTCACTTAACTTCTTGCTTCTACCACTCTGAAAATGAGGGTGAGGTTGGGGTTCAGGAGAGGCACTGTTTTTAGGAACTTTTAGCCCATCATAGGTGAGGTGCAAACTATGATATTAAACTAACAAATTTTCCTTATTTTCTCAGAGAAAATAGGAGTTTATTTATGGATACTTCATTTTATTCTGAAAGTTTTCAGCCAATATTCAAAATATATACTATAAGACTTTAATTTTTAAGTAAAAAAGTGTCAGTAAGAATTAAGTAAATGCATAATAGATAGGAAAAACAAGAGAAGAGTAGGAAAATAAGCAAAAAAAAAAAAAGATGAAAAATAAGGGTGGGGTTAATGCACAGAAAGCATATTTGGAGATGTAATTCACTTGCTACAGATGGACTACAAATCTGACTCTGAGATTTCTAGCAATCAGCTCAGACAGGAGAGCATGATCAACTAAATGATTCATGAAATTCATACATTAAAACAAACCAACTGCTCAAAAGCAGAACTATTTTTGGTACTAAGATCAGAGGGAAATTTCCTCTTCTAAACAATGACACTCAAGTGATTAAGAAAAGTAAGCACAACAGTTGAATAAGTGAATCTTGTAATGTTTTTGAGTTTTTCCCTTAACATTCTTTCTCTGTTCTATTTTCAGTAAGAAAAAAATGATAAAGGCTATATTTATTGGACAAAAACTTGGGATGTGAAAAATAATTTTCAATAGGAATATTTGAAAGGGGGCAATTAGGAAGTAGCAAAGAAACACATCTAGAAGGAGCAGACCAAGATATAGAAGTGACAAATTTTCAGGGCAAAGCAAGGTTAAAATAGGAAGTTAGAAGCCATCTGGATAAATGGAGCATGATGCCAAAGCCCTGAAGTACTGGAGCCTGAGATTTACGTAAAAGATAAAATGAGCTCATAGATGAGACAAGGTCATAAAATAATTATAATGAATAAAACCATGTTAATAGTAACAGTTAATAGAATCTCTTGTGATTTCATTTCATTTATATTATTTCTAGAAAAATATATTTAATTATCCCATAATGGATCTGAAAAGCTTCTACACTGAGGTTATACTTAGTTTTGACCATTAGTCCATTACAAAGGAAATAAAGACTATAGAAAAATGACCAGAATAGCACAAAGAGGCAACTCAAGAAAGAAGAAATTTGTATTTGCATGATTGTTTTATGGACAACAGAAATAAAATATTCTTTCAATTTTACTAATAAAAATAAATCATATAAACACCAATGCACATCAAAGCATCCATGGCTTACTAGTATTGTCTATCAATTAAAACTTCCAGCACCTTTTATTTTAAATGATAGTATACAGTGTTAGCCCTCTTACACACTACTGGTTGCAGCTGTAAATGGACATAGCCTTTATGGAGTAGAATAATTGGCAATAAATATAAAAATCCTTACAAATGGACATGTACATTTTAACTTAGTGTTGCTAACTCTGCACCTAAGAAGTTACTCTTAGGAAATAACTTAGGGCAATGCCAAAGATGCTTGTTGCAGAATTTTAAAGTGGTTCTTAAAAATATAAAAGCTTTAAAAAATCCAAACAAAAGGAACTTGTTTTAGAAATTATAATTCATTCATAAAAAAGAATGTTATGCATTCAGGGGCCTCCTTGGTGGCACAGGGGTTAAGTCTTACTACTGTGAAACAATCAGCAGCCACTGCAGCAATGAGTTTGATCCCACAGGTCACAGTAGACCTCTCCTGTCTCACCTGCTGCTCACCTTAGCAGTGTATCTCAGTTAATCTGCTGTTATGCTCTCCCCACTCTGTCTCTGGTGAATCCTCTCACCGCCCCCTATCTCCACTCCTGCATAGCTTATGCAAATGAAAATGCATTATAAATGTAAAATAGCACTGAGTTTTGAAGGTTTAGTGCCAAAAAGTATACAAAATATTGTTAATTCATTAATAATTATTTTATATTGGTTACATCTGGAATGGTATTTTTTTTTGTTATTTTGGTTTAAATAAAACATTTCATGAAATTATTTTATCTGTTTCTTTTTTACTTTTTAAAATGTGTCCACAAAAAAATTAAAAATTGCATATGTGATTTAAATTATATCTGTATTAGTGTTGCCCGAAAGATTAGAAAATGTTATACTTTTTGTAAAATTGCTTGGTGTGCCAACATTTATATTATTATACAAACTAATCTTTGGAAACTGGTTTTAATTTAAAATTTGAATTAAGTAAATTCCACTTAGAACACAAATCTTTAAAATAAAATTTCTGTTTTTGAAGTTTTTATAAGTATCTTATAAAAAATAAATAACTTTTTAACTAAAGTTGACTTCATCTTCCAGACTATTTAAACAATGTCCACATCAATTCATCTTAGATATACATATATAAAGAATTTGAAGACAATAAAAACAACTGTAAAGAAAAAATAAGTTACCTTGGAACTCATGCCCTTCCAGTAACTTTAGTGAAAATGAGCATACGCTCATATAATTAACATTTGACAACAGATATAACAGCAATTGAGAAATTATGGTTACAGTGTTAGAAGAGCAAACTTTCAAAACTTGACTACAAAACTTTGATAATGCAATTTAAAAGCATAATTAAAATTTTGGACACAGTTTCAGATTTACTCACTTCTGAAGCTTCCTTCTGCTTTGGTAGCAAATTAGTTTGCCAGGCTGCTGCAAGAAATTACCATAGCTGGGACACTAAAAAGAACAGAAACATTCTCTCACAGTTCTGGAAGTCAGAAGTCTAAAATCAAGTTGTGTGTAGGTCTGGTCCCTTCTGGAAGCTGGGAGGGAGATTCTAGTGGCATGTTCTAGAATTCTTGTTCTGGTGGTTCTTGGCAAGGTGACTTTTGGTGTTCCTTTCTTCACTAAGTGAAGCAGCTTAACTCCTAGTTATGCTTTCCTCCTCAAAGGGTCTTCTTGCCCATGCTAGTGTCTCAAGCATTCTTCTTTCCCCCATGTTTCTTAAAAAGAGCCACCCTAAACCCAAGGTGACTTTACCTGGAGATCTTTAATTTAATTCTTTCAGCAAAGATCCATTTTCCAACTGTGGTAATGTTCTCATTATAAGTAACATATAATGTTCTCAAATAGGTAAACATACCTATTTAGGGGACATAGCTTAACCTGCTACAGGTGGTATTTGGCTTTGGTCATATCCATATGTTAGTCTTTTGACATTCAGCTTTGGATTAGTATCCATATGCAGAGCTTCTCTAGACACGAGAAGGAGGGGATGATGGCCGACTTTTGAAATATCCTGAGACAACAGAACATGTGGTGTTGCTATTGCAGTTCCTGGAACTGATAACCAGGTACAAGATGGGGTGGGGATAAGTCTCAATTCTGATCAGGGAAGACCCAAGTTGGTTAGCTCATGCCCATGTCCTTCTATGCCATCAGCAGGAGCTGCATCTTGCCTTCCATATGGAGAATCTGGGACCCTGCATCATCTCTCTGTATAGATCTTACTTTTCTCCCTGACTAGGTCTTTAGAAGTCTTGGAGAGATTTAAAATGTGCTTAAGTTTTCATGTCTTCTCCACAAACGTGTGTCTTAATGTAAAGGGACATTTTTGTAGAGAGAAAGAATCTGCTTTTACTTCTAGAATGGGGTTAAAGAGTTCTTAAGAGCTGATGTGGAAGCAGAAAATTCTTGATCCCTGGAGTGATGAGGTAAAATGACATTTGAAGAGACTTTCGTGATTTGTATGGGAGAAATTGGAGGCAGCAAATGGAACACAGAGTGACCAGGCTTTTGAGGACAAGACCCAATACAAGGGCTGGAGGTGGACTTGATATCAATTCAGGGAACAAAAAGATGGCACAGTGGTATGTTGAAGAAAGAATAAAAATGGAGTCTGCACCTGTGTCCCAAGGGGCAGTGGATTCCTGACAAGACAAGCAAGACTGCAATGATTGAGTTGTCTTCATTTTCATTCTTTGTTGGAGATTCATTTGTTTTCAACTTATTTTGGCTTTTTGTGGGCGCTTTAGCCTGTTAGGCCTTGTTTCACACTAATCACAAGTGGCTGCTGTTGCCAAAATGTGACATATCCAATTTAGGATTCTGCCTGTTATTTCCCTCAAGTCCTGCTGGATCATTTGCTTGCTAACTTTTTTGGCTTATTAGTGTGTCATTTTACAGAATGTTTGTCAAGCTGCAGAGTTCCATGACAGTCTTTAGACTCTGCTTAAGATCTATGCTTATGTACGAAGTTCAGTTAATGTTGATGGTGTGTGTGTGTATTCAATTGGTTGCTAAACTGTGATGTTACAGTGACCCAGAAATGCATTTCAGGATTGGCGGCATGTTTTGTAGTACGAGTAAAAATGGTTCACTAGATCTAAAGTCACGCTTTTGCCCTGTTTCTCTACAAGGTATGAGAAATGTGACAGACGATTTGCAGTTAACGCTAATTTAACCAGCTCTGAGGTCTTATTTTTAAGACCAAATACAGTGAAATGAAAGCCAATATATATGCTTGCAGAGGTACTGGTGGTATTTTATGTTCATTTCACTATGTGTCTTTAGAGACTCATGAGAGTGGAACAGTGCACAGAGACGCTTACTTTCCAGAAAGTTTACACAACTGTGGCCACCCACTTGCCACTGACTTTGGGTGATAGTAACTTCACTCATTTTTGTCAGTGGATCAAAATCCTGCCATCACAAAGGCAATCTCAGAGAATGTTGGTATGGGGTTCTTTATAAGATTCTTTATAAGATTCTGCCCTGCCAAAAGATGCGGCGTATACCAGTGGGAAGTGGACTCTACAAAATAATGTGTGTGGCTCAAAACACTTATCCCTCAAGGGAAATAAGGAAATAACACAATTCACAATTCATGTTAACTATAGAAAATCAAAGGTGAATGGTTAGGAAAATTTAAGACAGACCATAGTTGTTTACAAATGACAAATTATACATTACATGGGTAAATGGGAGAGAGTTTGCAAAGAGGAAAGCCACGAGTTCTAGTTGGGAAACTAACTTTTGTTTGGCTTTGTTAACCTGTACCAGGTTTGAACAAGTAGAATCTAGGTGAAATATTTGCATAGGAAACAGGAGGTTCTGCAAAAACAGGCTTTCTCCATATTCCCCACAGAAGGGGCCCCGATTTCCATTCACACTGTAATATTTGGGGGCATTTTACAAACTATAGTTTTTAATCATGCACTTGCCATCTGCCTTGGTTTAATATCCAAAGGTATTTAGCCACCACCCTATTTTTTCACTTAGGGTTTCCAAGGCAGGTCACACTTTAAGGGACACACTCACACTCTTCTCTACTCTGAAAACCTCTTAGTTACACCAAGCAATAATGCTGAGCTGTTCCTTGAAGAAAGCCAGAGGGAGAGGCGGGATGCTTTTTGGTTTGAGAGAAGGGTCCACTTGCTGTGAGCACTGTGGAACTGGGACTGAGTGACTTGAATTTTATGAACTTTAAGCTAACGTGGATATATTAGATATTCTGGAAGCAGAAATATTTTCTCATTCTAAATTGTATGGGGAAAATTTGGCCCTGTCTGATATTGAGATTATTGCTTTCAATGGAGTGTAAACGAGTCCCTAGGCTTCCGATTTCTTAACCCCTCTTTTGAAATGGAGCAGATGAAACTTCCTTATCATTGGACTTGCTGAATTTCATTATAAGACTGTTATGTTTGTCAACGGGTGGCCACCCGCCACAGCTGACGTCCCCAGTTATCAGAGCAGTGCAGCTGGACACACCAGCCTGACCAGAGCAGGACCTCATGGGCCCCCTGCTACTCGGGTTAAGCGGGTCCCAGCAGTGTTTAATTTACCAGAGTTACACATTGTTTCTCTTCTCCTGTCCTGCCTGCCCTCACCCTGATCATGTCTCCCAAGAGCGTCATTTCTAGAAAGGCAGGTATGTATCATTCTCAAATTTTGTCAGTTGCTATGAAACCCATGTGAGGAGCCCAGGCAGTGTTATTGGGGTGACAGTTCCAGTCACTCTTGAACATAAACTCTGTGCAGGGTCATCTCGAGAACATGCTTTACAGCCCAACTGCAAAGTCCAGGTGGTTTTTGGTCCAATACTTTGAAAAAATATATAATTTCATAAACTTTTATTAGGAACAATTAAATCCTTGAATTTAAATCTCATCAGCAAAGAGAACCTACTCAGAAAGGCTCAGATTTAAAAAATAGAGGAAATAGAGAAACTTTTATTTTTATTTTATGTTCAATATAGCTTTTTATTTCATTGTCATTACCATATGCAGTTCACTTGGTTTCTAGCAACTTGTGTGTGCTTTTGGTAATATCATTTATTCCTTGGACCTAATTAAGAATTTATATTGTTGAAAACTTCAGTGGCAAATCATATAACATTTGGGAATCTTTTGTTTCCTATTCAAAAGTATTTCAGTGTACATCATGCTCTCATTACACTGTATTTCATAAACAAGAATTTTCTTTTCTGCTTTGCCTTCAGTATTTCTTCTTTTTTTCTTTCCTTTTCCTGTTTTGGTTTTCATCATTTTGCTTATTTTAGGGGTAATACAGTTAAACCTCTACAAATGTATGACTTCACACCATGCCTACCACCGAAGTCCCAATAATCCTCCACCACTGCTCCCCCAAAGTGCAGCAAAGCATGTGCCAGAAATTGTGCTATTTCTAGGTCAGCCCTTTGGTTATCTCCCCAAGGTGGGCACAGAGAAAAGCGCTGAGCAGAACAAGTTCACTGTGGCTTCTTGCAGTTCCTTTGTAGGTACTGCCAGTGGTCCCCAGGCGTTCTGCTGGGGATGAGGGGTAGGTGTCTTTAATAGCCCCCAGGGTGGGCACAGGCAATCCTGGGAGGCCAGCGACTAGGCCAGGGATAGCTGTGTATATAGCTCTCCCCACTGCTGCGCTGGTCCCCACTCACCTGGGTGGCCTTCACCGAACTGTCAAGCACACTATGCTCTTTCACTGAGAATTATGCTTTCTCCCTCCTAAGCAGAGGTTATGTATGGGAAAGCCCAGGGGCTTGGTGGGGGAAGGGCCAGCATCCTTCCCAGCACTGGGACTTGCTGGTTCTCAGTCTTTCCTATCCTTTCTGATGGTTTCTGGCTCTCCTCCTCACTAAACACTGGTCACTCACCCAGCCCCATTCCAGATGTGGCCACTGCCTCCAGATCCTTCATCTTGATCCTTCATCAAGATCCCATCTTGAAGTGAAGACTCAAGGATGCTATCTTTCTGCAGTCATCCGGTGACTCTCCTAGAAAAATTTTAAATACTAAGTACAGTTCTTGGCCCCATTCCCCAAAATCTGAAAGGGAGTGTTTTTTTAAGGAGAGTCTGATTTTAATTTTGATTGTTTTTGACCCTAATACTTATTTAGGACAGTGTTAAAAAATGTCCAAGTTGTCCAGGATTTTGGCTGAAGTCTTTGCTACTGACTGTTGATACATTACTGCATCTGATTTCCTGGGTATGTGGGTCACAAAATGTCTGCTGTTTGGTTTCAAAAGTCGTGTCTGTAGCCATCTATGCAAATGGTCCATAGACAATTAAAAAGAAGGTATCCTCTCTGTAAGGAATAAATGTTATGCATGTATTAATTCAGGGTTAATATTTAAATTATTTAAAGCTTCACATCTTTGTTATCTGTTCATCCTGACAGAGACTGAGAATGAGGTATTAAATCTTTCACTAGGTTGTCTTTCTGACAGTCTTCATTTTTCAAAAATGTTGTATATATTTGATTCATTTTCATATTTCATAATTACTATGTATTTATTATGGAAATACTGTGCTACAAAATAATTCTTTTACTATACCCAATTTATTTAACTTGAAATCTGTCTGACATTAACAGTTTTCACTTTGCTTTTTCTTTGTCTTTTCCTGATATAAGTCAGTTTAAAAATTTTTAAATTTCAGTATTATTAAGTATGTTTTGTGAGAATCACCTGGTTAGAATTTATTTTCTAGCCCATTCTTAGAATTTTTGCTTTTAGTTTAAATTTGAAGCCATTTGCATTGATCTAAATGAGCCTTAATTCTTATTTCTCTTATTTTTGATTTACTTTATTAGTGTCATATAATAAAATTAAAATATTATTTTATTTCTGTTAAGACAAAAACATGTTTTATGTTTGCATGTTGCACTTGTTTTCTTTTACCCTGTAGAGTATATAATAAGGCGGTAACTAAAAATCTGCTGGTGATTTTTTTTAACATTAAAAAAATGCTTCAAGCATATCTTTAATTTTCCAAGTTTAAGAGTAGAGGTTAAATTTTGATTTCCTGATATGTGAAAAATATGCCAATATTAACTACATTAGAAGGTATGAAATCAGTCTAGTATATACTTAGAAATACAATACATTAAGCATTTTTTAATTTTCTAAATTCAATTTGATAATATTTATTGTAGTTCTTTTATATTTAACTTCATAAATTTATTTGGCTTTAATGATAATTTAAATACTTTTTATAGACTTGCATTTTAATGCCTAAAGTCTTACTTACCTTTAATTATTACTTTTTAATTTTGTTGTTATTTTATTATTAACAGAAATTTATTTCTCACAGATATGGAGGCTGGGGAGTCTTATACTTTATTGTCTAGAATTGAGTTTTGAGTAACTTTTGGGAGATACATATTTAAGAGTATATTTTGAGTGTCTTTTAATTTTTAAAAGTATCTATTGCTACTTCTGATAAAAGACAACCTAATTGAGACAAGCTTTTCTGGATTGCTGCTATTTTCCTCAAATAATTCCTGAAAAATCTTAGATTTTGGTATTACTTTATGTCTTTAGGATATAAAGTTTATTTATAAAATGATGATAGTAGTCCTTGTCCCAGTTCTTCACAGAATTTTGTGAGAACAGGTGCATGCAAGTACATTGTCACCGTAAAGACCACTGAAATATGAGGTATTATTACTTCTCATTGAGTTTAATACAAAGTGCAGTGTTTTATACTTGCCTGATCTGATTCATTTTTTATTGCTCATTAGTCACTCCTGTTCCATTCAGCAACTTTTAGAATCACCTTTTCCAGATCCATCTATTAACTGCAGCTGTTGTGGTCAAGTCATCTAATGGGTCAAGGTTGAAGAGGTTCTTCTGTATTTAAAACACTTTTTATTTTTCTTTTAAAATAGAAAAGTGATTCATGGTCACTGTGGAAAAAAATAGAAAAAGAGAACAATACAAAAATGTAAAATGAAGAAAAGAACAAAATCAATCAATTCTGAAACAATTTTATGTGTTTCTAATACACAAAAATGGCTACATTTAAACATACACATTTACCATTTTTTCCTAAAATTGATATAATGCCTTATAAGCTGATTTTAGTTATTTTCCATTATGTATAAAACAAAATACATCAATCATGAAGCATATATTTTCACGACATGAGGACATCTGGGCAAATAGCATGTGGAGCAGACAGGAGGATATATCACCGGCCCTCTAGGTAACCCCCCCCCCCCCCCCCNGTGGAGCAGACAGGAGGATATATCACCGGCCCTCTAGGTAACCCCCCCCCCCCCCAGTTACCCTCTTACCAGACTGCCAGTTAATCACTATTAAAAACTGGTATAATCCCTATTCTAACTTCCACCCACTCATTTTGATTACTTTTGAGCTTTATGTGAATGAATACACTATGCATTTTTTTGTATCAGCTTCTTTAGCTGATATATTGTATTTGTGAATTTTATTCATGTTATTGTTTTTAGCAATTTATTCATTTTTATTGGGCTATTCTATTCCACTGTATGACTACACCGCCATTGTATCATCTTTTCCACCACTGAAGGACATTTGGTTTGTTTCCAAATGGGGCTATTGCAAATGGTGCTGTCATTGAACATTTTTGTATATGTCCTTTGCAGTAAAGATGTGTATATTTCACTTGGCTATGTACTAAAGAATGACATTGCTGAGTGTTAGGAGATGTGTATGTGAAACTTTAAGAGACAATCCAAGAAGGTTTTTCTAGGTATTGGTTCCAACTAATGTCCCTAGAAATAGGTTATGGATTTTTAATTGTTTTGCATACTTTTCAACTCTTGGTAATTTTAGCCATCATGCTGGGTGTGTATTAGCATCTCACTGTGGTGATTTGTATTTCCTTGAAATTGAAGAGGCAAAGCACATATTTTTCCCTATATATTTATGGTTATTGGGATATTTTGTTTTGTGAAAGTTTTGGTCAAGCAGTTAGTCATCTCACTTATTGGGTCATATTTTTAAATTTAGTATTAGGAATTTTTATAAATTTGGGTATAAGTCCTTTGTCAGATGTATTTATTAATATCTTCTTTTATATCTGGGTTGTTTTTGACTTTTATAAGTATATCTAGGTGAATAGAAATCTAAACTTTAATATATGCAGGTTTCAATAGTTTCCTTTATTGTTATGGCTTTTGTGTCATAAAAAAAGCTCTGCCTAGTCATAAAATCATACTCTAATACATTAATCAGCTCTGCCTAGTCATAAAATCATACTCTAATACATTAATCTGCAGTCTTTTTAAGTTTTTACTTTCCACATTTATACTTGATCTTAGCCAAAAACAAAGAAGTAATTATCTTTCATATTTAGACCTAACTTTCTCTTGGGACTGATACTTAATTAATTTTTAAATATAGTATGAAGTCATGAATCATTTATTTTCTCTGTATTAAAAAGACCATTGTCTTGTCCAGTGTTATCATTCCCATAAATCAAGTAATCATATTTCTGCAATCTTTTTTCTGTTTCCTTTGCTATTTACAAATCTTTGTGCCAAGATAATATCTTTATAAAAAATCTTGCTATCTAAACTAGTTCTTTGAAAACATTGTTTCTATTCTTGTGTCTTTAAATGTCTGTGCACAGTATGGAATTATTTTGTCAGTTAGATACAACAAAAACAAATTTGGTTGGTATTTTTATGAGGATTGTGTTGAATTTATAATTTAATTTGGAGAATAAGGATAACTTTACAATAGAATCTCCCAACTCATGACCATTTATTTCTATATAGATGTGAAATATACATATACATACATAAATGGTCATGATATATATATTTAAATATCCATTACATATATATGTATATATATATGTTAACTTGTTTGGAATTTATTTTCAGTTTGTTTCATAAACTGTTTTAATTTTCTGGATAGAAATATAACATGCTTTTTATAAATGTGTTACTAAGTATTTGATGTTTTTATTTGATGCTATTATAAATATGGTTACATTTTAAATATAATTTTATTATTGATATATAAAAATAAAATTGATTTTGGTACATTGACTTTATTTCCAGCAATCTTGCTAAATTTACTTTTGATTGAAAATAATACATTTGAAGATAATTTTGGCTTTTCTTTCTACACAACTATATTGTTTGGAAATTTCAATTTTATATTTTCCTTTTTAAGCTTTATTATTATTAACTTATTATTATGGCTTAACTTATTATTATGGCTTAGTTCTTTATGTTGTTGAATAGCAATGCTATTGATGGGCATCATTATCTCTTTTTTAAATTCAAGGAGATGGTTTTCAATTTTCACCATTAAATATGATTTTTTATTGTTGAATTTTTTTAGATTATCAGATTAAATAATTTTTTTCTTTAGTTAATTAAAAGTTTCATTCTGAATTAGTGTAGAATTTTGTCAATTGCTTTTGGGAAATTTTCTGGCTACAAATTGAATTTCTTTAGTAGAAATATGGCAACTTACTGTATTTCTATTTTTTGTCAAATTTGCAAAGTTGTGTTTTTAAAAAAAATGCTTATACATCTAAGTATTTTAATTTATTTGCATAAAATATATATAATAATATTTATTTATGTACAAATATTTTGATTAATGCAATTTGCATATGTGTATATGCAGTTTATATAGTTATAAATGAAATACAATAAAAGCTACCAATTTTAAGTGTTACTTGATTAATTTAGTGTTATTCCACCTTTCCAATCTTCACATCTTGATTTTACTTGGCATAACTTAAGATTTTTGCCTGCTTTATTATTGCTATTATATTAAGATTGTCAAATATATTTTTAAATTTTCATTTTAAATTTTCATTGTTTAGTGCTTAGGTGTCCTTGTTTTAAAATTATTTGTGACATTTACATTTATATGCTGTATTTAAAATAGCAATCTGGAATTTATCTTGCTTGTTTCAGAACACTTTTAATGTTATTATTTTCTCCTTTCTTGAATTTTTGCATTTGCTTATAGTAATATTTTTGATCCTTGCTTATTTGGAAATGTCTCATTTTTCTTTTTTTCCCAATTGGGTACAGAATATTTTGTCACAACTTTTCTCTTTTAATGTCAAAAATTTCTCTCATTATTATGACAGAATAGAAATCTTATAAAAGACTATTTTCCCCCCCATTATTGATGAATTTTGTCTTGACAGTTGTTAATTATTTTTCTTTTTTTTCAATAGCCTTCCAGAATATTCATAAATGTGATTTCCCTTTCACTGATTTTGTTTGGTATACAGGAAATCCTTTCAGTCTTTATATTTAACTTTCTTCATCCTCACTTTACTTTTATTATATCATTAATAATTTTTCTGTTCCTTGTTTCTAGTAGAGTCTCATGAGCACTTGTACCTGTCTTCTGATATCTGTTTATTACCCAATAGTTATTAAGCTAATTTTTACATTTTTATCCATAATTCTATTTTACATGCATTTTTAAAGAATAATCATATCTGTGCGAAGCTTCTTTGTTGCATGTAGTTTTCAATTCGTCTTACTCTTCACTCCAGATACTCAGGAGAAGAATGCTTTCCTATATCTTAGTTCCAACAGCAGTCATCTGATAAAAAAACCTATTATTTTAGAAATCGCTCTTACTAGTTTTCATGAGTTTTACTCAGTAGTGTGTGAAGGGAATACAACTTATATAGTATTATTGGCCCAAATCATTGAAATGGATTCTAAAAGAATTGATTTCTGTTGCTTGCTTGTTTTTTTTTTTTTTTCACTTTCTTCTAGCTATAATTCCATGATAACATATTTTGGGGAAATTTTCTGATATAGTTTTCTTTTTTACATTTTTGATATTGTTTTCTCAGGAAGATATCTTAATATTTTTCATAATTCTACTTGTACTTGCACTATATCTAACTAAAATTCCTTGGGGTTTGTGGTTCTTAGATGGTTCAATTTAATTCTTCCACAGTGGAGGTGAAATTTCTTTCATAGTCCTATCCCCTATGTTCAATTGGCTATTCCAAGCTGACTTTGGTGATAGTTTGGGGAAAATTTAATACCTGAGTTAAATTACCATCTCATCCCATGATTGCAAGAAAAATTCCTTTCTTTCTAACTACTTCTTCCTTTGATAGATATAACTTCATTTTAGTTGTTTTATTTAATCTCTATTGTCTCCATAGACTGTCTAATGAGTAATTTGTCAAATTGTTGTTGAACTTTTTCAGGAATTAGGTACCTTTGACACTCTAAATAATATCCAAAATAGTTAACTGAAGTTAATTATAAAGTCCAACATCATCATTTTTCATTATATAGTCCATAAAAATTATATCAGCAATGCTAAAATTCAGAGAGATAGTAATATAAGATGCTCAAGATAGCCTTTATGTTAGAGGGATGTAAAGCTAAAAATTTTAGAATTAAGTGGATCCTTAAAACAATTCAACTCAACTTCCTAATTTTATAGACAGAGACCGAAGCTAAAAAAATCAAAACAACTTGTCCAAGTATTTGAGGGTTGTACCTTGAATAAAAGCAGAACTAAGTTGATATATATATGTGTGTGTATATAGATGTGTGTATGTATAAATGAAATATTAGGCAAAAGTAAACACTCACTTTTTGATCACCCATCATATTTTTCTTGTTCTGGAAAGCGTTCCTTTATTTCTTAGGAAGTTCTTTAATGAATTCTTATTCTCATCTTCTCCAACCAGGAAGTCCTCATAGGGACTCAAACAATACCAACAGTTCTCAAGTGCAGAAATATGAGTATATGACCTAATTTAGGCCACCCAGCATCTTTCCACAGAATTTTAAAATTTGACCCAAGAAGGAACCAGTTATTCTTTGATAGCAAATCTGGGATGAATTGAGTGGTAAAAGACTATGTTTCCAACATTATGTGGAAACTTATCTGAGAGAATGTAGTCTAATTTCTGAAAGCTCCATTCCACTTGTGGGCCAGCTAGATTCTACTCTATGACATGGGTACTGATGTTCAACAAATGCCCTTTTGGCCTAAGCTGGGTTGAACATGATTTTAGTTTATAAACAAAGGGTCCTGGCCAATATATGTGCCTTTAAGAAAAGCAGAAATTAAACAGATGGAGGTGGGTGGAGAGGAAAATTTAGGCTGAGAGGGAGTTGAGCCAAGACTTGGAGGCCAAAATGCCAGTTCTGTTCTGACAGCTTGGTAGAATTAACACCTCAGCAGGTCAAGGAGGATAGGGAGTGGTGAGTAAGATGAGTATACAGAATTGGTTCCCTGGGGTGGGAACATCTGGGTATTTCACCAGGAAGACTTTTGAATGGAATGGTAGGAGGGTGTTACATAGGGTTACCTCATAGTTTGCTCAGGAATATTTCTTGATATACACATACTTTCTCTGGAAATGGCAAACATTAGTAGCAAACTAGAGCAGTCAAGTACTATATATTTTTCATATTTCAAACATAAATTTCCTACTGACTCTAAAAGGAAGAAGAAGCTTTGACTCATCCACAAAGAAATGTGTGGCAAGAAAGAAAGAATTCGCTGTAATTAAGATTGCAAAATTGCTTCAGTATCATCTCATCTTTGGTGGTTTGAATATTTCTGATTTATTGTTCTTTTAGGACTGGGAAAGTCAATCAGTAAGCTTTAAACTGTGCTTGTCTTCTAAACACATATTCCTCTATAATCCTCATTTTTTGGTGAAATTTCAATTCCTTATCTTAAGATTCTTCAGCTTATCAGCTACATTTTCAATCTTTTCATTGGCATTTATTGTACTTGTACTTGTATTTTGTTGCATGCTTTACCACATACAATTTAGTGTACTTCAATGTGGGGTTCCTGTTAAGAAGTGAAGAAATTACTGATCCATGTAAGCCAATCAAAATTGGAACCCTGGTGTTATATACTGTGAAAGAGTAAAAGCTCATCTTATTCTAGCTGTCAAGGTTCAGCTATTTCTTTAAAGTGATTCAGCAGTGCAGAGTTGGCCGTGAGACGTGGACAGGATTGGTGAGCCTAGGGATGTACAGTGTGTTAGAGTCTATCACTCTATTTTCACTTCTATCACACCAATTTGTGCTCATGACTGTCTTAGAGAGGGCATTTAGTTAGAGATCTACTTTTCCTCTTTGCCACATAATGATGATAATGTAACTGTTCAGCCTGATTTCCATAGATTTTAGGAGAACAACTGAGAAAAGTACTTTCTGAAAGGAGAGTTATTTTAGCATGGGTAATGGAAGAGAACTGGATCATTATGAACTTCCCACAGGCTATCAGCAGCCTTCTCCCTGGCTATACTTCTAGGGAAAATGCTGGTCTTTAGAGGATGATCAGCTTTATGGTAGTTGCCTGATGTCTGCTTCTTGGCCAGAATTTTCCTTACATTTACTGTTAGAGCAGTTATCCTATAAATTTGTTTTTTTAGTCATGTTTCTCTAGTACCCTAACTGCAATTTGCATCAGAATCAAAGAGCAAAGATACATAGAAATGACTAGATGTTGGCAGGAAGTGTTCAAAATGGCAGACTACCAAGATCCTGGAATCACTTTGTCCCCACAGGCACAACAAACCTACATCTATATTAGAGCAAGTGCTTTTGAAAAAGAACAGAGATTTCTAAGATCAGTGTCTCTATAAGGAAGTGACAAAAACCATCAAAAAGGGTTGGCATGCCTTAGAACAGTCCTGACAGGAAATCTAACAGGATACTGCAACCCAAGGTGGGGAGGGCTGTCAGGTGCATGGAGCCTCTGCCTGGAGACCGAAGGGCCCATTCACATATTGGGTGCCCCAGCACCCGGGAACTGCAGTGCAGAGGAGAATATACACAATAAGGTATAGAAAAAGGAAGAGCTTTTCTTTGGAAAACAAAAGGCCCCAGAAAGCAGAGATTACAAGACTAAGCATAAAAGGAGTAGATGAATGAAGGGGGCATAGACTTAACTGAAGAACTTATAA
The DNA here is from genome assembly GCA_019455555.1 of Galemys pyrenaicus. Classification (NCBI taxonomy): domain Eukaryota; kingdom Metazoa; phylum Chordata; class Mammalia; order Eulipotyphla; family Talpidae; genus Galemys; species Galemys pyrenaicus. The sequence goes on from JAGFMF010011387.1 coordinate 2,175,222, forward strand.
TTATGGAAACTAAATCCTCACCATGAAGAACAAGAAGGGGAAGGGCATGCTTTCCGTGAATGGAGACATCTTCTCTTAGCTTTTTTCTGTCCAGAGGTACTGGCAGATGCCATACTGGTTGAAAACAGATATGGAGTCAGGGTTAGAGGGAAAGTCATACTGCACTGCTGACTTTGGGTCAGTTCTTGTGACTACTAGGCTGCATGAGGTCAAGTAACTACTGATGTTTGTGCTTCCTAAGAAAATGTTGCAGATGGACATTACTAAGAGTAGCCTGAGGTCACAGCTTCTTCCTGGGGCTTTTTCATAGCCACCTCCTACAGTCGAAAAGGAGCACCTGCCTCTCTACCTCCTGAATGCCACAGGCTTCTAAGCAGCCTGCTTGCTATTGAAACTAGAATGACCCATATTTTCTGCTCGAAGCTTGAACCCGCAGCTTCATAGCCACTCGACTCTTATCTGAGCCTCTGTAAGACAGTTCTGCTTGCAGAATCTGCTGAGCTCAGAGTTGCAGCCTGAGACTACTAGGAAGCCTCTACCTGTGGAATCTGCCTTGAGCTGGCTGTGATTGCAGATCCTTCCCTCATCTAAAGCAGCTATAGACCCAGGAAGGCTTGTGTGCTGGGTACTCTATAGTAGCAACTTCCTTGCTTCTCATCTTCCCAGCCCCACAATGTAGACATATTTCTCAGGCCATCACCTGGCACTGACTCCTCAACTTCAGCTATCCTCATTGGTGACAAGACTTCAGCCTGTACATGGTGGAATACTCAGTATCCCAGGCCAACATCCTAGACATATACATTGCAACCTTAAATTATAACACAAGTCCATTACATCAGAACTGGAAATGCAAGCTGTTTAATACAATCCATAGAAATAAACAAAACCACAAAGCAAAGTGAGGATACAGTGGAATTCATCCCAATTGATGTATCAAGACAAAACCTTCAGAAAAATTTTTAATGCACCAGAAATAAAAAATTTACCTGAAGGAGACATCAAAGAAAGAATCTTAATGATGCTTACTGAAATTAGGGCTACAAAGGATAAAAAAATGAGAATTATAATTAAGACAGAGAAAATATGAGAGAGTTCCAAACAGAAATGAAAAAGTTAAAGAACATACCGATTGATAAAAAACGTAAGAGGGACTCTGAAGATTAAGAAAGGATCTTAAAAATAGCTAGAGAAAAACAAAGACTCACATAAATAGGAAACTCCATAAGAGTACTGGTAGATTTCTCACAGAAACCTTAAAAACCAGAGGGAAGTGGTATGTTATATTCAAAGTAGAAAAAGGAGAACTCCAACCAAGAATACTCTACCCACCTAGACTACCAGTCAGAGATGAAAGAGTTTAGAGCTTACAGACTAACAAAAGTTAAAGCAATGAATATCCACTAATCTGGCTTTGCAAGAATACTTCTAACATGAAAAGAAGCCCCACCTAGAAACAGTAAGACTACAAAAACACAAGATGTGGGAGGGTGGGAGAGTAAAAATGTGGACCTTTAGAATTCAAGATTAAATTGCTTTCAATTTAAAATAGGTTACAAACATATAATCTTATATGCAGACCTCCTGGTAACCTCAAAACAAAAAAAAATTAGAAAAACATGTAAAAAATGAAATGAAAATGGAAACCAAATATAATGTAAAAGATAGCTATCAAAAGTCAAGAGAAGAGAATATAAGAGCAGAGACAAACTGCGACCACCTCTCCCCCTCGAAAATAGCAAAGAGACAATTCTTGTATATCAATAAGAGGACCATTTAATAATTGATCATAGGGACACTATGCCCAGGAAGTCACATGGCTTGGGGTGAAACTGGTATATCCCTTGGACATTGAAGATCAACATAGATTGTGATAGAAAAGAGACATAAAAGATGTGTTTCATTAAATAGGAGTGGAGAGAAATGGCAGGAGACTATGGTCTAGGTAGAAGGACTACATAGTCTTTTGGTAGAAGACATGTGTAGTAACATACATTTGAAGTGGTGGGAGTCTGTACTCCCCAAATATATACAATATTGTAAATCAATGTCACCTGAAAAAAAGAAAGGGAGAAAGCAAGCAATCAAGAAAGAAAGAGAGAAAGGGAGAAAGAAAGAATGAAAGAAATGGCTAGATGTTCTTTGTTAGTAGGAGGTGATACTCAAACTTCCAGAGTCACGTAGTTTATCCAAAGTGTCTTATGTGTTTGTTCTGAAGCATGTCTACAATTGGGCCATAAATAATAACCATATTCACAGACTGCAATCCCAGAATCACAACAGCTGTAACATGACTGAGTGAGTGGGGAGCTTATAGTCTGATGGGCAAGAGAGAGAACAAAAAGAGTTGAACATATCTCCCTAGATATTAAATTTTTTATACCTTTTGGGCATTTTTTGTTTGTTTTTGAAGAAAATCTAGCAAAGTGTCTCATATGTGTTGGATGGTCAACAGTTTTCTTTAATGAAAAATAAAGGGAGAAATAAATAAATATAAATATTTTTATTTTCAACAACATCAGCTAAACACAACAAACTATATAAAGAAGACATGTTAATTTTTGAGGAGTCCTCACTATTGAGTTCCCAAGTTTGTAAGATAAATATCAACATAATGCTTGCAACAGAAACTGGTGGGAGAGTTTAACCAAGATTTCTATTTCTTCAGTCATCCCGAGTAAGTTAAGAAGACAAATTTAGAAGGATGGGATTTATGTGGGTGTGTGTCAATTCATGTCCTCTGGAGAGCAGACACTAAAATTGAGTTAAAAGTGCAACCTTTTTTTTGGGGGGGGTAACACCTTTGAAGGATAAAAGAAGAGGGAGAAGAAGTAAAACGGGAAAGCCTTCAGACAGCAGTGCAGATTTGCCACCTGTGAAAGGGAAAAAGAAGGAAGAAAGTTCACATAGGATGTGAGTACTATTCTGAGAGTCTAGGCTAGTCCAGTGTAGCATACTAGTATGAAGACTCCCTGTAGAAGGTACACCAAGATGATATAAATGACCAACATCTGTTACCTCTACTCTGCTCCATTGTTTGATGGGATTGCATATCCCCTCTGAGGAAATTCTTCCATAGTTTCCATAGGAAATCTCAGCTTCCTTATGCAAGTTGAGGTCAAACTCTATTATTTGCATTTTCTTCAGACTTATTTCAGAAACAATTTGAAGTGACAGTGTTGTCAGAAGAGATTATAGATCTGTGTCCTGTATTACAGATGTCTAAAGAGTGTTGAGAGTAGGCATGGAAAGGAGAGCAGGTATTACATAACAAAGATAGTTCATGAAACTGAGGACTTTGCTCCTGGATATGATGGTGTGATAAAAGACCAGTGGTTCCTTTGACAACAACTAGAAAAGTCATAAAAAAAGTAAAACACTTTTTAAAAAGGATTGGGGACTGGTAAGGCAGCTAAGATGTGAGGGACCAATGATATTATTGGGGAAAAGTTGCTATACAACTTAAACTTAAAGATGTCAAAACCTATTATAGTCCAAAGTAATTACGACAATGTGGTACTTGCAAAAGGAGAGTTGAATAGACTAATGAAAAAAATAGAGACCCTAAGAAACATATATATGTATAATATATGTTCACAAAAATGACATTGCTGTCCATGAGGAAAAAATGTTCTTTCTAATCAATGGTTCTGAGCCAATTGGCTAGCCACAGTGAAAATGTAAAATAAAATATTGACCCCTATTTCACACCATAGGCAAAAATTAATTCCAGGATGATGACTGAGATGTGAAAGGTAAAATGTCAAAGCTTCTTAAAGTAAACTAGGAGTTCTTCCTAACATCAGCATAGGCAAAGATACATGTGATAAATAGATCATTGATCACCATCATAAAGGAAAAGGTTGATAAATTAGAGTACATTAAATTAAGAGCTTCCAATTATTAAAAATAACTATTAAGAGAGTGTAATAGCAAGCATGGATGAAATGTTTTGAAAACATGACAGCTGAGTCATACCTAAAATATATTTAGAAATTCCTAAAAGTAAATAAGAAAAAGGCATTCAAACCAGCAGAAAAATGGGCAAAGGTTTTAAAGAGAACTTTCACAAGAGATTCTCCAACTGACCAATGAACATGTACTTGGTCTTCCATCAACAGGGGGATGTTAATGAAAACTACAAGATACTACCATACCCACCGGAAAGGATAAACTGGAAATGAACTCAAAATCATTAGCTGGCAAGGATGTGCAGCAGTGTCTTGTAGTCTGCTAAAAAGTAGGTAAGTTGACAAAGCTCTTTGTAAAGCTGTTTGAAAGTATCTACTAACGCTAAATATACGCTTAGACCCTGTGACCCAATGACTTCAAGCTTGGGTAGGATTTCTGTGGCGGTGGGATGCCAAAGACATGTACCAAAACCTTCACAGAAGTGATTTGCAACATCCCGAAACTGGAAACAACTCAAACATTTGAAGGAATTTGAAGGACTCTTACAGTTGTTTTATCCAGAATCTTCCTACACACACAGCAGTTACATTGGAAACCTGATATTACTCTGTGAATGTTTGGACCTCTTCTTTTGGAATTTCATTCATAAGTAATTCATGGGGCCCATTAAGAAAATATGTGCTGAAAACACAGAATAATATATTCTATATTAATTGTTTATCTACTACACTAAACTTCAAGAGGTTTTGCTTTTTTCTTCCTAATGATTTACTATGATAAGAACATTCAATAACATTATCTCTGGAATAAGCATGTGTTTCCCAAGGGATTTCTTTGGAGGAGCAACTTTATTGGGATTCATATATCCAGTTGCCTTTCACAGTCTGTGTGCTTGCTAAACATCAAGGACATTAATTTTTGGTAATGTCTCATTATTAAATATGTTTCCATCTTAAGTATGAACCCATATTTTACTTATGTCTCAGGACTACACTAGAGAAGCAATGCCAAGTAGTAGACAGCATTTTTGTTTTCTGGATACTTGCGAGGGCAGCTGATTTTCAAAGAACAAGAGGATGACAGGAAAATACACACAGGCATTAGGTCAGTCATTCTCAAACAGTGCAACCTCTAGACCAGAAATATCAACATCCCCAGGACACTCGTAAAAGGGGTCAATCAAAATGAAACCAATAATAAACTCTTAAGGTCTGACTGCAACCAGAGCGGGAGGGTGGCAGAATGGGAGTCGGGAGGGAGAGGAGCCAATGGAATAACTTGGAGGATTGTTGGGAAACTGGTGGCAGGCAGGGTGTGAAAGTTTGAACCTGTAACCCCCAGAGCAGATACAAAGTAGTAAACCTGATTTACCTCAATAAACATAATTTGGAAAAAATAATTTAAAATCTTCAGTCACAACCCTACCCCACTGAAAAAGAAACTCTGGGTTTCGTCCTCGGCACAGCCATTTGTGCTTTAACAAATCTGATACTGATATATGCCAAGGTTTGTGACTCACGGGCTCAGGGAAGTGTCATAGTAGAAAAATCAGTCTTTAAAGTTAGTCAAGTCCTTGCTCTGCCACTTCCTAGTTGGGCAATCTTGTGTTTGGTTCTGAGTATTCAGTTTTCTTAATAAATGGGGAATGTAATGACTGTGGTTAATCAAGTACTAAAAGGAGATTTTCAATAGGCAGTGCTGATAATACAGATGTTAATAGTACTAATGCCAATTATTAGTAATAATTAGTAATACCAATATTACTACTGACAATACTACCAATTTTTATTATTTTATTAAAAAATGAGACTTGGAAATCTAGCTTTCTTTTTTTAAAAAGATTCATATTATTATTTATGCATATAAGAGCTGGGGTACAGGCCAGATTCACAGGAGGTGAGAGGATTCACCAGAGAGAGAAGGGGGAGCAGAACAGGCAAATCGGCTGAAATACACTATTGAGGGGAGCAGGGGGCAAGGCAGGAGAGGTCTATTGCGCCATGTGGGCACCTTTCCTGGCCAAGGATTGAACTCATGCTGCTGTGCCACGGATGCTTCACAGTGGGGCACTCAACCCGCTGAGCTACCAGGGAGGCCCAGAAATCTAGTTTTCATTGGAATAATGAAAAGTAGTCATTTTTCCATGGCCCATGTGTTATCACAGAGCAGTATTTATTCTGAAGTGGTAAATGTCAGGCTGACCTGTTGAGTAGCTGAAGTTGGGACATAGTCCATGGAAGTTTCAGGGAACATCTAACAACTCTCAAGGCCACACGCACCCTGATTCATGCATTCCAGAAGACTGTACCCCTTACTTAGGTCAATATATATTCCATAACCTAGTTGTCTGGAATTCAGACTTTGAGAGACTTTTGAGAGACATCTCTGAGCCCACTGATGTAAAACCCACCGGGTTAAATAAAGAACTTCCCTTCTCCTCTCTGAATGCTGCTTGGTTTCTTGATGGCGTTTCTGCCATAACAATTCCATTTGTTTAGTTACCAAGAACATTTGAAAATTTTACCAGCTTTGTAAATCCATGGGAAGCGTTCATTGTTCATGAGATCATCAACATGTGCCAGCTCATCCTGAATAAAATTCTGCTCATCTCATGACAAATGGTGTTAGGGGGGAAAGGTCCTCCTGAATGGATTACACAAATAGGTTATGGACTTCTACCCTGTAGCGGCAGGATGGGAGCACTGGAGCAAGTTCGGGATGGTTCTGGGCAGACGGGTCAGGGATAGAGTCTCTTGGAGCCCTCAGTGGCTTTTATGCTTTATTTAGTAGAGGTGGCCAGGTACATGGCAGCCATGGGTGCTGGGGGCTGGCAGCCCTCCCAGCCCCCAGTGAGTCTTACCCTCTCGGCTGCTGCTTCTCTTGCTGGTACTGTTGGTCCTGTCAGTTGGTTGGTCAGTCCTCGCAGTTCTGGCATCCTCATGACGCTGCCTATTTATGCCCGTGTCCCAACTCAGGTGTGTCCACTTGTGCATGCCCACCCTGGAATGCTCGCAGCACTGCAGGTGTTCATCATCACAGTGATGGGAGGGTGGAAATACCTGATCATTCTCTGACCCTACAGTCCACCCAGTGCTGCCATTGCTCTGCCAAGTTACAAGTTCGTGGCCTGCCACCTCTCAGTCCCTCCTGCAGTCTTCTTGGGGCTCCACACCCATCTGCATCGAACCATCCTGCCGACTATGCCAATTGTAGCAGCCAGGAAGGGGGTGGCACTGGAGCAGGGTTTGGGACGGTTCTGGGCAGACGGGTCAGGGAATGAGAGTCTCTTGGAGCCCTCGGTGGCTTTTCATGCTTTATTTAGTAGAGGTGGCCAGGTACATGGCAGGCAGGGGTGCCAGGGGGCTGGGAGGCCTGCCATCTCACCCTCTTGGCTGCTGCTTCTCTCTATCTCTCTCTGCTGCTGCGCCTTCATCCTGTCGTTTCTGTCGGTCTGCCGGTCCTCGCAGTTCTGTCTGTTGGTCCTGTCGGTTCTGTCAGTCGGCCGGTCCTCGCAGTTTTGTCTGTTGGTCCTCGCAGTTCTGGTGTCCTCATGACACCGCCCATTTATGCCTGTGTCCAACACAGGTGCGCCCACTTGCACATGCCCACCCTGGAATGCTCGCAGCACCACAGGTGTCCATCATCAGTGGGAGGGTGGAAATACCTGATCAACCTTTACCCTACATACCTCCATTCCAGACCTACAATATCCATGAACTACAAACTCCATAAGGTCATTATTGAAGAGCAGATCACTGGAACCTGAGGGTGGAATTAAGCAACCATGCTGGGTATAAGAGCAGACATGTGGGCCTTGGGGGTCTGTAGCAGCAGGAAGGAGCACAGAATAAGTTCTGGATGATTCTAGTAGATGGGGTAAAGGAAGAGTCCTGGAGCCTTCGGTGGCTTTTATCCTTTTATTATTAGATGTGACCGGGTACATGGCAGGCATGGGTGCCAGGGGTCCAGGAGGCTGGCAGACTCTTGCTGCTACTGGTGTCCTCATGATTCTGATCTTATAGGCTGTGTCCAAACCCAGGTACGTCCACTTGTGCATGCCCACTTAGGCATGTGTGCAGCACCACAGGTGTCCATCATTATATCAGTGGCGGGAGGGCAGACAAACCTGATAGTTTTCTCTGACCCTACAGGGTCCCTTTTTTCCTTGGGAGCCAGCTCTCAGCACACCATTGGGTTCCAGCTCCAAGGAACTGGTAGGACATTAACAGATCTGTATCCCTCTCTTCTTGTGTTATTCACTACGCTATTTCCCCTTTTCTTGTAAATAAAACCCTTTATTAACCTTTGTCGTGTGTGCCTGCAGTTGGGGCATTATAAGTACTTGGGTGAAGACCCAGTCAGGCAAACCCATTTTATGTTAGAGTTGCCCTGTAACAATGGCATATCCTGGGACTTTGAAGATGATACCACTAAATGAAGAGCAAGTATAATTCTTTGAGGAATACTGTTGAGCATGCATCAAAAACATTTCCTATCTCCTTTTTTTTTCGTTTTCTTTTTTCATGCTTCAGTAGATGTAAATCTCAGAGTTGCCAAATCTCTGCTGTCCAATTACAAGCCATCCCCTTTTCTGGTAAACCACTCTGCACTGGGGAACTCTCCACCTGGAAACAAAACACCAGGGGAAATGCCCAGGCTTTTCTTTTCCTTTTCCTGCTTCTATGCAGGCAAGTGTACTCAGCTCCAGTTTCTCCATTATACTGAAGAGCACAAACATGGCAAGGGGAAGGCATTGCCAATTCATTTTGCTTCTATCACTGTTTTAGTGATAATGATTTGGCAAGGAAAGGCTAAACTACTAACACAGGTGACCCAATTTGGTAATTAAGTGAAGACATCATGAAAGGTTAGCTTGTTAACTAACATTGAATCAGGACTTTCTTCTTCATGTCTTTGTTTCATGCAAGCTCTGGGCTTGACAACTGTCCTTTGCCCCACGTAGACTTGGCACCAACAGACAAAACCTCTTCCTCTCATAAGGTAAGCTAGATCTGCACCCTACAAGTACCAGGATTCTATCACCCTGCTCTGTTCCATCTTTCTTTTTTTCCCTCAGGCTTTCTCTTATCCCAATATAAATGGGAGGAGAAATTAGCTCCCTGTAGTTTCTGCTTTAAAAAGATAAAGATGATTTCATTTCTTTGAGACTCTTACTCCAAGAGCAAGTGTATAAAATAGCATGCATTCAATGCATTTTATTTAATTCATCAATTTTCTATGTTTACATACAAGTTAATTCATGTACTGTGCAAAGTAAAGAGCTTGTCAAAAAAATGAAGGCTTTCAAATTAGTCTGAGAGATACCTATTATTCATTGAATCAAGGAGCCAATCACAGCACACTTCAGTAATGTCTTTTATATATTCATCATCTTTGGAGGTTTTTTATAAACTTTACATTGCATGTCACTTCTAACACACGAGTACATTGCTACTCACACATAGAAACCTACTTGTTTGCCAATAAATGTGACTTTTACATTATGAGAATCTCATTTGCAAAGCATGCTGCCATATTTGTTGGCTTTGAATGATATCAGAAATTTCCCCCAACTTAGAATGGCTCAAGTAGCCCATATACAATGTCCACCTGCAAACAGACAAAAGGTCAGATGCATGTTGTATCACAGTGCTCTCATGGACATGTATATGTATGGTCATGCTTGCGTTTGAAAATAATACATTTCAAGTAGTTCATGGGCTGAGATTGGCCCCTGGGGATAAACCTTCTGAGCAGTATAAGAACACTGAAATTCTGAGACGAGCAGAACAGAAAGGCAGGCTAACACAGTGGAGTACTCTACTCTCTCAGAGTTAGATTTATTATGTGGTTTTCAATTGCACATATGATAAGCCATTTCATTTGTACTTGTGCAAATGATAGAATAGTAGAAGGAACTTTTCACCACACAGATCCACACACTAGTCATAGTAATTCACATGGAGTATGATGCTGCCTTTCTGAGAGGGGGGTTTGGAGCCACATGGGGGCAAATTTATTTTTTCATTTTTGTGTAGAACTGGGGTGCAGGCCAGAGGAATGGGGGAGGAGGGCCATGAGAGGATTCACCAGAGACAGGGTAGGGAGCAGAACAGGCAGATCTACTGAAATACACTGCTGAGGGGAGCAGTGGGCGAGACAGGAGAGGTCTGCTGTGCTACGTGGGTCAGCTCCCTGGTGGGGATCCAACTCAGGCCCTTGTGGTGATAGCACTAAGGCTTAACCCACAGGCCCCCAGGGAAGCCCCCAGGGGCACATTTATAGTTGTCACATTGAATGAAGGATGGAAGGTGCACTAGCGCTTAGTGCCTGGCATCAGGAGATGTTCATTCAGCTAGATCTTGAAAAGTTCTGCACAAACAAGAACTGTCATACTGAAAATACAAATTTCTCCTTTTTAAAAATAATGCTTATTTTTATTTATTTATGCATACAAGAACTGGGGTGCAGGCCAGAGGTGTGGGGGGTGAGAAGATTCACCTGAGACAGTGGGGAGCAGACCAGGCAGATCTATTGAAATACACTGCTAAGGGAAACAGGTGGTGAGACAGGAGAGGTCTGCTGAGCCATGTAGGTTAGTTACCTGGCTGGGGATAGAACTCTTGCTGCATTTGCTGTGCCACCAGAGGGGCCCCCAAATTTCTCCTTCTTTGAAAAGCAACTGTTTCTTAGTTCATATCCATTGATTATTCTCATCTTGGGAGCCTAGGGTTTCAAATAGTTGCAGGAATCTGTAAATCACATATGACATTTCATATCTTAAAGTCATCAGGTGATTTTTTTCTGAATTCTGAGAGTCATTACCCAGCTGCTTACTATACATCTCCATCTGGGTATTCAAGAGCACCTAATTCAGAACATCCAAATTCAAACTCATTCTCTTTTTCCTCAAACCTTCTTCTTATCTCATATGCCCTCTGTGTGGGGAATGGTATAGTCATGGTGATCAAGTTCAAAACATGAGGCTCATCTTTAGTACCCTTATCTTTTCACCCACATATTTAATTCATCACTAAATTGTGGATTTCCATGTCTTTAGTTTCTTTCATTCTTAAAAAAAACACACACAACATTTTCTTTACTCTTGCTATTGCCTTAGTTCTTCTTTTCTCTTCCCTGGATTATTTCATTCACCTTTTTTTCACATTCATCTTTTAACTGACCTCCTTGCCTCGCTGCATTAACTAGGAATATTCTGCTTGCAACTGAAAGAAAACATAACTAAATGGCTATATATAACTTAGAAAATTTAGGGACAGTTCAATCCAGGTTCTAAGATGACATAAATAAGCTGTCTTCTTCCATCCTTATACTCTACTTTCCACTATCTGGCTCCATCTCAGACAGGTGCACCTGATGTGGATCATAGTGGAAGCTCAGTTCTAGCAGTTTAAGTTGAAAGAGTAAGTCTCTTCCTTAGTTGCTTTAGCAAAAATCCTAGGATCGACTCTCTTTGACTACCACAGATACCCAACTGAGCCACTGAAAAAGTCAGAGTCAATTCATTCCACACAAACCCCACCCATTTCGCATAAAGAGCAGTTGATTCCTCAAGAAAAATACAAGTTCTGTTAGTAATAAAAAGAATGTGTACTTCTGAGTAAATATCCATTAAAAGTTCCTGGAAGCTAAGCTCTATCCAGTGATAGCTAGTGGTCTATCCTTAGATATCCAGTGGCCTTTTCTGCATATTCAGTAACATCCTTGCCCTGATGAAATCCTCCCATAATTTCCCATCACCAATATGCATAATAAACTGCAGAAAAACAGGAACAGCACTCCAGATCTGACCGCTCATACGTCTCCTGTTCTCTTTCTCCTTTCACATGGCTTCCCGTTCTGCTTTGTTTTCAAAGTTGCATTGAGAGTCCTTGAACACTTCATACTGTGCTGTGCTTTGAATTTGCTCAGAAAGCTACACAACCAGAAAATACCTACTTCTTCACCTAGAAAATACCTTTTCATTACTGCCTCTTTCTTTACCATTTCCCTTCCTCTCCTCCCTCTGTATTCTCATCCAAACCTGCACAGATTTTCAGGACACTGTGATCCAGTCTTTTCCTGATTGGTTTGTCTTCCTCTCTGGACTGTCAGCTCCTTAAGGTCAGAAACAGCTCTCTATCTTTGTATACCAAATACCTAGCAAGGTGCATGACCCCCAGTTGGCACTAGTAAGTATTTAGGGAATGATTGAGTCAGAGGTACAGAATAAAAATAAAATCCTCATCATTGATAAAGTCAAACAAATACAAATACAGATTTTTTTTTTGACAACTGAAAGATTAAAATTCATGGTGAAAAAGCAATCAAAGGAGGTTCTTAGAGCCAGAGGGGGAATGACTATTTTGAGTGGGATGTCATATTACTGTATTACTTAGCAGGCCACAGTGTTAATTCATTAAAAGATCATTATTTTGAGGAGGAAGTTTGGTAATGTAATTTGGTTACACCCATACTTGAGGTCTATTTTTATGTAATCATGGTTGCCTGAAAAGTAAATTCTAACCAGTGAACAGATTGCAGTGTATGGAAGGTCAGTGGAACTATAGGCATTGATTGTTTTGTCTTCTAAACCTAAAATCTTTTCAGTGTGCTATTCAGATGGAAACAACCACCAAGCACTCGAGCTAATGGCCAAGGTCATTTTTCCAGCAAGGCAGAGATACAGCTGTGTCCAGTGCCCTAGGCAGGACTTGAAAGAACCCTGTTCGCCTCCCATTGCCAGTGTGGAGGGAGTTCCCCTCCCCCATACCACAGGTCTGCTTTGAACAATGTTCCAAAGAAAGCTCCCCCTTGCACAATGGATGCTAAACAACTCCTTTTCCCCCTTGAGGTTAAACTCAAAGAATATTTTTCATTAGGACTTTTCTAAGAATTTAGGCGGAGCAGAATTGGGGTTTTAGCAAAACAATGGAAGCGCTAGATAAAGGGGATCATAGCAGTATTTATATATAATTTTGTCCTGAATTGACTGTCTCTAGAGTTCAAATTCTTCTCAAAGTGCCAACCCTCGGGTTTCACTGTGCTGAGCCATCAGCTGAGCTAAGAATGGAACTCAGGTTTCTTAACTCCTCAGCCAGAACTCCATCTATTAGAACACTGTGCCTCTCAATTGTATCTTAAATTAGGCACATAAATGAATTCACTCACACTCTTTCTGCCTACCAAGTTTCTGCAAAGGAACTTATCAGTGCTACATGATACAGTTGGGAGAATTTCCTTAGCTCTACAGTTAAACTCCTACAGACTCCGGGAGTGGGAGAAGCTTAGATTGAAAAGCTTAAGTCTCCTTGCATCTTCTGAGAGCTGCACAGTCAACCCCTCACCCATCACCACTTAGACATGAAACAAAGGAAATCCTCCTAGTCCTGAGCCAAACTTCATCCGGGAAATTAAACATTTAATGTAAGATGCTGTTAATCCAGCAAATTTGTAAGACATTCCACAAGTGTGCGAAGGAATATGTCTAGACATAGCATGCGATGGTTTCTGGCTTCAATGGCAATCTAAATGATGGCTCTGCCTCATTCACCAGACCTCTCCCAACTGCAACGCCTGGAGAAGGGATGAGAGGAGAGGGGTTTAATGAATCCCAGCAAATGGCTTGGCACTGCTCTGACCTGAGAGTTGGGGGCAGATTGACTTTTATTTTTAATGGGCTGTTGGCCATCTTTTAAATGTTTTTTATCCTCCTTTGGTCACTTGAAGTTCTAAAGCTTGTGGAGTGAAGGGAGAAAACTGCACAAAAACCCCAAAAGAGAATATAAATAAATATAACTTGGAATCTTGCATAATATCAGCCAATGGCAACAGCAGGTTTTTGACAGGCCTGCGAACTTCCCCAAAACAACATCCTGCCAGCCTGGCTGTGATTCAGGCATGAGTCAATGCAGTGAGATGGGTCGCTGCCAGCCCGCTTCTCCAGCCCAGAAGATGCCCCCTGGCTGGTCGTCGATTAACATTTAAAATCTGGGTTGAACTGATGTGTTATTAGCAGCACTGGTCCCCCTCAAGGTACAACATGAGGATGTCTTTTCTTGCGGCGTCGGGAATAAAGCTACACGGAAGAAAGAAAGATGTCTATTCATTACAATATGATCTCTGATGAAACGGGGGTCGGTGCAGTTTTTGCAGTTGACAGTTCCTGTAGACTGGAGTAAAGCTCTTTCCCCACCCCCTGGAGTCTTGCTATAATGAAGCACAGACCTGCTCTCACCTTCTTGTAATCCAAATGAGGCATGGAGCCTGCTGACCTGGGAGGGGATGGCACAGGAATCATCAGAGCCCCAAATGCGGTGGAAATAATTTCCTACTGTTAGTAGGAGCCTACCTAAGACCGACACTTTTCTCAAAGATTGCATTTCACTTTGAAGCCCGGGCTGTGCTTGAAAGAGCAATTCTCACTCTGTGCACACAAAGTAACAATCACAAGCCCCTCTTCCCAGGCCACCTCACTCAATCAGGGCTAATGTCCCCTTCACATGCCCTCGGAGCAGGGAAAGCACAGCACAGTGGAGATGCTGCAAACGTTAACTCAGAATAGAGCCACAAAACATGAAACTTCCTCCAAGTAAATATGGGAGCCAGGAGTGAGATATACTGGGGAGGAAATGATATTCTGTCAGTTCTTTCCCCCATCATTCCTTTGTGCTGGCGCTAAAGAGCAATTTTATAAAACCGGTACCAGGGAGGTTTCTTTTATCTTAAGGGCGCATTCTCCACTGTCCTTTCCTTTAACCTTTTGACCAGCTAATGAACTATGCTACTCACAGAGCTTTTGTTAAATTATTCCCCCCTCCTGAAAATAACTTTGGGTATCTTCTCATCCATTTGAGAATCCAGAGGGGATAATTTAGGTTGTAGGAGTCCTAGTTTGGCACGACAGTCTTTGATTCTTCAGTACTGGCTTTTATACCTACTTTTTTTATACATCCACAGTAGGGGAAAAGAAACTCAAAATCGATTACCTGGCAATTATTCCAAAGGAATGATTAAACGAAGCATTCAGGTAATCCTTAGAAAATGTTAGGCATTGAAATAGAGAGCTTCAATATACAGAGCATTTTTTAAATTTAATATGCTTCATTGCTCTTTGTTTTTAATAATTTATATGCAACTTTTTAAAAAAATTGAGGTAACATTGGTTACAACACGGTTATAATATAGTTATAGGCTCA
This sequence comes from Galemys pyrenaicus, assembly GCA_019455555.1. Classification (NCBI taxonomy): domain Eukaryota; kingdom Metazoa; phylum Chordata; class Mammalia; order Eulipotyphla; family Talpidae; genus Galemys; species Galemys pyrenaicus. Next base: position 2,190,332 of record JAGFMF010011387.1, read on the forward strand.
TACCCTCCAAGTGTATGTTACCACCCTCCGCACACCACCAAGCCCCTGTAGTCCTGCACCATAGTCCATTGTGCTCCTTCACACTTTGCTCTCCTCCTCTCCTCCTCTTCTTCTGGTTGCCTCAATTCTACAGTCAGATTCCTAGGATTTGCTATTGGGTTGGTTTTATCTGACCTTTTGTTTGGTTTCTCTGCATTCCACATATAAGTGATACCATCTGGTATTTATCTTTCTCCTTCTGACTTATTTCACTTAGATAATCCCCTCTATATAATATCTTAGATAATTCCATCCATATTGTTGCAAATGGCAAAGGTTTATTTATTTTTTTAATAAATGAGTAGTATTCCATGGTGTGTGTGCATGTACCTCATCTGTCTGTGGGCACTGAGGTTCTTTCCATAGCTTAGCTAATGTAAACAGTGTTGCAGCGAACATAGGAGTGCATGTGTCCCTTTAAATTAGTATTTTTGCATTCTTTGGGTGGAGATCTAAGAGTGGAGTTGCTGGGTTACATGCTAGATCTATTTTCAATATTTTGAAAATCTCCATGCTGTCTGCATGGGGGTGGACCAGTCTCCATTTCCACCAACAGTAGAAGAGGACTCCTTTTTTTCTACATCCTAGAGAGGATATTTTGGAAATATGATTCTTGCACATTTTTTTCTTGCAACATCTTTTCGTGGCATATACCTTGAATGTCATTTCATTCCCTTGTGGTAAAGAAGTGACTCAGGTGTTAAAAAAAGTTTTTAAAAACATGGTGATCTTGCACTCACAGAGGAGGGAGCAGAAGCTGCAAGGTTATGCTGGGAGAATCCTGACGGCTGTCAGTGGGCTCTCACTTCGGAAGCAACTTCCCTGCAAGTTATGCCCACATCTCCTGTGCCAGCCAGTGTGTGGGTGTGAATGGGCTTCCTCGCAAATTCTGGCCCTGGTTTTTTGTTTTTGAAAATTTAGCCTTTGCTGTTTACTCTAGTTTCAGACGTGATATTATTTAAAACCACACTTAGAATCTGCCGTATCTTTTCTCTCATCAAGATGCTAACATAACTTTGGCCAGGGAAGTTGACCTTGGAAGTTGACCTTTTTTTCAGCGATTCATAAGCCGTCAAGATAGCAAAGCGTAGACCAACGGCAGCGATGCCCAACTAGTGAATTCTGCCCTTGTCCCCAGGCCTGACTATCAGCGCATCTATTTGCAAACTGACTGGCAGCGATGCCCAACTAGTGAATTCTGCCCTTGTCCCCAGGCCTGACTATCAGCGCATCTATTTGCAAACTGACTCGATCATGTCCGACCTCCTGTCTTTGCAGCTGCCGCTTCTTCTCTCCCTCCCGATGGCCCACATCTCTGCTTATCATCCATTTCCATGCTGGCTTTGTGTGCCTCTTTGTCAGGCCGGCTCTGAGTACTTTCCGCAGCATGCGTGGCATTGTCAGGGGCCAGTGGATAAGCTGCCTAGCCTGTTTCAGTCATTCTGGGCTTCTTTTGTCTTGTTTCCTCTTTGATGGCCTAATTTCACACACATTCTGACTGAGGACTCTTTTCAAAATAAGCAGCCAATATGGGTGTGCTATTATTCCATGTGGCTGCCAGATTATTATTTTTTAAATGTATTCACTGCATGGATTTATCTTGTAAACTCCTATTGAAAACCATTGCCCCCGGGAAGGATTTGAGCATTTGGGTAATTTCCTGAAATTCTCAAGTGTATATGTTTGTAGTTTCTTTCCCCCCCTTCAAATGGATGCAGCCATGTCAGAGCAATCCATAAACAATATTGATTGCACAAAAGCATCAAACTGCCGATCTTGAAGCTTGATCCTCATCCCCTGCTACAGACCCCAATCTCTGAGGAGAATCCCTTTTGTGCAGAAGGCAAAAGGAACACATCATTTGGACTCACATTTGCAGTATCGAAGCTTCAGTGGTATTCTACCAATTCTCTTGGTGTCAGCATCCTGTCAGTTTTGGGCTAAAATCTGGAAAATCATGTCTTCTTTTCCTAACCCAGCAGGAACATGCACTAATGCAATAATACATATATACTCTGGGTTCCAAACGTGGACTGTGCTGCTTTCTATTTGATTTGATAATCGAATAAAATTTAGGCTAATACTAAGTGAAATTGTATGAAAAATTGGTTCATCGCCCAAAATCTGTGCAAGACAGCACCATTTAAAGATCTTTTCCATTTCCTTTTAGAGATTCTTGTTTGAATAAATAATTCAACTTTATAACCTCTATGATCTGTGAGGTTAATTGTTATCAAAAGAGACTTCTACTGGTTTAATGGAGTACATCTTTGAATGCTTTTCCATTGAGTTATCCAGTATACTTCCTGACTTTTCCTTCTGAGTCTCATATTTCCCAATAGATTGATTTTGCTACCAAGTCCACAACCACGAGTCAATGTAGTTCATATTTTACTGATATCTTGGGACACAGCAATCAGGTTATTAGTCAAAGTTCATTTTTAAAAACTATACTCGCTAAGGTCCTTTGTTAATTTCTGCCTTATAACCCAGCCATGTATTAAAAAAAATAACCTTCTCAAAGAGCACTAACCTCTAACAAAAGTCCTACAATTTAAATAATTGAATATTATGTAGACATCAATGAAAACTTAACCCTAACATGGCTAGATTCCAAGGAATGGTGTTTTAATGAGGGTCCGACCGACTTTAGGATAGATGCCTTGTGTATTGCAAGGCTGAATCTTGGATCAAACACAACTTTGCAGTGACTCAAACAATTTACTAATTTATAACTGCAGGCTTCCTTGAAATTCCAATGGAAAGACCAGCATCTTCATCTATGAGGTGAATATAATCTTAAGTCAATGCTAATGTCAGTATTGTTCACTGAGTAGAGAATCCTTCAGCTTCTCACTTTTTCCTTCCTACATCTTAGCATTTTATTTTCTTTGAGTTTCATGAGGAGTGTGGAAGCCGAAAGCATAAATCTGACTTCTGAAGGTGTGTGTGGCAATAAACAATAAAACAGACAACAGAGAAAAGCTGGAGACAGTATCAGACTACCTACATGAGCATGTGGGATTTAGCTCTGAGGTTGGCTAGGACAGAGCTGTGTGAAGGGATGTAGTCTCATCCCCACTGTCTGCTTTAGAAGCTTGTAGTCTTTAATTATTCCCTGTGGCTCATCTTTATTTAACACTCAGAGCCACATATTACCCTTCCTCGGCCATGCTTACAAGGTCCCTCTGTGTACTGCCAGAGGTGCCGAGTTCAATAGCCCAAGTTTTCCTTTCATTCATCTTTCTACCACTGACTTTTGATTTTAGCTCATGCATATGGAAATGAGCTCATATAAACTTATATAGAAAAGCAGGATACAAAATAGTGCTTTTGAAAAAAATCCAGTACACAACACTGACTATATTGGAAGAAAATGCATCAAAGTATTAGTGGTTGTTATGAGGATTTCGACCTTTATACTTCTCTCTAGTTTCCTTTTATCACCATAAACATACTTTTATAGCTTGAATATATTTCCCCCCTTCATATACTGTATATAAGATACAGTTTGAAAAGTTAAAATAAATTTTAAAAAATAGACTTCGAACACAGAAGTATAAGCACAAGTTATAATCATTTATCTCTTTACAAGGGCAATGAGGCTTAAAAAGGAAAACTTTTAAGAAATTATTAACAATTTAACATTCTCAGTTGGCACAGATTATGCATTTCACTTAACAACGTGAAAATGCAATACCCTTGAGGGGACTGGCTATTGAGGAGGCTGATTTTCTTTGGTAAAACAAGTGCATGCATGTAGGTTTTTAGCAAATCCACACTGCATGTTGTTGTAAAGGTGGCCGCTGTGGGATTCCCTGATGGGCACATTCACTAATTAGTAACAAAAAGGGGACATGCAAGGAGGGGAAGAACTGGTGTTCTAGATTCCAATTCTGCAACGCTTCAGGAAATAGGAAGTTGGCTCTGTTGGGTGGGATTCAAGAGACCTGTCAGGCTCCTTACCCAGCCTGAGCTCTGACAGCACTGTGAAGGGGAGCAACAAGAACACTCCACATGGGGTTTCACATGTTGTAAGTTTCTGAGTGTTAGCATTGTATACGTATATATACACAAACACGCCTATACATGAAAATGTGCTATGTAGTGGCATATGTGTAATGACAATTATGTATGTTGCACATATGTACATAATATGTCTGTACATACTAGATTATGTAGGTTTACATATATGTAACTGCTTTTATCATCTAGTTTAGTTTTATTCTACCTGGTGAAGTAAGGATTGCTATTCATTTTCAGATAAGGAATTTGAAACTTGGAGATGTTATTAAGCTGTTAGGGGGACATGTGCTATGGTAAAAATGAAATCTCTTGACCAAGTCCTAGGCACTGTTCATTATATCACAGTTAAGTTTGTTAAAGAACCATCATTTTAATTTCCTCATACTCGGCTCTGGGGAACATTTCTACACTGAAATTTACAAAAGCCAGTGTGCTTTTGTAACTGGACAGGTACCGTGTGTGTGTTTCACGTATTTCCTGCCCGCTTCTTTACGTCAGCTATGGCTGCAGCTGCATGTGTCACTTTGTGCCCTGGGGACTTGCTGTCACATCACCTGGCATGCCACAGGGGCCTATGCAGTCACTGACACATGCTCAAGGTACATGTGTACAAGGGTCAATACTCCCCTCTCCATCTCTGGGTGGACAGTCCTGAAGAGAACTCTGCATGAATCCTGAAAGGTGCCCAGGGGTGTTATGTAGATGAGGAAAAAAAATCAAATTCCAGTTATGAAATTATTATGTGTTTATGGTAAAAAGTGGAAAGCAAAATACAAAAAAATCCACAAATTATAGCTCAATAATAAACATTAGATTGGAGTTCCTTCCTTTGTTTTACTCTTTCAAGTTATCCAGTTGGACTCCAATTAAAATGTCTTCTTTGAGTTGTGCCAGAGACCTTAATATTGACCATGTATTTTGGGGGATTATTATGCTGAAAAGTTACTTTGGAAATATGTTCTGAAAATAGGTCTGGATCTTTTTATTGGAATTCATAGGTTTAAAATTTCTTTTTGCATGTACATGTCATTTTAATTTTATCACCAACTTTGCACCACTAATTTTCCTCATTTCCATTCCTAATACTTTGGACCAAGTCACCAATCTGTCTTGTCCTGGATATTGCAATTGCTTCGTAATTGGACTCCTTGTTTTTGCTTCTATTGCCTTTCTACTGTTTATTCCCACATTATTTTATTCTCAACCCAATTGTCAGAATGATCACATTTAAATAAATATCGGGCCATATCTGATATTTAAACCTGCAGTGGCTCTCCAGCTCACTCAGAATACAGCCCTCGGGAGGACATGGAAGACCTTTCTGGGTCAGCATCCCTGTTACTGCTCTGCTTTATCTTCTCCAATATTCACACTTGATTAATCCACTTGAGCCACACTGGCCTCCTTGCTGTGCTTCAGTCAGGAATTTCTTGTACCAGGGTCTTTGAGCTTAAGGTTTCACTTACACAGAATGCTCTCTCTTGAGTTGTGACTCCCCCAGAAGGCTTTTTTTTTAAAATCACACAGTTTAAAATTGCAATCCTTCTGCTCTCCACCAGCCCTTACTATTCTACCTGATGGAATTTACTTTTTCCTGTAGTAACACCAAATGATGTAATCTATCAATATATTTACTTGGTTATATGACCTATTTCTCCAGCCTGATATAAACTCCATGAGGGCAGGAATGTTGGTCTTTTTCATTCCTATCTCCAGATTGGAGCTCAGTTACCTGCACGTTAGAACTGCACAATGGATGCTCAGTTACCATTTGAATGGCCTTAGGAATGAATGAGTAAATTTTGTGAGTTTGGTCCTCTCCCTATTTTATAGATAACAGAATAGAGTTTCAGAAAGATTAAGGGACTCTCCCAAGTAATACAAGTTCTGTTCTACCAAATATTAAGTAGTAGAGTTAAATATTCTCACCTTCAATAATGCTCATGTGAGCACATTGGAAATAATATTTGAATTTGGCAATTCATATTTAAGTTAAATTTATGAGGATACAAAACTTGTACAGGAAGATGCAGTTAATTAATCAGTCAAAGAAAATCAAGTACATTTGTGTTTTATACATGTTCATCTTTGCAACAACTGCAGGAGATCTCAGAACCAAATCTGTGACCTATCCCCAGATGGAAGAGCATTCATAACTGCCTTTGTTAATATGTCGCTTATTCCCTTTTCCTCTTTCTCCATCTGATTTCCTCAGTTATTTGCTTTTTATGTTCCGTTCTATAAATTTTTGTAAGTCACCTCACATCCTTCTCTGGAGTATTACAGGGAGAAAGAGAGAGAGAGAGAAAGAGAGAGAGAAAGAAAGAAAGAAAGAAAGATAGAAAGAAAGAAAGAAAGAAAGAAAGAAAGAAAGAAAGGAAGGAAGGAAGGAAGGAAGGAAGGAAGGAAGGAAGGAAGGAAGGAAGGAAGGAAGGAAGGAAGGAAGGAAGGAAGGAAGGATGGAAGGAACGAAGGCTTGTTTGTTAAAGGCTTGTTTGATCTGACTCCAGGAACAAATAGCTGTGGAATATAACCTGAACATCAGTGGGCTCACTGGGCATGGTTAAGATACACTACTCTCTTCATGATGCAAACCAGTACAACTGACACAAAACTGTGATTTGACAAATTCAAATTTGCAAGCTAACAAGTGAGCCCGCCACAGTTCCATGCTGTGGAAGTAGAAGACATGAAATTCTGGGTCAAAGAGGAAGCATAGGTTATTACTCATGGTAACAGCGGCCAGAGTATCAGCACTTTTGCTCTAGTTCCCCAGGTTTCAGTCCCCGTGTGGTGACACAAAGAAGGACAAATAACACCAATACACAGTTAGTGGCATTGCAAGAAAAGGATCCTAGGCTTAGGGAATCTGAATCACTTATATTTGGACAGTTACCATGCTTACTCTTTGTTCTGGAGGGTGATATTTGTATTCTAAGATTATTTGTTAGACAAATAACCTTGGAAAGATAGCCCTGAATATCTGCAGAACTGCAGACATGTGCAAGATGCATCTTAGTCTCCTAGCAGGTGCACATTCCAAATGCAGAATGAAACTTCTTAAAAGTCATTATTGATCCACCACTTTCTTACTGCCTACCAGCTGATCCCTTAATTCTCTTGGTTACTCTCAACTACTCAAACTTAACTGTCTCATCAAAACCAGCATTCTTGGCCAAGAATAAATATCAATACTGTATAACACAACTCCCCTTTCACTTCCTTAGTTCTATCTCTTTTTTTTCAATTTCCAATCAACATCACAAAAGTCCAGGAACTGAGTTGTCACGATTGGACTAGCTTAGTAAGCAGGACACAAAAGCTTAGAACACTGACATCTTAGGGTTTAGGATGTCTTCAGTATTTGAGGTTATCTTTCTTGTGCACTTTGATTTTCTTTTTCCTCTTGTAAGTGTTCAGGGCTTGTACTATTGCTCCTAGATAGTTGTTAGTTAAAGAAAAAGAGAAGTAAGAAAAAAGTTCTTTGGTGGGAAAAGTTCTGGTTGAAGGGGGCTTGGATTAACAATTTTTTGTGAGATCTTGAGACTTGGTCTCATTGTAGTTTAATATGAGCAGCTTTGCAATGTAGCTTTTCAGGTTACTCAGCCAGGTTCTAAAATGTCCAGGCAATTCTGGATTTTTTTTTTAATGCAGTACTTTCCTGTCATCCTCAATAACTTTAATATCTTCTCCATTTTTTTCATAACTCCCATGCCCCCGAATCTCTGTATATCACTTCCTTCTCCTGTTCCATCAAACCTTACCAATTTTCTCTTTTTCACTTAAAATAGAATTGGCTTCGTGTGTAATAGAGAAAATAGGAGTTCTTATATTTCTGCCAACAAATCACCTATTCTACCTGCATCTACTCTATTTTCTTCATTCTCATGGCAAAATTTCTTCCTTCCATATATGCTCTCAATCTCCTCTGTGCCTTCTCTCCCACTCGCTCTTCAGCCATTTCTAATTTTGTCTCAGTTCTCACAATTCCCTAGAATGGGCTTCCTGAATACTAACCAATAACTTAGATTGCTGAACCAGCAGGGGGATGGTTTCAGTCCTCCTTTTTATATTTCTATGCAGTACCTGACCCACCCCACCATCTCCTTCTCAAGTAACTTTCTCCATTGATCTTTGGAAGATCTAGATGTTCTTCTGCCCTCTGTTCACTACTTTTCAGTGTCTGTTTCTGGCCCTTCATATTTTATTAAACTTGAAATAAGTCCTTCTAGCTTAGTTTTGATCTCAGGGGCAAAAAATGTAAAAACCAGATTCAGAATGGACCTTTACTCTCGATAGCTGTCCCTTATCCGTATTTTTAATATGTTGCCTTCATTCTTTTCTATGTTACAGGGAAACTGACTTTAGATGTTCGAATAGACAAGCAGTCCTAACTAGAGGATTAACCAGGATTTCTCTCATGAGGTAAAGTTTTTTAAATCTAGAAAAAGCCTGTGGTGGGCCTTTCCTGGGCATATATTTTCTCTTAAGCCCAGTCCTGTAACTGGAGGAGAAATTCAGTCAAAAGAAACTAATAGAGATTTGGCACTAGGAAGTAAAGTGCTGCTGTAAGAAATATCCAACATTTGTAAGTAACTTTGAAACTGAACAGCAGGCAGAGGCTGGAAGAACTTTGGGGTGCATGACAGAAAAAAACAATTTGCCTGGAACAAAATGTTGCTAGGAATATGAACACTAAAGTCATTCCAGGTGAGGAAACTAGAGGAACAGTGACTTTTTGTTTTTTAGTGGTATAAAGTGAGCTGCGTTGTCCTGCATTTTTGTGGAAAGCAGGTTTTGTAAATGTTGAACTTGGATGTTCGGCAAAAGAGATTTCCATGGAATGTGGGCCCTAAATACCATAGTAAGTTTTCTTATCAAAGAGATGTAAAGTACTATCTACATCTCTCCACCCACAGAAGAGAAGGCCTTGAGACTACAGAAGCAGAGATTGGAGTGAGGTAAACACAAGTCAAAGAATGTTGGTGGTCACCAGCAGCTGGAAGAGGAAATGACAGAAATTCCCCTAGAGCCACTAGGAAGATCATGGCTCTGCTGATTTTTTATTTCATCTCAAAGTTCTGACCTCTAGAACTGCGAGACAATACATTTCTGTTGTTTCACAGTTGTTGGTAACTAGTTATAATAGCCACAGGAAACTAAGACAATTAGTAAATAGCACAGCCTAGGTCACATCTGATCCCAGGCTATGATGACAACTCATCTCCAAATCAAGTATGCAACTGATGAAAAGAAAGATTCTGAAAAGCTAACAGACAAGAGCAAGACAACACAAAAATATTTTTACTCTCCCTTTCATGTCTTTTGTATTAGTCAAAACCAGTGGTTACAAGGGTAGCAGCAACTGCCTTTCGTCATCTTTATTTTTATGTCATTTTCCCTTACAGCCTCTCATGCTGCCAGATGCTCCCCATTTCTTCAATATTTCTATTCTTTGGTTTCCACTGACCTACAAAGTTTTTTTTTTTTTTCTTTTTTCTGTCTCTTCTATGTTTCAACCTTTGCTCGCTATCCCTTGACAGTCATCCTGGTGTCCCTTGAGTGTCTGTTCTGGATCTGAATCTTTTTTATTCTATAGACTATTTCTGGAATTTCCGTTTACTTTTATGGGCTCAGTAAGCATACATGGGTTCCAAAATTTTAATTGTCAACTCAATTGACAGTTGCATTCCATATCACTATTTACAACTACTTATTTTATATTTTCACTTGGATGTCTCATATTCATCAAATTTGGTGTGAGCTCTCCCCATCCTTATCCCTGGTGGCCGCCTCTGCCAGTATTCCTGATCTTGGTAAACTGCATCACTATTCACTCACCTGTTCATTGCAGTATGCTTGGGGTCACGTCTAACCCCATTCTTTACCTCACAATCAACTTGAATCCACTTCTAAGACCTAATCTTTCTACATCTGAAGTAGACCTCAAATGTAAGTCCCACTTCTCTTCATGTTCACTGCCATCATTCTAATACAAGTCATAACTCCTTTATCTGGGCTTCTGCAGTAGCCTCCTAAGCATTCCTTCTATGTCTACCACCTGTCCACTTCATTTTTTTTAATGTAGCAGCAAGAGTGAGCTGTCAAAACTGTTAAAAATGCAAAATTCATCATACCACTCCCTGCACAGTCTCGTTTCTGTCTTTCTGTGCTAAACGACAATATAGCCCCCAGTTGCCTTATAAACACCCATAATTAAATCTTTTACATTGCTACCATTTATTCAGCATTTCCAGTAACAATGTTCCTACTCTAGAAGAAAGAAAGTACCAGTAAGCCTGGTGGTTGCTTATGTCTGTCTTAATCATTCTGTGAACTCTTGTATAAAACGTCCATTCTAAAGGTCTGGTAATTGGCCTGATGCTTTTCAGTGAAGTGTGAAGTGCTCAAAAAGCTCAGCCACAATATGTCAAGTTGGTCCTATGATAATAAAGGATGCACTGCAGCTCTTATTATTTCCCGACCATGGTGCTTTTTGACTGATAGGTCAACAATTGCCTTAACATGTAGCTTTAAATAAATGGAGGAGGTAGGAGAAGATGGATGGGGGGAATTGTAGGATTAACCCATGTTTTTCAGAAATCTTTTCAGTTACTATCAACAACAAAAATAAATGAAGTACCCATCACTTTAAAAGAAACTTCTGGGCGACAGAATTATTTGTAATAATTTTGTTTGTTAAGGTGACATTTTCTAAGGGCTAAAAATGTTAGCTGTTCAAAGTCAGTGGAAAGCATATTAAAGAGAACTGGATTGTTTAAATTAATGCATCAAAGCTGTTCTAAAGTTTAAGGAGGCAGATCAAATGATGATAAGTTAAATATTGAATTAATTCATGTTACAGTCAATACTTCATCTCTAAGTCAAATGAATAGCAGTCATTGTATATGCCAATTGGTTTTATCCACTTCAGGTGCTAACTATCTAATGGGGCTCCTTTTTTGGACAAGAAATTGTTCCTCCCTCCATATCCTTATAACACTGCTTCTAATCACCAGAGATGTTCCTATGGCAACTACAGCTTATTTTATTGCAGTCATCTTTACACAACATCAGTTTTAGAAATTCACTGTGATGAAAATGGGTATCTGTTCACACTTGTTCAAGTTAAGTTTTCTATATCACATGTCCTCACTATTGACTAAGACTATATTATGTGTCAAGAATCATACAAATTTTATAGTTTAATCAATATCGCATCATACATGAATTAAAGTCCTCAAATACAGGAGGTCAGAAAGACCATTAACCTTAAATCACTCTGTGCTGAACTGCGCCATCTACAGGCTAAAAGAAAACCCATTCTGAATGTGTTTTAAAAAAAATGTGTGCAAAACCAGGGGAGCTTTAGGGCATTCTGGGGAAGGCGGGGAGAAAGGGTTGATTCTGGTCTTCTATATACCTGAGTATCTTTCTTGCCTCCCTGCATTCCATAGGAGGGATTCCATTTCCTCTCCAAACTATTACACGGTCGTACAGATGCAAGAAATGGGTAGAAATGTTACTGGAGTGTATTGCACAGTTTAGTGAAATAATTATGGAGTTGGAGTCAGTGGCCCCTGACACTAGATTGACTGAATGGCTTGGGAAAGCTATGTAACTTCCTTGGGTCTCTGGTTCTTAATCTGTAAGTGAGGTTTTGGACTAGGTAGCTTGTAAAGTCTTATTTGACTTAGATAATCTGTGACATTAGGTTTAATAGAATCAAGCAACTTGAACAAGTGATACCTCATCTCACTGGATATGATCAGAAAGGAGAGTGGAGATCAACATTATCTCTACCCCCACATCAAAATTCAAATATATACATATATATGCAATTTGTTATTTTTGTGATTAAAAGGAGATGATGCTCTCAGTCAAATAAGACATAGCTGAGAGATTCTGTTTTCTGTGGAGGAACTTAACCTGTTTATTCAGGAACTTATCCTGAAGGCTGTGCCTTCAGGGCTTCATTTCCTAGTGGAGAATCTCTATGGTGAGTTTGCAATAGGAAAACAGCAGGTCAGGCAGGGCTAGATGGGGCTAGAAATTCCACAGGAGAGTCCTGCTAATAAGGTCAGAGTACTTTCTCACCCAATTTGGAAAGCAATGGGTAATGGAATAAAAAGGTTACTCTGCAAGTAGCACTCCTTGTCTTTAATGATTTAAAAATGATTTTAGACATTTTGAAATTACTCCATCTTTAAAAGTCTAGAGTCATTCCTTCTCTCCAGATGCCATTGTGCGTCTTGGCTTAATAAGAGTTATGAATATTTTCCTGGTCTCGGGCGACTGCTGCCTCTGCTCATCAGCTCATGTTCCTTGCTGTCCTTGTACGTGGTGTTGGCAGAGCAGAGTGACAACATCTCAGCTGGCAAATGTTCCAGCATTTGCTTTATGGTGACAGAGGCCATATTTTCTCAACCAAAGTTTAGGAAAACATAATGTGACAAGTATGAATGTACTCACAAGGTGAGTAGCCCAGAATGTTAGAAATTAAGGCTGTTTCAAAATACTCATGATACAACCAATCCATCTGGCAGCTCGTATTCTTTGTTTAGTGAAAGGAGAGAAAGAATGGGGTTTCCAGTTAAATGATCAGTTTTGTTCACACTCAAGTTCTTTCGACCACCTGCCTTGAATCTTGTTTGCCATCCAGAGGTATACAGGAATACAGCAGGTTCTCAAATAGCAGCATCCCCCTATGACTTTGATGAGGACAAAGAAATCCCACTCATTGTTGAATGAAGCATTATTTGAGAACCAGGTTTGGTTACATGTCATTTTACTTAAAAAGGCATCATTTCTAAGAACCTGTCCATAATGTTGAGAGGACTTAGTGTGTACATTTTGGAATCGACTCTGGACCGAAGGATTCTCAGGGCCTTCAGTTCTCTTAAACACCATAGGAAAGGTCACACAGGTGTAGGATCATTTCCGCTCATGTTTCGTCATGTCTACTGACTTGCCTTGCCTGACTTCATCCTGTAGGATGGAAGCTCCAGGAGGGCAGAAATTGTGGTCTCTCTTATTCACAGCATCTCGAGCTATACTTGGCATATATTAAGCACGCAATAAACATCGGTGAAATGAGTTAATGAATGACATTATTTGATCAAGACCAAACTACATGAATTCTTTTCATGAATTTATGGCAGTGTTAGAAATAAGGACATTTTGGATAAAGTGAGTTGTGATAGGAAGAACGAAGACAGTTCCTACACATTTCTCATTTGATTTCAATTTTGGGTGAGTATCTTTTTTATATATTTAGCAGCATTCATCTGTGTTTCTTCAAGAATAGCAAAATTCTGAGATGCTTGTTTATCTCTTTGACCTAAACAGCAGCACAGAGAGGAGGCAGAGTCCTCAAGAACAGTGTCGCAGCTGAATGGCGTGCAAAGTCTGTTTATAATCTTTAGTCATTGTTTCCTTGTTTTGACTTTTTATAAGAAATGTCTTTACAATTCTATCTTAAAAAACACAAAATTATCACTTCTCTTTTAAACTCATTCTGGGCTATCTTATTTTCCATTAAAAATCCACTTCATATTCCAGTTATAATAACAAGTTTCCATTTCTTTCAAATTACCAAAATCCAATGTCTGATCATAATGTCTGAGAATAATGTTATTCTCAAAACGGTCTTACTTCTTCAGTGACAACTAAATCAAAAAGTAAAACTACAATAATACTTACCTATTTAGATATTTTAATAATTTGGAAAAGAAAATAAGTTAAAGTGTACTTTTACAGTATCCTGGAAGCATGGATTGTTAAGTGGCTAATACTATGGCAAAAATTTAAATTATGTGGTTGGGCCTCCCTGGTGGCGCAGGGGGTTGAAAGCCGCATTGTGAAGCATCCGCTGCACAGCAGTGTGAGTTCGATCCCCAACCATGGAGGGGACCCACATGGCGCAGCAGATCTCTCCTGCCTCACCTGCTGCTCCCCTCAGCAATGTATTTCAGTTGATTTCCTGTTTTGCTCCCACTCTGTCTCTGGTGAATCCTCGCACCTCTTACAACTCTGGCCTGCACCCCAGCTCTAGTATGCATAAATAATAAATCTTAAAAAAATAAGAGAGATGGCCTTTAAAAAAAATAAATAAATTATGTAGTAGAACAGTTACTAGCAACTTGGAAACACATCAACATAAATACTGTCATATGCATGAAAGCAGCTTTCCTAAAGAACTCCACTAGACAACATTATTTTTCTATTTTAAATTGCTATAAGAATGCCTTACATGTGAGGTCCTCCCTGTTGGCACAGGGGTTACAGACATAGTGCTTTCAAACTATCACCAGCCACTGCAACATTAGTTTGATCCCAGCCGGGGAGATAATCCACATGGCACAGCAGACCTCTCCCGTCTCACCTACTGCTCTCCTCAGTAGTGTATTTCAGTTGATCTGCCTGTTCTGCTCACCACTCTGTCTCTGGTGAATTCTCTCACCACTCACACATCTGGTCTACACTCCAGTTGATGTATGCATAAGTAAATAAATATAAAAAAAGAGAATGCATTACATGTATCTAGTGCTTGTTGTACAGTTTATTAAACAATTGTCTGTAGTACGTTTAATTATCAGAACATCTAGGCATTATGGCCATTTTACAGATGGGAAAGGAGTAGCTCAGATGGGTTAATAGACTTGCTCAAGGACACATGTTTGATAAGTGGCAAAGTTGGGACTTAATTTAACCTAGGCTTCAGATGCCTGACCCAAAAGTCACTTCACTGCAGTAGAGATGCCTATAACATTTTTAAATGTTTTGTAATTTTAACTTTTCATTAACCCTGACAGGTCAATTAGCTCATATTAATGCATTTTTCCCAAGTCAACAAATAGAGTCGAAAAGTGCTTTGAAAGAAGATAGGAAGGGTGAGAGCAACACTTTTCATGATCATAATAAATACTTCTTGTAACCAGACGGGTTTTCAGAATTTTCCCATCTATATCTTTATAATTAAAGTCTACCTTCGAATGAAACCTCACAACTGCTTCCATACAAGAGAGAACATGAGCATCTTGCTGTGAGACTCAGAGTAGGACTATTGAACGTGGATGTGAATGCAGCTTATTTTATTTGTTCTTGCTCTTAAGAGTTAGAGGTTTGCAAAGGATCAGGAATTAGTGTACTTTCACATTTCTCCACAACAGTTCTAGAAAACACGAGAGCAATGCTTTCAAAGTCAGAAAGAAAATTATTTTCAACTTGGAATTCTATATTTGGTCACACTATCAATCAAAGAAATGGGGGAAATAAAGAGATTTTCAGACAAGCAAAAAATGTGCTCTTCTACTTTCTTAAGAGGGGACTGGAGGATATGATGTACCAAAAGGAGAAAGCACATCAAGAGGGAGGAATCATGCAATGCAGGAAACAAAAAGAATTTCCAGGATACTGACGGAGTAGAGAATTTTAAATATTTGTAGCAATCCTTCTCAGGTAGAAATAATGAAAGTTAGTGGCATTAGTGGTGAGCTTTACCATGATTAGATCATAGCATGCATTCCTAATAAACTTACACTGAAATTTGGCATATCTCTTTTAGTTCCTGTTGACTATAATATAGAAAAAAACACAAATCACCTGACTAGCAAATGTGTGCATGCATAGAATATTCTGGAAACCTTCATAAACAAACAATTGATTATCTGGGAGAGAGAAACAGGGTAACTACAGGGTGTGGGAAGGAAATTTGCACTATGCACTCTGTACTTTTGAGATGCTTATTATATACAAGAAATAATAAAACATATCTCCTTCTCCCACAACTGCCCAATTCTGCAAACACTCAGATAAGTGCTCAACTTGGCAATGGCTAGTCATGGACGGATTGGAGGCCACTGAAAGAAATGGTTCTCATTGCCTTGTATGTTTTATTTTGCTTTAGTTAACTCAGAGAAATGTGGAATATTGGTTCAAAGGCATGATCTCAATTTATACTTCCAAATTGTCTTCTAAAAGGTAGTTCCAATTTATACAACCACCATTTCCCTGTATCCTCTAGACTTAGCTTTATTTGGAGATGAAATTACAGAGCCATACTCAGAAATATACCATTTCTGTAGGGAGTTTGGTATTAATTCCTCAAGACACAGACTGGAGTTTTCACGGCCGGTAGCCTGCTGGCATCTCTGAATGAGATCCTTGCTCACAGGCTCCACAGGCTCTTTTTTGTATTCTAAGCTTAGTATTTGGTTATTCCAGAAACAATGGAATACTAAATGTGCCCATGTAATATTTCTCATGAAAGGGGAAATTACTCTGTGTGACAGACAAAATCAGCTTGATCACTGAAGGCAGCCGCTTAAGCAGCCTGGAATTCTCTTCCACTGTTGGACTGCTTAAAACATCCAAAGCTGCACAAAATTTCTGCTGGTGCCTTTGCTTGAAGCGAAAGCCAACAGTGTCTGCACAGGTTCACTCCAGTGGCAACAGAGACGCCGTGGTCGAATCTCAGGGAGTCACTCCTTGCTTGGCGAGTGTTCTTTCAGGTATGTGTTCCTAGGCAGTGTGGGCTGTGCCGTGCCTGGTATAGTGCAGGCAGAGTGGTTTTAAGTCAGATCCATCTTCTTGTGCTTCAGTGTCACTTCTAACTAGCCAGTCATCTTGGGCACTTTCTTTGAACCTCAATTTTCTCATCTCTAAAGTGGCATAAACTAATACAGCTATTTTGGAGAAGAGAGCGGCTCTATTTCTCACAGAAGCACCAACAGGAAGGTGTGTTTTGGAGTCTTAAGCAAACAATTAGGGAAGCAAATGTGGTCAGATAATTTAAGAACAGCTTGGGAAGGACTTTAAACAAATTCAACAGCAAACAGACACCAGAGTGGTAATATTTCTGACAAAATAAAATTCAGCTTAAGCTGTTTCTCTTTAGCCAACTAACTGTCCTTTAGGAGTTTGGGGGGAAAGTTTGATAAATTATTCTATGTGAATCTTCACAGATAATGAGAATCAGGACAGCTGAGGACAAATGAGATAAAGAATTATAGGCATGACCTTGACCAGTGAACTCTGAATTAAACTGAAATTACTAAGTATATAATCATCATTTGCTCACACAGCACTCATTCTATAGAGGCTGCCAAAGGGCAAAAGTTCTTGTACTCAACTGCATTTCAATGTAGAATGTAACAAGAAAACTTAGGACCATTTAGTCAAATCCTACCCAATTGAAGGCTTTCCTTAAAATTTTCAAGAGAAATTGCCATTAATTTAGTCCCTATCTAGATACTTTAATATTATTTCAAAAATAGCATTTACACTTCTCAAATTTGAAAGTTTTTGAATCTGTTTTGGAGCACTATTCATACAGTCTGAAATTCATTGAGTTCTAGTTACTGTAAGTCACTTCACTTAGCCCTTTTCTTGCATTATCTCACTTTAAACGTCCATCCTCAGTTGTGAACATATTTCTGTTACTATTTGATTTTATAGATGTGGCACTTGAGGTTTAGAAAGGTTAATGAACTTGACCAAGATCACACAGGTAGGAAACAGTAAAGAATTAGATGCAGATAACCCTCCATCATCAGATTTCATCTTACATTGATCTACGTCACTAGTGTTCAATCATTTCTCCACCAACCCTTCTGGGGGATCTGTCACTTCGTATCCACAGTAGGATTCCCACAATAGAGTTCAGGGGGCTGTGAGTGTGGTGATGTCACTGAAAAGACTCTGTTCATCCTCAGCGTGTTCTTTAGGTCCTTTTCTCTTCTGGGGCGGGTATCCACACACTCTTGAATGATCATTACCTGTTCAGCTACATTAGGCAACATTTGGGAAGAAAGTCTAATTTCTTCCATTTTCTTCTAATTTTAAAATTTTAATCAATATGGTTAAATTATACGGTTGTTTTCCAGATGAAAAAGAACAATGTAAAAACAAAATATGTATATGACTAGCATGGCTTCCATGAAAGAACCTAGCATCTTGCCTTTTTAAGGTGCAACATCAATTGTAATGTCACTTCTTATTTCATCTTGCCTTCATAAGCAATTTGTACTTTTGAAATCACTAAGTCACATGAGAAGGCAGTCTCCAAAGTCTAGTCATTACAAAAAAAGTCACCATCCTGTCTCTTTCTTTTAAATTGCAGTAATTACTCATGTTGCACGAGGGGTTTCTTCAGCCATGCTTTTAAACACTGTCCCCTCTGTGTAATTTATGACCTCAAGTAGAATAAAGAACAGATGGAGAATATTTATTTAGCACTTTCAAATATGTTGGTAAGATTATCACCACAGAGTCTATGGCTTTCTCTTATCTAAACGCAATAAACTGAAATTCCTTCAGAGTTTCCTTATGAATCCAATAATTTGAGTTCTATGAAACATGCATGCATGTGAACTGGGTAAGACTAGCTAGATTCCATCTGTTCTTTTCCTGACTTCCACCCCATCCTAATAAGGAGTTAGTAAAAACATGACCTACACTAAAAGAAAAGATCCCAAGTAAGCCAACATCACTCTTAGGAACCACACAAAGTTCAAAGCTTCCCCTTAGGACAATAGAAATGCCTTCATAGAGAAAAGTTAGCTACTCATTGGAATTTTGTTCCAGGTACATCTTAGCTACAGATATAAAACACAATTTTCTATGTTTAATATTTTAGATTATCTAAGTGTTTAAGTTTTTATTGAATATCACACAGAACATGGTATTGAATACTGAGCACTGCTTAGCAAACAATAATAGTAAGAGTGTAAGTAGTAATAGAATTGTAAGATTATATCACATATTCCATATTTTTATTTTTGCATCTGACTTCTTAAAAGTAAAAATCATGGTAAATTTTGGTTAGCTATTAATTTTTTTCTTGATAAGTCTCATATTATACATTACATCTGATATTCCCTTTTACTTTTCCCAGAGACTTACATTATTCTTATCAATAAGTTATGCATTGATTTCTAATTCCTCCATATTGTGAGATCTAATCCTATGCTTTGAATTACCAGTCACATATTTGTAAATTTAATGAGTGTAATTTCAGTGGCATAGACCCCACTTAGGAATCTGTTAAACATCTGTGGGCACAGACATGAGTTCTGCACAATCTCCCTCATTACACAAATACACTCATTGTGGAGCTGTCCCACCATACTGTCAAATTAATGGTTTACTACCTGTGCATTCTCCAAAGCCCAGGAATGAAAAGCTGGTGCTCTTGCTTCTAGAGGTTACTTTGCTATGCCCTGAGGGGTAGGTTACTTAATAATTGACAGTACTATCCTCTTTCTATCTCATATTTTATATCAGTTGTTTCTTAAGCCAGAAATATTAGTCAGATTTGCTTTTTATCATTAGAATCTCTCTTTTGACAGAGTTTAGGACAAGGAAGTCTTTTGTTTGTCCTGTGGTACCTAAGTTTGTCTTTTGTGGTGCATAGTGATGAATTGAAACTCCCACCTTCATCCTCCAACCCAGCATTGAGGAATATCCTCACATCTTTAATGGAAAGACATTCCATTAGGTCATTTCTGTGGCAGTATTTGAAAGAGAATCTGTTTCTCACTGAATTACTTCCTAAGATGAAATCCAAAGCCTTTCTTATGGAGTTCACCGACAGTGTCATTACAGAATAAATCTGCCAGTTTTTAATACTAGTGTGAAGGTATCAAAGACTTTGAAATTTGTAGCCTTTCTTTCAAGACTCCAGAATGCTTCTTTGGTGTTTCAAATATTAGTTGAACCCTTGATGAAGGAAAAGAATATAAATTCAATCAACAGTCTCAGAAAGTCTCATATGTTTTATCAAAAAAATCAAAATCAATAAAAATTGAAAAAAATTTAAAAACATTAAAAATAAATACTTCTGATACTTAAAAATGAACAACTTAGAACTAATATTCATTTTAAGTAATAATACTTTTGTCTCCCCAAAAACATGTCCTAAAGATTTAAAAAGATGTGGGGCTAGTCACATGAAAAATATTTTCACAAAGGAGGGGTTTTAGTTTCAAAAACTTTAGAATATAACCAACTTTCTTTTGCCCTTCCTTCTTTTTGCTATAAACATTGAAAACAAAGTACAACAAGAACAAATTTCAAAGTGGAACATTTTACACAAAAATTTTGGAACTAATATTAATATAAGAGATATTTTGATTATTAATGTTCAAATAACAACTATAGTCACAATCTTTTTCACCTTAATGTTATTGTTTTATAACACCAATATAGTCACATAAGAATGCAGATTTTAGATATGGAACTTTTGCAAAATTTCACAAACTTTGCAGAATTTGTAAAAATGTTCTAGTTTGCAAAATTTCTGATGACGAGAACATAGTCTTATAGGAGACAATCAGGGATTAGGAAGACTGAATAAAACATCACTAAACATTTATTTTTAAGAATTGTGTTAAAATTCCCAGAAGTCTTTAGAAATTTCTATGGCATAATAAATTACTCTAAACTTAATGGTTTAAAACAACAATTTTTTTTTTCTCACAGTTTCTGTAGGAGATGCTAGCTCAGGAGCTCTTGTGGGGGTGCAAGCTAGTGGTCACTGGGGCTGCTTTCATCTTAAGATTTGATTGGAGCTGGAGATTTGCTTTTAAGTTCACTTGGCTGTTGGCAAAAAGCCTCAGTTTCTCCCCACATGAACTATTCTATAAGGCTGCTTGAGTATCCTCACAAAATGGTAATTGCTCTTCCAGAGCAAATAATCTGAAGGCAGAGCGAGAAGGAAGTTTCATGGCTACTAAGTTCAACTTTGGAAGACGCACACCTGCACATATACCTTTTTGTAAAATTTTTCTTAAAAAAAATTTTTTTTAATAGACACCAACCTCTTCATTTATACTAGATGTGAGTTAAGTACAGCCCACACTTAAAGGGTGGGAATTATGTTTCACCTTTCAGAAAAAAGATATCAAAGAATTTGTGGAAATATTTTATAACCATCACACTTTTCAGTGTAACTAGAATTGTTACCTCTAAGAACCTGTGCTGGGTACCCCTTCTCCTGACTCACCACATTTATTCGCAAGTATTTGTAAGCATCATAATACTCTAAGGCAAACTTTTCCCTCAAGTTATAGTTGAGTAAACTATATCTCACTAGCAGTTAAAAAGTTAGTTTTATACTGGCTTAAAATTTAATGCCTGTCGTGCTCGCATTTCCCTTTATGTTCTAACGTTAGCAAAATTCTTGTGCATTTTTCCAGGAATGTTAATACATTACCAAGATGCTGAAGGGTGGATATTTGAGGAGGGTAGTATGTACCGCTGCTATTCACCCTCACACTGAAGTGATGGAGCAAAAGAGACCCCTTAGTCTGCCCTACTGCCTCGACTTGCCAGTGTTGTTTAGAAGGAACTGAAGCTTGTTGTCATATTCTTTCATTTATAGCAACTGAAATTATTAAATTGTTTAAGGGAAATGAACTAAAATTTTGCCAGAGAAATATAAAATCACATTATTCCAATACTATGACTAGCTAAATTACAGTTGAAAGATTGTGTTTTGTTTTTTCTGTCCAACATTATTTTGTAAAAAACTTTTCATGTATCTTCAGCCACACGTTTATCACTTTAATGGCTCCCTAATGGTACCCTGGGATGATATAGCATAGATTATATAACCATTCCCTGATCGTTAGCTATTTGTATTTTTTATTTTTCCTTCCGCTTTCACAAATAATGTTGCTATAAACATCTCTATACAAATAACTTTCTATTTCCATCATTTCAATCTTTTCCTTAGGGCAAAGTTCCACAAACTGGATTATTTAGTCAAAGTCATACATTTTAAAAAACTTTTTATTGTGGAAAAATCTCATACACAAAAGTAGAAAGAATAATATTATGAACTTGATGTACCTATCCTCTCTGCTTCAGCAATTACCCATTCATGGTAATTATTGTTCATTATTATCCACCCACATTTTTCTCACCCTACCGTCCAAACGCCATTATTTTGAAGCATAGCCCAGACATATATCATTTCAGGCATGATGATTTTTTTGGACTCAATACTGATTGTCTTATTGTCCTCCAGAAATTCAAATGAATTTTCGATCCTAAAATTTAAATATGACATGACACCAAATGAATGAAACATTGAAGGGAGATATGATAAATTGAACTTCATCTAAATAAGAATTTTTGCTTTGTGAAATACCCTGTTGAAAGAATGAAAAGGCAAAATTACATACTTGGAGAAAATATTTACAAGTTACATGCAAAAGTGGTTATGTAGATATTCCATTTTACACACACACGCACATATAAATAAAATATATAAAGAACCCTCAAAACTCAACAGTTAAAAAAGCCCTAACAGTTCAATTAGAAAATGAGCAAAGGATGTAAAGAGACATTTACTAAAGAGGATATGCAGATGGCAAACGAGCACATGAAAAGATGTTCAACATCACAAGCTATCAGAGCAATGCAAATTAAGATCACGATGATCTATCATTACAAACCTATTAGAATATCTTAAATAAAAAAATAGTGACAATGCAAACTGCTTTTCAGGACAGGGAGCAACACTGCTGCTGGGAATGTCATTTGATATGCAGCCATTTTGAAAAATAGCTCTATGGTTTCTTAAGAAAACTTGATCTGTACTTATTATGACCTAACAATCACACTTATGGGCATTATCTCAGAGAAATAGAAACTAAAGTCCACACAAAAATCTGTGCATGAATATTCATAACAGCTTTATTCATGAAAGCTAAAGAACTGAAAACAACCTAAATGTCCTTTACTGGGTGAATGGTTAAATTGTGGAATCTACCTATCATGAACTACCACTTAGCAATAAAAAGGAATGAGCTATTGATACATACAACAGCCTGCATGGATCTCAAGGTCATTATGTTGAATGAAAAAAGGCAAGCTCAAGAGATCACATACTGTATTATTCCATTAATATAACATTTTTGAAATGACAAGAAGGAAGCATGGGGACAATTTTTGTTTTGTGGCAATGGAAGACGCGTATCTTGATTATAATGGTAGTTATAGTGTTATGTCATTTATATCTTTGATAAAATCCACATAGAACTACACGCATTGCACCAATGTTGGCTTCCTGATTTTGATAGTGTACTATAATTATATAGGATGTAAACTTTTGGGAAAACTGGGGAAAGGTACATGGGTCCTCTCTGTACTATCTTTTCGATTTCCAGTGTATCATAATTAATTGAAATTAAAAGTTAAAAATTCAAATATGGATTTTCTGTTCATGCTTTTGAGTTTGTATGAGTTAAACTGGAGCACAGAGGCTTGCAGGGCCAAGAATCTGCTCTCCCTATTGAGAAATCTACATAACTACCATCTCTTCAGTATTTCTTAAAACTTTTATAAAAACTCATCCTATGGAAGAAGTTGAAAGACATTGCTTCATACTGAACTGACTTAAAGTACACTCAGCAGGCCTGCCAGATCTTCCTCTTAAGACAGGGACCTTTCAAGACATTTTCTGAGTAAATGTGACTGAAATAACAAAGAATGGCTCTTTCTCTTTGGTAAAAGTCATTTTCCTTAGGAAGAAGATTTCTGAATTGCTTTTATTTGTCCTTATTAAGTTGAAACTTTGAAAATTTCACTGCCAAATTTGGCTTTCAGTTTCCTAAAGTTTATAGCTCAACCCGTGGATCATTAGAATACCTAATCAAGGAGAGACACATGAGAAACCTCTGGAAATATGAGTGGAAGGGATACATACTATAGGAAATATTCAGCAGTCTTATAGAGACAATCTAGGAAAGGGGAAATTGTACAAATAGATACAAATGTGCAGCCCAAACCACATGCACACAAACACACACTAAAGCACAATAAACACAAACATATGAAACACATGACCACATAATCTAAGAAATTCATCACAGTTTGGCTCCCACTAGAACTGCCCTGGCAAACATTGAAATAACAACAGTAACAAACTTCTAAGATTCAAATCTTATAGACTTTTTTCAGACTTTATGCAACTTCTTATGGTACAATGTTTGATAGTGATGACCTTGAGAGTCTAATCATCCTTTGACTTTTTGTGACTCCAGTCTTTCTAGCTTCACACCCTGTTTACTTTATTATTTTTGTCTTGGCTTCATTTTCAGGCCTCTCTCTCTATCACTTACATGTTGGGTTCTCCACCTTTTGTTCCCTGCCACTCTTTTCTTCTCTGCTCACATGGTCTCCCTGAGGAATGTTATTGGTGGTTTCCATATCTACTGATATGTCCTTGATCTCCAAATCTCAATTTCTAGCCTCATACCTTCCTCACATTCAATAGCTTACTGCATGTTGTCACAGGATGTTCTACCAGCATCTTGAATCTCCTGTGTTTAAAGCAGAATTTACTATCTATCTTTCCATATTTGTTCCTCCATTGCTTCTTCCACTTCTCACATTGTTGGACATATTATGAAGCACCTAAGTCAGAAATATTGGTACCCAATCTTTATTTTTACTGCCACCTCACCCAATTGATTACAACTTCTTTTCCATTCTGCCCTCTGTTGAGTCCATCACCTACTCCAGGCCCATTTCCACTGCTCATAGTTCAAGCCATTTTCATTGCTTTTCTGATCTGTTTCAAACATCTCCTGACTATTCTTACCACCTCCAGTCTCACACTCTCGCCTTTGCCCATATCATTTTCTGTATTTTGACTCATAAGTTTTCTAAAGCATAGGTCAAACTATAATACCCTTTTATTGAAAGCACTTCCGTGGTTTCTCATTACTGACAGGAAAGTCTTTCATGGGTTGGTCTCTGACTTCCTTTCTTTCCTCTTCCCACCAAGCTTCTATCTTCAGTCATTCTTATAAACAAATTATTCCTTGAAGATAAGTTTTCTATGACTCTGAACCTGTTATTGCTCCTACAATTCCCTCTTTCTGGAATCCAGCCCTCATCTGTACTCCACCTGGAGAACATCTACTTATTCTTCAGAATTCAGCCACTCTTCTTGAACTCTTTTTTTCCTCTGCATTCTATAGAACCTTCTACTATCTTATCTACATGACTTTAGTTTATATGTGTTCCTCTCTATACAACTGGGGTTTCCTGATAAAAACACTGATGTCAAATTTGTCTTAGAATTTCTAGCATCCAGGACATTGTCAAGGGCATTGTAGGATTTAACAGTCATAGCTAACATGTTTTAAGGAGTATTACATGTTAGGTATTATTCTAAGTCCTACACACACACTTTTATTTAAATCTCACAATGAAAGTTTTAATTAAATTGTTATTAATATACTAAAAATGCACTTCACAATGTTTATTAAAGATCAGAAATGGACGAGTGCCCAGCAACGCAGTCTTTTCCTTAGGAATAAGACCCTGAAATAGCCCTCTGAATTTAGTTCACTGCAGGAACATGGCCAGCCCCATATGCTAACCTGGCATAGTCTATTGCATTTTATGATCTGGAGAAGGTTTGTATTCTCATAGTCCATCTTCTGATTCCAAAGCATACTCTAAGACATATGCCTTTAATATGCCACTAAAAACTTTCACATAGAGGACTCTGATCTTGTAGCCTGGTTGGCTAGTTATAGATTTCTTTTCTAAGCTGGAGAGTTGTGATTGCTGAATACTAAAGCCAAAACTGAGATAAATTCATCAGTCCTATGTACAAAATCACTTGCTTCCTTTCCGCTATAAGATCTTCATGAACAATTCTTTCCATGACTCCATCATTTTAAAATGGACTCTGGTCCAACACGTGACACACATTTTGATTCCACTAGAAATAGCCCTATAGATATTTTGATTCAATCAGAAATAACCCTAGGGAGGTGAACCCTAGTGTTCAGGCATGCGTTTTGATCATGGTTCCACCACTTACTCCACAGGTAAGTTTAGATGTGTTATATATAACTCCTCAGCCTCAGTTTCTTCAACATATCAAAAAATAATTTTCAAGTGCCCACAACAAGCTAGTCTAGTGCCAGGTCTTAAATGGATGCGGGGCACGATGTCTGCAGAAAACGGTTGTTATAAATGTTCACATAGACAGTGCCGGATGGAACACAGATGGCGCTTGATAGCCAAGGCGCTGCGTGTTCTTCTTTGGTGCAAGGCAAGGACTAAAATTGACTATTTCCTAATAGAAGATAACTCAAACTTGCCCCAAATTATCCGTAGCTTTAAAATTAAAAGTAGTTTTATTTTACATTTTAAAAGGATAGGTTTATGAGGAAAAGGAGGAAAAAAAGATACCTGCATAGTTACAGGTGGGCAGGAAGAAAATGAAAAGTATTAAAACAAAAATTATTAGCTGATTCTTTAATCATTACTTAAAGATAAATGATTAAAAAGTCAGATAAAATATAAAAGATTAAAAAAATCATTATATTAAACATATAAGGGAATTTGTAAATATACATCTGAAAAATTTGAAAGTCAGTAAACAAGTTTTGAAATTTTAATGTTTTTAATTTCTCTTTGATGGTAGCTGTAAGATAACATAAGTATCAGGACAAACCAACAAAAGGCAAAATATATTATTATTTTTGTATATATAATTTCATATATATAATTGCATATTATTATTAATTTTGTATATATAATTTGTATTTATAATGGCAGAATGTTTTTTAAGTCAGAAATGTAGAACTAAAAAAACAAAAGGAGAAAGGATGCAGTAATCTAAAGGACACTGCTGAGAATTTATTCCATGTTTTAAACATTCCAGTTCTTCACGAGGCCGTTTTTCTATGTCCTCAACCTAAAAACTGTAAACTGTTTATTGTTCTGTTAGCTTGTTTTGTCTTAGTCATTTCTCATTGCTTGGCCTATCTCTCACTTACAGAAAACTGTGTGCTCTTCGCAAATGTGTGTCTTCACTACATGTTTCTATAAGAAAATAATTCTTTAGCCTGGGGAATTTTCTAATATTTATAACTGCTAATTAGTTTTAAATGTCTCAAAGGAGGTTCTGAAGTTTACCTACATAAACAGTCACTACCTAACTTGATTATTTACTGCTTTCTTTCAGACAAGAAAACTAAGACTTTATGATATAATTGAATACAGCATCAGCTCCTTTGTTTTTTACCACCTCCCCCCACCACAAATTTTCCTCACACACAATTTTACTGTCCTTTAGTGCTACACATGAAACTCAGTTGTCTTATTTTAATGAATTAGCTCAAAATGTCTTCATATTGTTCCTATGCTTGTGTTTCACTTATGAAGTAGGTGTTAATTGAAGTTCAAAAAAAAGACACTATGAATGTCATTATCAACATTGCCATATACTATTGTGGAGTATAAATCTATGACATTCTTACTCTGCTTGTTAAAATATTATATTAATTCTCATCACAACAATACTCCTGTCTCATATAAAAATATTTTATAAAATACTCTGATAATGAAGGTGTGATAGCAGTACTATAATTCTCTTAACCTGGCAATTCATCACCCAAAAAACAATTTTCCCAGATGATGTATTGCCAAGATTTGTGCTGATGGATGTATTGTTCTATAACCACAATTTAGTATTATTAAACAATAAAAGACAGATGTACAAAGAGACTTAGGATTAAGTATAATTATTTAAATTTTTGAAATAGGGCCTCCCTGGTGGCGCAGTGGGTTGAGCAACGCACTATGAGGCAGACCGCGGCCACTGCTGCGCGAGTTCGATCCCTGTTGCCGGCCAGGGAGGGGCCCCACATGGCGCAGCAGACCTCTCCTGCCTCGCCCACTGCTCCCCTCAGCAGTGTGTTTCAGTCAGTCTGCCTGTTCTGCTCCCTACTCTGTCTGGTGAATCCTCTCACCTCCCTGGACTCTGGCCTCTACCTCAGCTCTTGTATGTATAAATAAATAAATATTTAAAAATAAATAAATATATAAATTTTTGAAATATCCTTAAATAGCTTTTCTCAAAACTTTTTTCCATTTAGGAATTTATGCCATTGCTATCCTTCCTTAAACTCTTTGTGTTTTTTTTCTTGTTAAAGATTAACTTGAACTAATCCTATTTGTAGCTTGACAATTGTTGCATTCCAATTAGCCCACAGAAAGTTCTCTTAGTTATACTCGAAGTTGTAAACCAGTACTCTTTGAGATCCCCACCAGTCTATTTTTTACTCTAAAATGTATAGGATGGCAGAATTTCAACACAATCAGCCAAATTGAAGATGATGGGCTGTGTATGAACACAATATACATCTCCTTGAATAATGGCTGGGTTTTCATATGTAAGATTAGGTAATGTTCTTCAATGAAATAAATTTATGTTTGATATTTTTTTCATCCCCCAAACATAAAAGCTATAAACAACCACAACCCTTTGAAAATGGAATGGCCTTCTGTGACCCTCAGGCTGAAATTTAAGAGTTTTATGCTCCTTATTCATTCCCATGGAAACAGTCACCAGGAGTGAATCTGCTGTCATTATTTTCAAGCACTTACCCTGTACCCAATGATCTGGTGCTGTGTCCATGAAAGTCAGAAAGGAAATGAGCATCAGTTTTATGGAATGAACTCAAATAACTGTCAACTGATAGACTAAAAGTAAGATACTTCCCAAGAAATCTGTCTTTTTAAAAATAATTTTTGAAAGTTTTATTAATCATAAAAGAATCTGTTACATAAAAACTCTGGAAGGATGTGCAAAAAAACTATGAATAATTATTGCCTAGGGAAAACCAGAAACTGGGCAGAGTTGGATGAAATGTTGTAGTTTGCCTTTTAAACTTTTTATTATAGAAATTTTTTAATTTTAACTTTATTTTTTAAAATATCATTTAAAAATTTTTCACAATATAGGATTTTTACCCTTAGATGGGAAACCAGTTTTCCTACCACCAAGTTCCCACTGTCCACCACCATGCTCCATCCTGCTCTTATTACAGAAAATTTTACAAGTAGAGAGAATCATAGAGTGAACTCCCCTGTATTCATTACTCAATTTTAACACGTACTAACTCATGGTAAATCTTGTTTTATCTATACTCTCAACCCCTACTGGGTTCTTTGAAATAAATTCCAGATATCATACAACTTTATACACAATTATTTAGTAACTTTGTTTGTAAGAACATGTTAAAGTATATGAATATAGGGGCCTCCCTGGTGGTGCAGTGGGTTAAGCAACACACTATGAAGCAAACTTCAGCCACAGCAGCACGAGTTCAATCCCTGCCACTGGCCAGGGAGGGGACCCACATGGGGCAGCAGACCTCTCCTGCCTCACCCACTGCTCCCCTCAGCGGTGTATTTCAGTTAATCAGTCTATTCTGCTCCCTACTCTGTCTCTGGTGAATCCTCTCACCTCCTCCCCCACACACCTCTGACCTGTACCCCAGTTCTTGTGTGCATAAATAAATAAACCTTTAAAAAATAAAATATATGAATATAATGCTATTGGCACATGTTAGTATTTAACAATTAAAAAATCATAAAAGAGTGTTTTAAAATGTTCTCATTTTTTTCATAATTTTTTTTGCAGTTGGCTTGTTTAGTTAATGATCCAGGTTAGTGGCATTTGATTACTAACTCTTAATCTATACCTTAGTCTCCCTTTGTTTAGTTTCATTTTGAAGTTCATCTTTTCAGAGATCAGTAGAATTTCTATATCTTAAGTTTCACTGTTTGCTTTCATAGTGTCATTTTGTATGTTCTACTGTCCCCAGTGTATCTGTAAACTGAAGTTGGATCTAGAGACTTGAGAGATAAAGGTTTGATATTTTGACAAGGAAGACCTTCTATGCAGTGTTCTGTTCTTTCATCAGGAGATAGAAAATACAGAGTAGTTTTTTTTTTTTTTGTGATATTAACAGATTTTTTAACATTTCCTCAATCAATTATTTCACTGGGGATCTGAGTTAAATAAATGAATCATCTATTAAAAATTAATATAGGAGCTATTAAAAGTTAGAAAGGTGGTAACTTAGTAAGACCCCATCATAATATAATAAACGACTAAAAGTTCAAAGAGACAAAATGGCCTGAGCAAGCCTGTGTAATTAGTTTTTATTTTAAGTAACTTTGAAAACATGTTTTACTCGTGTCATATTTCTTTTGTGTGAGATTTGGTTTGGGACTGGAATTAGTGTATTTATAATAAAGTTTTCAAGAACATGATATATATCCTCATTTACTTTGTTATGTCCTATAGTAAAATGGTTGTAGTGAAAAAAATATATATAGCTCTAACACATTACTTGATAGATTTATTCTTAGATATTCTATATATTTGATTCCACTCAGAATGAATCTTTTAATTATTTTAACTGAATTTAATGGTGTATCATAAAGGTATTGCTCTAACTCAGCTCTCAGCTGACTCTCATTGGTCTTAGAGAGAGAACCCTATCATCTCTATATAAAAGAGATTTTTATCTCCTCAAGTATTTATGTGATTCATTTTCTTTTGACCTAGTTGTACTGTTCTTTGATAATAAAGACAGCAGTCATTCTTGAAATGGCTTTTATATTCTGGTGTTATATGTCATGGTGTTTCTAGGTAGAAATTTTATTATGAATAAATCATAAACTTTATAATGCTTTTCTTTTTCAGTGATTGACATACATGTATATTTCTCCTTTATTTAACTGGTAAGTAAATTTATTAATTTAGTTCTCAGTGTTGAAACATTTTGTTTTCTTTTCATAAATCCTACTAGACCAGAGTGAATTATATTCATTCAAGGAAATGGTTTATTTTTTAAAACTTTATTAAGGAATTTTAGTTTCCTTATTAATAAGTGAGATTAATATATTTTGCTGGCATTGTTGAATGTCCAAGTTATGTTACTTTTCACTGGAATTTTGATTGGATTGGTGTTAGACTTATAAATTATGTTATTGAAGTTTCCATCTACATAGTATTCAGGATTTCAAATTGGAACACTATATCTCTGTAAATCATACATAACTTTACGTGAGGAAGAGTATTGAAGCTAAAGCTAAAGACTGGATAGGCATTAACTAGCTGGAAGGTTGGGGTACTGGGTATTTATTGCAGGAAAATGTTTTAAAGAGAGAAGTTACATGACCAGCTTTGCTTATTGAATAGATCTTATTAGTGATAAATATAAATAACTTTTCTAGAAGGAAAAAAGATTGTGAAAAGGAAAAGGAAATAGAGCTAGATAAGGAGTGGAGGGAGACGGGAGAAATTTTATCATATTTAAGTGTTAATAGGATAGAAATAGAAGGAAGGAGATGTTAGTGATACAATAATAGAAAGAAGGGATGATTCATAATGTAAGATTTTCAAGATTGTGGAAAAAGATGGGATGTAATAACATATGGAGACTTAGTTTTTGATAGGGAGAAACGTAAGACCACTGACATTTTCTGGACAAGCAAGAGAAAAGCATGGGTTCATATGTAGATGGTTTGAGAGGTTTCCCATATGATGAGGTAGGAGCTGTTATATGCTGAGATGCAGGAGTCGATGGGTGGATGACAATGATGGGGAGGGAATGGACAAAGGAAACATGGTGGAATTCTTTGGGAATATGAAGCACACAACTGAGGTCATGAATTTAGTGTGACACTAATGAATGAATATTTTCACTAATGAGTGAACTATTTCTGACTGGTGATTGTAGGCATATGGGAAAATCAATAAGATTAAGATACATATATTTCTCTTTCCTGGCTATTATAGAGGGCTTTCATTAATTCCAAAAGGTTTTACATTAAACATCATTTTCTTCAATTTTTGACTTATCATCATGTCATCAATAGACAATGATAATTTTGTCTCCCATATTTTCAGTGTTTTCTAAAGTTTCATATTTTGTTTTGGCATAAACTCAATATATAATTATGCATATTAAATTTATAACATGGATTTCTGCTTTGTGCTTGATTTTGATGGGATTGTCCATTTTACCCTAAAATGTGAAATTGAGTTCCTTCTTTGATAATTTAATATTGTTCAAAGTCTTCAATTTCTGTATTTATAATGTTAAAAAATGAATTGTATCAAACTATTTTATCATGTATATATGTTCTATAATATGTTTGCTTATGGAATTCATTTAATAAATGTGGCAATGCAGGGGGTGGTTGAGTTTGGAGATACCCTTGAGTTTAGCTTGCTAACAATTTATTTAAGTTTTTTTAATATGTCAAAAAAGGATTGGCCTTTCTTTTTATTTGAGTATGAGAACTAAGTTAACTTTACAAAATAAGTTATGTAGCTATCTATATCATCCTATTCTTTGGAGCAGTTTGTGTAGCATTAGTTGTTCCTTCAACATTCGACAAAACTCCATCTGGTTTCTGAGCCAGTACTTCCTTTACGCCTTTTCCATTTGTCTGTGGTTGATGTCAGTTTGCTTTTGACTGTTTTTTGAATCAATTTTAGTAACTCAGTTCTTAAAGACAAGCTTATATTTCATTGGAACTTTCTAATATTAGCATTGTGTAATACAAAATACTCTCTTGTCTTTTAAATTGTGTCTGTTACATCCTCTGTGTCATTCCTACACGTATCTGTCTGTTCTTTGCACCATTGCTCTTTTCCTTTTAAATCTGAGAGCTCTGTCAACTCTGTTCTGCTTCCTATGTTGCTTCCTTGTTTGTTTAAATGCACCTTTCTCAGCCTTTCTTAGCCTTTCTGATATTCTTCTCTAAAATGTTGAATTGAATGATTTATTTTCAATTTGTTTTCTTAACTTTGAAACTATGCTTCAACTGTTGTTTAAAAATAATTGTAGATACTTGTTTTGATTAAATAATTTTTAGTGTGTCATTTGAGGAAACTAAGCTTATTGTTATAAGAAATTTTGCTTTCATTTTTGCTTAAACTTTTTAATGTTGTTGTTTTAATACATAGTAGACAGATAATTTGCCTATTTTAATTTGTATTTTTAGACATTATGGAGATTTTTTTGAAGAAGAGTACATGATAATTTTCATAAAATGTTCATGATATCTGAGAAGAAATTTAAAAAGTTTAACACTCCTAACATTTGGCATTTTGTTAATTTTCTTTGACTATCCAACAGTTTTTACAATATATAATGATATTATATTATGGTTTATAGATTCACACATGTAATCATCTATTGAGAATTTTATCTTTCATCAACATAAAATAATCTTTGTTCGCCTTTTCCATACTTTTGAATTGAATTCATTGGTATTATCTTTATGATCCCTGCTTTTTCACTGGTTTTCCTAGAGAATACATGCTCAACTTGTGTTTCAGTTTTTGTAGCATTAGTTCTGTCCTTTTAGTGTTCATTTATTTTATGTGTAGGTATATCTTCTGTGAGCAAATAGAATTGACTTTACTATCTTAATCTAAGCTTATGGTTTTTGTTGTGTTTACACAGGAAGTTTTAAACCAGTTTATTTTTGTTTTAATTTACCTAGGTGGTCATTTTTAGTTTTTACATCATAAAGATCTTTTAGTATGCAATCAAGAATGTCACTTTTCTGATTTTTTTTCCTTGTTTTAGAAGTATATTTGCTTCAAAGGTGTATTCTTCTTTGGTTTTTTAAACAATATCTACTTCTTTTCTAAAAGTTTGGTTCTGCAATATTCTCGAGCTGTTCTTTTCTTTTTTAAACTCCACCAGAGAACTCTATCTAGACGGGGACTTTGGTGATACACCATCATTTTTCTCCCAGGACTGTTTTCACTCAGTGGATATTCTCAGATCAATACCTTGTTGGTACCTTAATGTACCTGGTTTTAGCTTTACCTTTAGACTATGGAAGCAAAAATATTTTGAAGCTATATTATGAAGCTAGATATAAAAGCCCTATGATCCTTCTGCTTCACACACACACAAACACACACACATGAAACACTCTTGCGTTTTTAAAAAGATGATATCTTGCCATTTTCAAGAACATGGGTGAGCCTAAAGGAAATTCTTAGTGAAATAATCCAGACAGAAGAAGACAAGCTCCATATGATTTCACTCCTATATGGTATATAGATAAAACATACAAAGATATGAACTAAATAAAATAAAGGACCAATTTATAATTACAAGGAGGGAAAGGGGGAAGGAGCAAGTAAGTCAGGAAAAAATGGGCAATGGTATGGTGAAAGACAGATTTAGATTTTTAGTGCTTAATGTAGTATATACACATGTTGATTGTCAGGGATGAACACCTTAAGTTTACATAATGTTACAATGCAATGTTACTTCAATTAAAAAAAGAAAGTTCTACCATGACATTATCTGAGGTCCGTGAGGTCTATACTTAGAGAAATGATGCTATGAAATAAGTTTAAATATGTCAATAATTTATTTGTATGTCAATAATTTAATAATAATTAAATATGCCCGAAATGGTGACTGGCAATATTGTCTAGTATATAGGAAAACAATGCTCTTTAATTGCTTGTTTCTGATGCTCTTTAATTGCTTGTTTCTGAGGGCATCTTAGCATATGCCTCAAAAACCTAGTTATCTTTTCACCTAGTAAATCTCTCCTAGAAATCTACCCTAGGAAAATAATCATAGATGTACACAAAAATGCACTGCAAAGAAAATCAAACACTATTTATAAGTGTGAAAAATTAGAAACCACCCCACTAGAAGGCTGCTAAGTTTAGGGATAATTCTTTCTCTGAGTAAGAACACATTTTTTTTTTTATAAGAACAAGATGGAAATTACAGCAAACTAACAGAAATAGACTTCCTTAAAAACTTTTATCCTTTCTAAGACCCCTGTCCAACATACCCAGTAACACATAAGATAGCCTTGTTGCCCCAGCTCTTAGTCTAAGGTGCAAGTTTGTACTGATTTACCACTGTGGTCCTGCACTCCAGACAGCCTCACCTAGTGAAGGAGGCGACCTTGGCAAGATTGCCTGAGGCTCAGTTAGTTTCTGTTAGTCTCTAGGGGCCACTGCAAGAGACAAAGGGACAATGATCAACAAAGGGGAACCCCCTATGTTGAAGATACTGCCTTTCCTGAGGCAGAAATGAAGGAGTCTGCACTTATTTGAACATTCAAGAGCAGCTTTTCTGCTTCTTATACAAAAAATTAAAGGTAAATAATCAGGTGAGCAAGCAAAACTTTTTTCAACAAGGAAATTTTTAGGCATGGGCTTTTTAGACTTTCTCTTACTTTATGGCATCTATATAAATTATTTCTGGGAGAATTATATGATCTGTGACATCTCTTTTAAGAATAGAAATCTTTCCATTTTGTTAATTCTACATGTCTCTCATAAAGAAAAAGAATTTAATACACACAACAAAGGGGGATTTTAAAGTAGCCTACCATAATAAAATCCAGCAGCCACCAAATGATTAAGTACATACTGGTATGGCTATGCCATGGAATGTTATGCAGTAAATAAAAATCATGCAGTAGAGGAAAAAATGTGAGAAATATGAGAAAGTGCTTGGACATGGCAAATAGGTTACAAGTTAATATGACAACGTAATCCTAATCATCTCCATAAGAAATTCAGAAAATCACTGGACATATTTATTCCATAATATTAATTTGTATTATAGTGGTATTATGGATAGTGGTTTTTATTTTCTTCTTGATGCTTTTCTATAGCTTTGAAATTTTCCATTGATCTCATACTTTTGGATTTAGAGAACAAATGGTTATAAAATTTTTTATTAATCTACTAAGGAAATATTTGAGTGCCTACTGTCAGATATTATCCTAAATCTGAAGACATAATAGTCAACACAAGAAAATACTTTTTTAAAAGATCTATTTATTTATGCATACACGCACTGGGGTACAGACCAGAGGTGTGTGGAGGTGAGAGAATTCACCAGAGACAGAGTGGGGAGCAGAATAGGCAGATCCACTGAAACACACTGCTGAGTGTAGCAGCAGGCGAGGCAGGAGAGGTCTGCTGTGCCATGTGGGTCCCCTCCCTGGCTGGTGGCAGGGATCGAACTCATGCTGCAGCAGCTGTGATTTGCTTTATAGTGCGGTGCTTAACCCACTGCACCACCAGGGAAGCCCAAAAAAATAATTCTTTACTCTCAGCGTTTATTTCTTATTCTCAGAGTAAGCATACAGAAAAAAAAAACCAACAAATAAATAATATATATAGTAAGTCAGATTGCAACATACAGTTTGGGAAAAAGAAAAAGAAAACCAGGGAAGGGAGATTGGTGTGCTGGGCACTGGAAAGGAGTACAATTTTAAATAAGGGAAGACTGTTTGTTGGATAAATGTGCAAATTTCAACTTGAGTGCCTTGATTTCAAATCCTTGAAGTCACTTATCATCATGAAGTACAGAGTAACCCTGCACACCATCTCACTACAGAAGGGGCACACCTTTGGTACACATGGGAAGCAGCTTAGATCTTGCTCTAAGTGCTGTTCAGCCAACAGCACCAGCTAATATATAGCAATGAACCTGGGATAAAGTATCATTCTTTTTTTTTTAATATAAATTTTTAAAAATTTACATATATTTGACATCAATTGTAATCCCCATGTATTCCCTATCACTGTAACACCAGTGCACCATCATCTCAGTCCCCCTAAAGTATCATTCTAATTAAGATCTTTGTACAAGGATTGGTATAAAATAAAAAAATTACACTTCAACATACATCCCTTGAAAAATACAATCGGGTAAATAGAGGGTAGATAGGTGGTAGGTAGGTAGATAGGTAGGTAGGTAGGTAGGTAGGTAGGTAGATAGGTAGGTAGATAGATAGATAGATAGATAGATAGATAGATAGACATAGATATAGACTAGTTATCTATTCTCAATACTAGCTTTCCCTGTGAAAGTATGTTCACCCTCAGTCCTTTCTCTTCCAGCCTGCTTTTCCCTGTCAGGCATCCAGAAACTTGCCTATGGACCATGCTTGACTGACTATGTCAGTCTGGAAGGCAGTGTACTCTTCCCTACCAATGCGGAGTGGTAAGACAATTGATCTTATGAAGTTTGTGTGGAACCAGAAAATTTTCATGCTTTCCCCAAAGAGACTTTCATATAGTGAAATTTTATTGCTTACTACAATATTGAATTATTCTCTTGGCAATGCTATAACAAAATACTACAGACTGGTAGTTTGCATTTAACAAACATTTATTTCTGGGTCTTGGAAGACCAAGGTCATGTTGCCAGCATGGTCAAGTGAAGATTGTAGACTGTCCACTACTCACTCATCCTCAAAGTCAGAAGGCTCTCAGAACTCTGTGGAATCTCTTGTATAAGAGCACTATCCTATTCTTGAGGGCTCCAATTTCATGACCTAAGCACTTCCCACAGACACCACCCTCCTAAGATTATTGCAATGGATATTAGAATTTAAACATGTGAATTTGCATGGGGGAGCACAACCATTTAAACCACAGGAGACATATTTCTGAAATCTCATTATATTTGGTACATTTTTGCATTTAAAAAAAAAGTACATTTGAAGCCCAAATATAAATGTTTTGTGCTTATCTATGGGATTGGATATTTGGAAATTAAACAGAAAATCAAGTTACTTGGCTTGAAGAAGTTTGATAAATAATTTAGAATCGTCTGCTCCATCTGTAACTGCTATGAATGATTTAAAAATTGAGTTTAAGTCTCTTGTACTCACCACTTCTGACCCTAGATATAACATGCCTGGAATAACATAGACAATTGATAAATGATGACTGTGATCGTGAAGATGATGTGATGATGATTAGAGACATATTGACAAACCAATTGTTGCTAAAGCATAATAGTACTGCAGTAGTGTTTTGCCTCTCCCAGAGGCATTTGTGTTTAAAAAGAGGACTACAAAGAAGATTTGCAGTATCTGGAATAAAAGTAAAATGGTGTAATTTGAGGCCCTGACATTTTAAGATGAGTGCAGAGCTGGTCCTAAATCATCCAAATTGGCAACATTGCCATCTACAAAATCTGATTCTATACAAACTCTACAAAGATTTCATAACCTTGCCATCA
Source organism: Galemys pyrenaicus (assembly GCA_019455555.1). Classification (NCBI taxonomy): domain Eukaryota; kingdom Metazoa; phylum Chordata; class Mammalia; order Eulipotyphla; family Talpidae; genus Galemys; species Galemys pyrenaicus. Next base: position 2,228,272 of record JAGFMF010011387.1, read on the forward strand.
ACTGAAATAGTCATCCTTGTTCTTCATCCCCAAGGGTATAAAACTCTGGAAAGAACCTCTTTCCCACTTTCTAGAGCAAGTAGCAGAAGCTATCTCTCCTCTTGGGATCCGGAAGCTCCTTCCCTTCTACCTCTAGACCAGAAATGGGAGTGGATAGAGATGGGATAATTAAATCTGATGCCTTTTAAGGGACATCATGAATATTGAATCCGAGCCTCTCTACCAATATTCCAGTGACTTTTACAACATATTAAAGATGAAAGAGAAATGGATTCAGCACCAGTCCACATTAATTATCTGTGGCCCTTTGGCTCTCTGCATAGTGTCAGGAGTTTTGAAATCTTCAAACCATCTGGATATAAAAAGAAAATATAGAAAAAATATAGCAAGTGGGATAATAGCATTTGTCAGTTTCATTTACAGCTGGTTTAGCTTGGCTGAATTAATGAGTACCTATTAGGGAGAGTTGCAAGGATCCCTTTACACGTTCCTAAAGAATACCATACAATTAAATATCACTGTGGTAGAATCATAAATAGCAGAAACAGGAAAAAAATCCTTCCAGTTACTCAGATTGGCACTTTTTAAAGAGCAATTACTTTTTTTACAAGTCAAGAACATTCCTGGTATCAGACTGTGTGCCTATCATTGCTGAGACATGTTTGTCTTCTCCCTCCATCTGCTAACCTCTCCTAGCATTTTGTTGGTGACTTTCTCAGGGGCACTCCTATCTGCTGACATCATGTGTATTTTCTTGCCTATGTCTTACTCCTTCTTTAGATTACAAGCTTTAGCTGGCAGGTTGTGTGCATTTTCATATTCTCCATAGGACCTTGCTTAGTTTTTTGCATTGAATATTATATTGTAAGGTATTCAATAAGCAGTTCGTAGTTCCTAAATAATCCCCCCAAAAGAAACAGTGTTGCTACTAAAAGCTTATAATAGCTAACAGCTAATAATGATAAGCAATAGTTTTCTTTTTAAGCACTTTGTACCTGGCACTATGCTCAACATTTTTAACACATTTCCTCAGTTAATCATGTTCCCTTCTTAAAAGGATGAGCCTGAGTCTTATAGAGGGTAAGTTAATATTAGCTTAATGTTACACAGTCAGACTTAGAATTTAATCACAGGTTTAACTGTAGATTCTGTGATCTTAACCTTTCTTTATGTGATACATCCTGTGATCATAACCTTTACACCATACATTCCTGTAATTTTTAATGCTTGTTGACATTTTAGCATTATTACTTTGTCGTCATCACTATATTATCCATTATGCCAGAATTAATTGTTAAAATTGCTAGATGCTCTACAGCAAAAATCAAAAAGTTGCACTTAAGTAGGTTGGAAGAATGTGGTATTGACTTTGAATTCCCCATGATTGTGACCTGAAGAACATTGGCATTATTACAGGTATTTAAAGCAGATTCAGATGAAGTAAAATAGTCATCTTGCTTTTGTTTTTTTTTTTTTTTTTCCTGGATAGCATGGTGCTTAGTGGAGAGAGAAAATTTCATCACACAAAATTAACTATCATACAAATGAGCTACAGTTCTTGTCAGTTACTGAGACATTATTATATAGCTTAAGAGAAAAAAAATTCAGTTATCATTACATTTTAACTTTTCTATTACACACATTTATTACCTATGATAGTTTAGAAGTACATAGATGTACTTGAAATGTAAGATTTAATGTAATGCTTTACCTGCCTTCTAGATACAGCAGGGTAAACAATGATAAATAATAACATTTGGTAAATCTTATAATAAAGGCTCATAGAAAGTGTTTTAGGAAGAGGTGTCTTAACAATTCTGCCTAATGACCAAGTAAAGATAATCACATAATTAGTGAAGACTAGATCTTCAGGATATACTGGTATGAGGGTTAAGATAGTAGCACAGAAGTGACAAATAGAAGACTTGCATATGAGGTCTAGTTGCTCTTGTAGAAGGAGTTGAAGCAAACAATCTGGATAGGGATCAGAAGTTAGAAGATGAATTACAAGGCATAGGTTTTCTGTATCAGGAGGATATCGTAGTAGGGAAGTTGAATACTACAATAATGGAATCTGGTAGCAAGGGGGCAGCTGGAAGCAAGAAATTTTATTTAACATCAGCAGGTATCAATGTTCAGGGTCAAGGCACTAGATCTAAAAACCCAAATAGTTAAGGCTGTGGAACTTTGTCAGTGATTTTGGTAATTAGAGCTAGTTTTGAGTTTGTTATATGGAACAAAATCAGAGCAAGCATAGCTTCAAAGTTGATTGAATTTTGATATTTTTGGTGAGGAGCTTCTCAAATCTCTCTTAAATGTGAGCAAATACAGGGTTGACTTTGGAGTTCAGGAAATGCGGGTACAGGAAAAGGGAGAGATATAGATGGAAATAATACGTCCTTGTGTGGGAGCAAAGGGAGCTAATATGCTTCCAAAGTCATTACAGGTAATTTACTAGGTTCTTTTTTGTAATCCTAGAATATTACATGAGAAAGACTTACTTATAACATTTTTTGAATAATGACATTGTTGGAATAATATTATTGCTAAGTCATTGGCAGTCTGGTTTATTACTATTGAACTATATCTTGGAGTGTCATATTTTTAGAAAATCTCTTTCTTGAATTATGGTAACTTATTCTGAAAAAAGAAAGCACTGTGTACTATGTAATTAATTCATAATTTTAGGTAGCTTGAGAGGGGCTAGTCTGAAATTTATCTTTGCTTTGAATTGATTATCATTTACTAGACTGTGTTGTACAAGATATCAAGGAAATATTTAAATGACTGAAAATCACCTTCAAGTACTCTTAAATTCCTTGAAAGTTATCTTTTATATACCTCAGCTTAATTTTCATATAATACAACATAGCATAAAGGGAGGAAAGGGACCTATACATTGGTAACTTTTTTACATTTCACTTGAAGAGGCAAGATAGTGATTCTAAGTAGACATGAAAAGGTAAATATAATGACTTAAACCATGCAAAGAAATATACTAAAGCATAGTTGACAAATTGAAGAGAAATGTTCAAGTAACCCAAAGGAATACAGAGAAATGAGAAACAGATGAATAAAAAAGTAAGGAAACAAGACAAATAACAAAAGGTAAAAAAATACACAGATATCAATAATTATAGCAAATATAAGTGGCCTAAATACATCAATTAAAAGACAGAATAGTTTTATTTTTAAGTATCACCCAACTATATGCTGATTACAAAAGACACACTTTGAAAGTAATGATATAGTGATTATAAAACATTTTGAATAAAATGATATATATGGATATAAATACACATGATAAAAGGAAAAATGTATTCTGCAAGTACTTTATTAATCAGAAGAAAGTTGATATGAATAAATTAATAGCACACATGTAAATGTGAAAGAAATAAAGAGGGACATAATAAAATGAAAAAATTGTCAGGTCAACAAAAATAAATACAGAACAATTCCAAATATGTGCGCATCTTGGATCAGTTCTTCAAAAGAGATGAAAAAAAATGTGATAGAACTGAAAGGAGAAGTAAACAAATCCACAGTTGCATTTGGAAACTTCAGTATTTCTTTCTCATTAATTAATAGAACTAGTGGACAGAGAAAATCAGTGATGTTGAACAACATCATGAAATGACTGGATTTAATTGATGTTTATAGAACATCCCACCCAACATCCCACCCAGTGCTAGCAGACTAGCACTCTTTTCAAGAATACATGGGACATTCACCAAGACAAACACAATCCTAATAAATTAAAAATACTCATCATCATACAAAGTTTGATCTCTGACCAAAATGGAATCAAATAGCATAAAGATAAAGAAAAATTCCAAATACTTGACTACTAACAAAATACAGCCAGATAATCCAAAAATCAAAGAAACTAGAAAATATTTTTAGTTGAACAAAAATGAAAATAAAAAACATCAAAATGTTTAGGATTCAGCTGAGAGTAATTAATAACAAAACACATAATATTATAACAAGACTACTTTAAATAATAATTTTAAGATTTATCCTTTATAAACTACTCTGTTATTAGAGGCTTATCAGCAAACATATAGACATGACACCCAAAGAACAAGCTATAAGAGAAAAAAATGATTGGATCTTATCAAAATTTTATATTTTTGTTTATGTTCATATAAAAATCTATAACTGAATAAAGCTCTTATATTCATAATTACCAGAAACTGAAAAAAAAGAAACGCCCCCAAAGACCTTCAATAGGTAAATAGGTAACTGTAGGTACATCCATAGAGTGAAATATTACTCAGTAGTGAAAAAAGAACTCTTGTTATATGCAATTCCTTAGATGAATTCCAGAGGCATTATGCTCAGTGAATGAATTGGCCTCAAAAATTTTCATACTCTATGAGTACATTTACATAACATTCTAGAAAACACAAAATTGTAGTAATAAATAGCATATCAGACATTGCTAGGACTTTAGGGTAATGGGGAAATATGACTAAAATGAATATCATTATATTTTAGGGATAGGGAGCTATTTTCCATCTTGAATATGGTGGTGTGTACAAGAAATCAATGTATGTGTTAAAATTCATAAGACTATATACCAAAGAAACAGGACTACATAATGCCAATTTTAAAAATAAAAAAGAAATGCATAATAGAGTTAAGAGACTAATTAACATTTTAAAGTGTTTTTTCCTCCCTTATACTCCTGGGTGAGAAATAGCTAAAAGTACTGATTTGACTTTATAGAATTAGTAATTTCTGTAGGCCAGAAAATTACATAAATAATATTAAAAGTAAGTGATGTATAAGGACCAGGTGTTTGCAGCATATTGAATAGGCAAAAGATTAATGTATAGAATATATAAAAATTTCTTTATATCAAAAAGAAAAGACAAAAAAAGGGGGGTCCCTGGTGGCGGCAAGGGTCTAGTACTTGTGAAGCACTGTGTGGCTTCAGCAGCTACCGCCAACACAGCACGAGTTCCATCGCTGGCCAGGGGGAGACCCACAGGGCTCAGCAGACCTCTCCTGTCTCGCCCGCTGCTCCGCTCAGCAGTGTATTTCAGTCAATCTGCCTGTTCTGCTCCCCACTCTGTCTCTGGTGAATCCTCCTACCAGCCCTCCCACCACCCCTCTGGCCTGTACCCCAGCTCTTGTATACATAAATAAAATAAAATCTTTTAAAAATAAAGACAAAAAAAATAGAAAAATACACAAAAGCCCTGACAAGGCAATTCCAAGAAGAAAAACATCCAGTGTCCAGTAAACATATGAAAAGATGCGGAACTACAGTAGTAATCTGGAAAATGCACATCTGAACAATGAGACATAGTTCACCCATCAGAATGCCCAAATTAAAAAAGGTGGATAATGTCAATTTAGGCAAGTATGAAGATATTTGTCAAGTTCAATTAAAATTTACAAGAAAGTCTTTGACTCAATAATTATATTCCTGGGTGTCTTTCTTAAAGAAAAACTTGCTTACATTATATCATTTGTAAGGCATCATATGTACATTGTGACATTATATTAATTTAAAATTTTAAACATGATAAGTATTTATTGATGAGAGGTTCAATGAATTATAGCAACACATATTGTGAATGTTATTCAGCTATTCAGCTGTGAAAAGGTGAGCTAAATCATAGTGTGCATCGACTTGGAAATATCTGCTAGTAGATTGTGGAGTGAAAAGACCAAGTAACTAAACAATATGTATAATACAATGGGAAGCAATTATATTTACTTATGTATAGATATACATGATGCATCACTTAATGATGTGTTGCTCAATGAAGGAAAACATATACAATGCTGTAGTGAGGGGTTCCTATCTATTTTTGGAGCAGCTCTGAATCTATAGCATCCTCATCTGGTGGGTAGAAGAAACCATCATAAGTTTCCCAACCACCATAAGAACCAAACCATTCAGATTGAGTGGAGTGTGATAGACAATTTTCTTGCCCACTCCAAATCAATCATTTCTTCATGTTTCTTAATGACCCTGGTTTTGTTAAGAATCCACCAGTCTCCCATGTGGCTCCATGATGCCTTGGGAAAGCTGTCTTTTTGATCTAAGGATGCCTGATTGATCTAAGGATGATCTTCCTTGCCTTTTCGATGGTGAGGAACAGCCAGGTGACCCAACCAGGCCAATAAGGAAAGAGAGAAAGCCTAATGGAAGGCCTCTGAGAAAGTCTTTTCTACTTCATCACAAGTTCAGAAGTATCTGTTTTCCTCTAACTTAAGTCTGGGTTGCTGGCTGAAACTGATGCTGCAGTAAGTCTGCTCCCAGCACATGGCTTAGTAGAGCTCAGAGATGAGGTGGATCAAGATGGAGTTAGCCAGCCATGTGGATCCCACTATTTCTAGTCTGGTATTAGGTGAGAGAATGCATTGTTTCTACAGTGTCTGTCAGAGTTGTCGGGAAGAAAACACTTCCTTCACCCTCCATCCTCTTAGGTTATTTCCTGGAGCCCTGCAAACAAGACTGACAAAGATAGATTAACAAGAAAAAAACTAACCTAAATTTACTAATGTGGGCATCATACATACAATGAAACTTAGTGATAAGCAACACAAAGAGATGGGTAAGACTTGGACTTAGCATCTTGGCAAAAACTAATAAATTTGTAAGGAAATGACAAGACAATGAAAAAGGTCTTTGAATTTTTAGGACCAGCAAATTGTGGGAGGTAAATATATGGAGAAATTAATGAAAGCATAGGGGTAGTCAGTGAAATTTGTATAGTTTTTTTTTTCAGTGCCATCTTCTCTCTGAGATAAGGTTGTTTGTCTCCTCCCTGGGCGGGACAGTAGTGGTGGTGGGTGGGTGGGGGGCCATCCTCAGGAGAGGAATTTACAACCCACTCCTAGGCAAACGGTGAGGGTGGGAGGAGCTGAGAGCCCAGCTTGTAGATGCTTGTCACAATTGCCTTCAGCTCATAATAATCCTTATGCCAGAATGGCATATTTTGAGGTGGGGGGAGGGCATGATTTTGAACCCCCTCAGAGCACAGAGGAGAATCTTACTTGAAAACTTGCTGACTATCTCAGGGACCATAGTAGAGTCTTCCAGGTTAACTTCCTCCAGAAAGCTCCTCCAGCCCCACTGGCCCTCTTCGAACCCAGTCACAGGTGCAAGGCCATTTTGTGTGTGTTGACATATATTTTCAGGCCAAGATAAACTGATCTGAAAAACGTGACAACTTTCTGGGTGGCCACATTTTCCAAGATTCAGTTTAGAATTGAAGCCAGGCTTTCGTTAGTAAAACAAACCGAACAAGAAAGCAGTCAGAACTGAGGGGGAGCTACCTGGCCAGGGCAGCTAAGGGGACGGCAACCCTCTTCCATGGTGATTTCCTCAGGAGTTCTCCAGTTGTTTCAGTTATCAGCACTGATGCTCAGTGTGCACACGGGGCCACTGCTCGCTGCGACTGGAACAATGTGATCTGTATGGATAGCCTTAATATTCGTGCCTCCTTTTCCATTCACTGTCCTGAAATTCTTGCTCTGAAGCAGAATAAGTAATTCAACCATCTCATTGTAACAGGGTGGTCCCAGGAGAAGGGGAAGTTCCAAAATCCTGGTTCCGCCCTAAGTAAGTGGAGCTGAGGAGGAAAAGAAAATTTCTGCAGAGAAGAGAGGAGGAAAATGGAGAGCAGCAAGGAGACCTGGAGGAGGCACGTGGAGCAGAGGGACATGTGAAAAAACTGTGCTTGCTTTTTGGTCTTGGACTGGTTGGAACAGATGTG